>WBMW01005741.1:343597-362995 GCA_013396635.1 Penelope pileata | reverse complement strand
AAAAAAGAGAGAGAGACAGAGAGAGGGAGAGAGAGAAGTGTATCAATGCACTTTGTTCTTCCCAATAATACCTAGATAAGCAATTGTCATTCATCTCCAAGAAGAGTAACACGGAGATTTGTGAAACTACAGGGTCATCAGCTTCACCTTGATTCCTGGGAAGGTGATGGAACAAATGCTTCTGAAGACCATTTCCAAGCAAATAAAGAGCAAAGAAAGAGTGATTAGGAGTAGTCGGCATTTATGAAGGAATAATCATATCTGAGCAATCCAAGAGCCTTCTTCAATGAAATAACTAGTTCAGAAGATGAGGAAAGAGCAGTAGGCATTGTTTATCTTGACTCGAGCAAACATTTTGAAACCATCTTCCGTAACATCCTCATTGGCAAACTGCATGATGAACTACAAACAAGGTAGAGAGTGAGGCTGAAAAGTGACTTAATAGCTAGGGTCAAAGGGTTGTGATCAGTGGCAAAAAGCCCAGCTGCACACCAGTCACTTGTGGTGTACTCCAGGGGCGACAATATCATTTAACTTCTTCGTTAATGACCTGGGCAATGGAACAGAATACACCCTCAGCACATTTTCAGGAGACCAAGCTGGGAGGAATGGCTGATATGCTCTAAGGTTGTGCTGCTTTCAGAGGGACTCTGCCAGGTTGGAGAATAGGGCCAACACATTTCCAGAAGTTCGACAAATGGGATACACAGATTCCTGCACCTGGGGAAAAAATAGCCTCATGCAGCAATACGTGCTGGGGGCCACCGGGTTGGAAATCAGCTCTGGAAGTCCTGGTGGACAACAAGGTGATGGTGCAACGCACCCTTGCAACAGAGGCAGTCTCCTGGGAGGTAGAACATTGCCAGTAGGTTAAGGGAGAAGATTTTTTCCTTCTACCCAGCACTGGACGTACATCTGGGGTGCTGCACCCTGATCCCGGTATAATAATGACATGGATGTACTGGAACGAGTTCAGCTAAGATGATTAAGGACTTGTAGTTTCTGGAACATGAGAGGCAGACAGAGCTGGGATTGTTCAGCCTCAAGGAGGGAAGATTCAGGGTGCCTCTCATCAATGTGTATAAATACCTGATGGTGGGCAGTAAAGAAGACAGTCAGTCTCTAGTGAGTAACATCCAGTGAAAGTGTAAGAGGTGGTAAGCACTAACTGAAATACAAGAAATACCATTTAAAAAAAAAGTTTTTAGGCCAGGCTGGTTGGGGCTTTGAACAACCAGGTCTAGTGGGAGGTGTCCTTGCCCATAGCAGGAAGGTTGGAACAAGATGATCTCTAAGGTCCCTTCCAACCTAAACCATTCTGTGATTCTATTATTCTGTTGCTGCGTGGGTCATCAAAAACTGGAACAACTCAAGTGAAGCTGTGGAATCTTCAGCCTGGGAGCTATTCAAAATCCAGCTGGACACTACATACCATACACGACCTCTCATTAAACAAGGGAGTCCAACAAGCCAACTTCCAGATCTTTGACAGATATTTTGGAAGTGAGATATCCAAACTGTAGTGCTGTATTGTAAAATTGGCTGCATTACAGTGCAGTAAAGAGGATGTTCCTCCCTGCTCCATGCCATGACACCTTTCTGACATGATGTCCCAAACTGAAGCTCTCAGATTTATTCCATTTATCAATTCCCTTAACTGCTTTCAGCATTACCAGCTGCTTTTTTGCTTCATGCAAAGTACACACAGGTTGCAAATGAAATGGGCACACTTCACATAAAAATATGTATATACCTAAAAATATGCGTATATTTATATGTAGGGTAGAATATATTCTTCTTGCCTTTGAAAATAAGTGATTTGGGGCAGAACATTTCTGGAATTCACGTCCAGCTCACCCAGGTGTACTGATTACAGAGCAGTTTCAAATTTCACCACATCTCACTTCAATGTATTACAAGTACACAACTTGCTTAGATCTCTATTGTTTGTTTAGACTTCTATTCATTTTTCTTAGAATCTTAACAGCAAAGCAAATAATTTTATTCAAAACTAAAAAAAAAACAAAACTGAAGTTTTACTCAGCTCCTCTCAGAAGACCAAGAATTGCTTTAAAATGAAAAGCACAATTTTTTTTTCAGTCTTAGTTCTGTACTGAGTCCTCATCATTTACAGTGACTCCCATTTAGCAATTAGATGTCATCTCACTAGTTCATTTTCTTTAATGATCTTTTAATGAACTTTTCCAGCATATTCAGTGCAATCAAATTATTGTTTGCATCACTACACCTAATTTGGGGACATCCTGCCCCAAGTAAGAGACACGTCAATTGCAACTATTCCAGTAAAGAATAAGCATTATTGGAGGGCTATAAAATATGATTATGAATAAAGAATAATTTTGGGACTTCTTTAGTAAAAGGTGAAGGGGCAAGTCACAGTGACATTTAAATTTCTTTTAAAAGAAGTGGAATAAAGTGTTCTGTACGTCTGTAGTGGACTAAACAAGAACGTACAGGATGTAACTGAAGTAAGAGGGATTAAACATTAGGAAAAGTTTTGTTGCTGGAAGGACAGATGGAGACTGAAGCTGGAGATGACACTGATGTTACACGTCTGCACTGATGCTACACATCTGCACATAGTGCAGAGTCAGCCCTTGGCCATGGAGGGGTAGCAGATGATGTTGCAACATCACAGCAATGATACAAGACTGCAGAGGACAGAGCGTCTTTGATTTAAAACCAAAATCGACTTCCTTCACACCACCATTGTTACCTGCTCACAAAGCACTGCACAACTTAAGCAGAAGGATCTACCCAACATTCAGGCACCACATTAGCGTGGCCAGGATTGCAGTGACAAGGACAACAGCTATCCAGTCTCCAACAGATCTCACAAGTTTTTCACATGTCGACAATTGTGCCATTTTGTGATGTGAGTTTTATACCCTTTAAAGAACTGGCAGTGACTATAAATTTCCATCTCAGCGATACGTCACATCAGCACTAGCAAACACAGCTCCGTGGATAAATTTATCAACTTGTTCTCTGGGACAGGTAAAAAAGCAGAAAGCTGCATTTCCACCTAAAAGGGAGAAGCTCAGCACTAGGGGACATATAAACATTACAGCAATCCACCCCACAGTGCATGAATGGATCCTTTTGTTACAGAGCTTTAAGACGTGGCAGGGGGGTTGGAACAAGATGATCTCTAAGGTCCCTTCCAACCTGAACCATTCTATGATTCTATGACACTGACGGGAAAGGCAGAGTGGGATGACTGTATGGATCACGGTCTGTATTGCCCATAGTCTAAAAGTACTTTTCAGCTCGACCCTTGGAGCCCTGGCATAAACTGTTCCCTGGAGGGATCTGAGGAAGGTGACTCTGAGAAATAAGCTTATTACAAAGTTGCTCAACATACTGCGCAGGGATCTGTGCCACCCCTGGAACAAACACATTTCAAGTACACACACAGGGAAAGAAGCTCAAAATTGCCACTCTAATGATGACACTTCAATTGTCAATCAGGTTGGGATTCAGGAAGCTAAAACTTCAATTCCAAAACATAGCCTGAGGTCATGGCATGCCTCAAGTACTGGTGTGATGGGATGGGCTCTCACAATGCTTTGCTGACTAATGGGATTAAAGAGTTTCCGTTAAATCACTTGTAGTTATAAGGCTTTCACCTTATTGCACTTGCATCTGGAAAAGGTAAGCATTACTCTATGATTTTACACATTTGACTTGGAAAAGATTAAATGAAAACTTCAAACTGACTGCTAAAGTAATCCGGTATCAAAAGCCTTCCTTGAGCCCCAAGAGTTTGGTAGTGAGGTTGTTTTGAATTTTGGTATTTGGACGTGGGCAGAGAAATTCCATTCTGATCACTGTAGGTGTTTTCAGATGGAAGCTGCCTATCTTTAAAAAGCTTTTACAGGTCTGTCTATAAAGGCGTTTGGTTGAGGCCTGTAAAAATATCCTAAATTACAAAGCAAGTGAATCTCAAGGTAAGTCAGGTCACAGGCAGAAATCCGGCAACTATAATAGTTAAAAGACAGCCAGTATAAACCCTCACTAGTCAGTCAAGTGCTGGATTTCCTCCATTACACTGAGTACACTGCACTCCACATCTGAGGCGATTTACTGCCTGTAGCTAATCTACCACCAGCGAAAATAATTCTGGAATTTCACAATGAGTTCGATGATCAAATTCTATGACAGACACTGTGTGCAAGAAATATATCTTGAAAGTGGGTAACATGGATGCGAGTCCAAACCTCAGAGCTCTGTCAGTTACTCATCAACATTTCAAACCCATAGTTTCATTTCTCCCTTGCACCAGAAAAAAGTAGCTATGAACATGATTTGAAAAAGCCTCAGAGCGTCTTCAGGTACTTCATTAGGCAAATGTAAGTGGGAGCAATTTATTACCATACGCGGTTCCCCCAGTGCACGCCCATGATAAGGGGAAGGCCCTGATGTAACGACATAGCATGAAGTTTGCGCTTGCCACAGGAAAGATGTTCAGAGTGACAGCTGCAGCCTGACTAAGCATCTCACCCAGGTTGTTACTGAGCTACCAGCATTAGCAGGAAACGATACCTTTTCCACCGTAGTCTCTGCCTACTGAAGCATTTGAGAGATGCATTAGAATGCAGGAAGACGTACATGGAGAAAGCTTAATGTTATATTAGAAAGTGCCAAGATCTCCTCAGGCAGTCATATCAGCAACTGTATATTATCATTACACTTTTAAGGAAAAACAGTAAGTACCTTTTGTCACAACCCCCCGTGGTCACAGCATTAGCTGTAGCTCCTAGCCAGAAACTATCCAGACTATAAACTACCAGCAACAGTAACTGTACCACTCTACTCCTTTACCCCATCCTTGGGCATCTTTAGCCCAGATTTTCTGGCACATAGGTGGTAGGGCAATAGTCTTAAGCTACTCAGGAAAATCACAAGCTTGAAAGTGTCAGCAGATGTTTTACTGAGCATCTTGAGGAAATTTCACAGTACGTGGCAGTTACAATTAGCAGCAGAGTATTAAAACAGAATATGGAAGTATTTGGAGGAAAAAAACAGCTATACTATGTACTACAAGAGTGCTTTACGCTAGGATTATGAGTTAGTGATCCAACTCAGCTGCTCTGGTTCCTGCTCAGGATGCCAGCAAGCTCCCCTCCCTGTGACCTACTGCTCTCCTGATGGATGTACCACCAGAACACATATCCCCAAGTCTTCATTTCCCACAGCAGTAATTTGAGGTCACTTCAAGACAAGACACAAAAAATATTTTATACTGCAGATAGAAGTTGCCCACAATATTCCAAAGGATAATTTTATAAAGGAGAAGACTGCCTCCTCTGTACCCTGTAGAACTTTTTGTTGTCTCAGCAAGACTCTCTCCATTTCTTCACAAGGATGAAGGCAACTAGTATTAGCTCTGTATTCACTGAAACAATGCACATGTATGTCTACTACAAGAGAGTTGTACCAGGTGGCATGTCATGCTCAGAGCTCACGTAACCGCAGGAAAAAGGAAGATTAGCAGCTTCTATTGCCCACGTCATACCTTTCCTTCTAAGCAGGACCTTTCTGAAACATCACTCCAAACACTTCACTTCAGCTACTTGATACTTTTAAATTTTTATGTTCCTCTGTCTACTGTCCAGCTTCTCCAGGAAAACAGCCTACGTCAAGGCACACAGTGAGTAGGTTACTAAAGGAAAGAGGAAAGGCAGTAAAATTATCCTGAGACTCTTCTGCACATACAACCACTCCTTTCAGAAAGGTAACCAAAAGCAAGCCATTGACAGCAGAGGTGAGAGGGAAGGAAAGCATATTTCAGTGAAGAGATTTATTAAGTCTTGTCTTCTCTTTAACTGCATCTGTACACAAGATTGACATATCCTGTAAGCTACCTTTGATAAAGTCCCTAGTCTTGCTGCAGCAATGCAAGGAAGGCCATTTCATCTGCAGTGCATTTACAGCTCTGGTTTACAGGATTTTCTCTCATATCCCAGCCTAGGTTGCTAGCTCTCTCTCAGGTCACTGTTTTACTAGCTTGTAGTTTGTCAGCTAGTACCTGAAATACCTACTTCCTAGCAACTCTTCCAAGATAAAAACAGAATAATAGAGCAGGATAGAGTTTGGAAAGCAGATGACTCTTAAACCCTGACCCTGAGTGGGAGACCTAAAAGTATTTTTCAATTACATTGATTCCGTAGGCAGGTAGTAAGATAAGCAGAGACTGTAAATTCCAAATATGCCGCCAATACTATCACCTTGGAGCGTATCATAGCCAGAACAGTCTTGGCACTGTGGCAACCCTATGGTCCCTGTTCAATGAAGGCAAGGTGCAAACAGAAGAGAATAAATTGAAAGCTTGTGTGGGAAGGCCCCAGTGCCACTACTAATGTTTCTTGAATGGCAATTTTGATTTGGAATTTAAGAACAACTTTTCAAGGTCAAAGTCTTGGTCCAACTGACAGATCATGAAATCATAGGACTGGAAAGCCCCTCCTGTCCTTCCTTGAGGAAGGAGAGACAGCCCTACCTTGTTTATTTTTACAGATCTTTATCTAACCCCTTCTTGAACAAAATAAATAGTGAGGCTTATTCTACTGCCTTCTTGAGGCATCTAATTCGAGTCTGCTTTTTCGTCATACTCTCCTCACCCACACAGAGGGAAGGTTACTCAGTATCCTCCCTGAGTGTCCCGTAAATAAGTCCTCTTATAGTCCCATCTGCCTGTATTATAGTACTTTGCCTGAGAGGCTCCTTTTCCCTAGAGTTCATTTCTCTGAAGCTGTTACAAAGACTGAGCAAAATGCTCCAGATAAAGCCTCCTCAGAAGTATTCCCTTCCTTCTCTCTATACAAGCATCATTCTAATCCCTCCCTCAGGACTGTCTCTACCCTCTCTTCTTTTTCCCTTTGAAGACGGAATGATACTCCCCCCATTTGCAGATCATTTAACCTGCCAGGCCTTCCCTAGCACTGCTTCTTGGAGAGTCAGCCTCCATTTGTATTCACGCATTTGATTTCTTCTTTCTAAGGGTAAATCTCTGCACTTGTCTTGAATTTCATCTGTTTCATTTTGGGCTGTATCTCCAATTGATCAAAATCATTTTCAATTCCAAATCAATCATCCCAAGACCTTGAAGTCTGCCCCAGCTAGAAAAAGTAGTCTAAAGCCACCAAAAAAGGAACAGAGAAAAGTTGCACTTCAGTAGAATTGGTATCATCAAGCCTCAGGATAATCATATACTGTCACAGTAACTATTCACAGGTGGCTTGAGCTGTGACAGGTAGGAATCACACTCAACTGCTAGTGGCAATATATTTTGTTGCTATTATAGGTAGAATTTCTTAATACTATCATTACAAACAGAAAGGAGGCAGAGGTGTTATGTCACAAGCCTGACACGTAATGAGCTTTCTAGGAGATCTAGAACTCCGCTTTCGAGTGAGGGAAAAAAACTGCTTTTGCAGCCTCTTGAAAAAGTTACTTGGGCTCTGATTTTGGAAGACCAAGTGTTATGGTGTCAAGATCTGAATTTTGTTTCTACCTACGATAATCTGAGACTGTAGAGACATCAAGGTACCAATGTGAAAAATTTTCACTGCTTCCTGTTAGTACCCAATGTGCTCAGACACTGAAGCACCTGATGTAGAGTACTATCCACAGCTGCTCTAAGGAAAGAACATGAACAGCTGTGGTTCATGTGGAAGCTGCAGGTCACTGAAACGAATCTATTTTTGATTTGTTGCCACTTGCTCCTTCCTCAGAATTCAGAGAAAATCTAGCCCTTACTGTACAGAACAATGTCCTTCCCTACACGTTTAGTCTAATGCAAGCTACCTAAAGCTTCTGTATTTTGCCACTTATTATCTCACTTCAACGCTTTAAGCACCAGCAAAAGTCACTGTTCTGAGTTGCATGGCTGGTCCCATCAAGACAGTACTTGGCAAATAAAGCAACATGAGTTATTTGTTATCTTGCTGAAGAAGGATCCGCTCTGCTCCAGTAAAGTAGAAATAAAAGTAGGTATTTGTGTCATAACTTGGGCTCCTCACAGCATAACCTGGGGCTCAACTTTCCTTTTTTCTTTTTCCTCCCAGCTGTTAAAAGAGAACAGGGTGTCATTATAGAAACCCTTTTGTCTTTAATAAACATACCCTTCGGTTTTCTAAAGAAATACTTTCTTACACCTATTTAACTGACCTAAAGACCATTGCAGTCTTTCCATGCCATCTCACAGCATCACTTGCAGTCTTTATTAATCATGTTATAATATTCTCCTATAAATACCACTCAAGCCCCCATTAAGCTACTTCCATTTTAGCCCTTGCAGGGAAGCACTCACGTTCTAGCGCAGTTCTGTAAGTGTCATTCTAGGCTGAGTGGCCATAACTGGTTTAACTTGAATCGTTGCATCCCTCCAAAACAAGACACTTGAGTTTCTCCATTCAGACACTTTTGTGAGAATCTGAAACAAGCTTCCCCTCCACAAGTTACTGTAGAAATAGCTCTAAGAGAATCAGGGAAGTTTATCAACACAGGTCTTACCATATTTCATTCTCAAAGGACAAGGATCAGTTAAAATCAGTATTACCCCACATACGGTCTTCAAACCTAAAGGCTCAAGAAGCTTCCTGAAAAGCTAAGACAAGCACACAGCTAAACAGATAGCTTTTGCTTTTGACAGAGTATGGCTTCGGCCCCTGCACAGATTTGCTTACATCCAGCCCAAGCTGGTACCCTAAACCTCAGGGCACAAGGCCCTTTGAGGCCACACCTTCACTACAGAGCACAGGGCAGGTGTCTCCCATTTTCTTACTACCTCCAAAAAAAAAAAAGAAAAAAAAAAGCTCTTGACTCTCAGGAGATCAGTGAGGTGTGGAGAGTTTCCTGGTACTGAGACACAGGCTGATACACTACAGTGAAAGTAAACCTAGGAGGAAAGAAGCAGAATCACAGAAGGAACTGATGTGAATCCACATGGGCTATTAGCCCCATATTAATGCTTAAATACTGCATTATTTCATCATTTGCCAAAGCTCAGATGAGCCCTAACCTTCTGCAGGTAACTCAGGGGGAACTAAAACTGTGGGGGGAGCTGGGATGGTTTTAGCCATCTGAAACACTGGTGTGAAAACTATAAGGCCTGCATCAATAGACAGAAGTTCAAGGTTATTCTTCAAGAGCCAATTTTAAGACCAGAAACTATTTCAGGCTGTTTTTGCCCCAGAGCTCCATAGAATTTCTGCACAGGAGTTTGTTGTGCATCTCTACAATAACAAAAAAAGTGAAGCATCCTGGTAACAGAGGATGCTGAGAAGGTGGAGATACTGAATGCCTTCTATGCTTTGGTCTTTGCTACAAAGACTTCCCCTCAGGAATCTCGGACCCTGGAGGTAAGAGAGAGAGTCTGGGGAATGGAAGGCTTCCCTTTAGTCAAGGAGGAGATGGTCCTAGAGCATCTAGGCAAAATCAATGCACAGAAATCGATGGACCTCAATGGGATGCACCTACGCGTGCTGAGGGAGCTGGCAGATGCGATTGCTGAATTGCTGTCTATCATCTTTGACAGGTCTTGAAGAACAGGAGAGGTGCCTGAAGACTGAGGGATAGCCAGTGTCNTTCAACATCTTCATCAATGACCTGGATGAGGGGATAGTGTCCACCCTCAGCAAGTTTGCTGATGGTACAAAGCTGGGAGGAGCGGCTGACATGCCAGAAGGCTGTGCTGCCATTCAGCAAGACCTGGACAGGCTGGAGAGCCTACTTTTTAACTTTGCTTTTTCCACTCAAGATCTTGAACTCCACTATCTCACGATCACTGCATCCCAAACTGCTCCGAACCTTCACATCCCTACCAAAGCCCTTCCTTGTTGGTAAGAACAAGGTCCAGTAGCACCCTGCCTTGTTGGCTCCTCCACCACCTTTATCAGAAAATTATCCTCAATGCATTGCAGAAATCATCTGGACCATGTGTGCCTGGCCATGGTGCTTATCCAACAGGTGTTCAGATGATTAAAATCCCCTGTGAGAACCAGTGCCTGGGATCGCAGGGCCACTTCCAGCTGTTTGTAGAAGGCCTCATCAACTTCCTCTTCCTGATCAGGCAGCCTGTATTACACCCCCACAACAGTGTCACCCATACCAGCTCGCCCCTTAACTCTCACCCACAAGCTCTCCACTCCTTCATCACCTTCTCCCAGGCGGAGCTTGATACATTCTAGTTGCTCTCTCACATAAAAAGCAACTCTGCCTCCTCACTTCCCCAGCCTGTCTTTCCTAAAAAGGACACAGCCATCCATGACAGCATTCTAGTCTCAATGCAGAAATCCTAGCCACACACTTAAGAAAAATAATTCTCATTTCCATTCAAGTTTAGAATTACATCTGCAGAAGATTAAGGTGATTGCACTGCATTTCTTTTAGTTATGTGATTTTTTATTTTATATAACTTAAAGGGGTGAAAATATATGTTGGTGCTTTCTTCAAGGATGGTCACATTTTGTATCTTATCCCAATCCTAGATTACATGGAATATCAGAGTTAAGATATTATAGGAAAAAACTTCACCAATTTCTTCTTACACAGAAAGTGGTTTCACCTGCAGAGAGTGGGAATTGATACTGAACAGAGGCACTATTTTTGATGGCTCATCAACAGCTCTCATCATGCCTCCAGGTTAGAGGCACTGAGTCCGGGTTAGTGGGGGCACATTCTTCTCTAGAGACCGCAGAGAAATGGCCACCAGGTATATGCTGGATTATCACAGAAAGACTGCAGCCAGACCTTGTAAGACATCATTTGAGAGCTGCCATTTGTTATCTCCTCACAGTTCCCTTTGGTCAACGAGAAGGAAAGCAGAGCCAACTCTGTCTTCCCCCTTTCTCAAGGACCAGCTTTACACACATGCCCCTTCCCCTCAGCAATTTAGTGTTTCCTACTACCAGCCAACAAGCAATCAGGCTACATTCCTACGGCAGGTTTCAAGAGAGGGACTCTTAATTGCCTGCAGCTTTTCAGGACAGAAATTGTGTTCTATTAGGGTAAGTTAAACAACACAGGACCAGGAGTTTAACTAGCAGCTGTAGCCAACAACACAGCGACTCTGCCAAGGCTGGCACATGCTGAAGAAATCTCTTGCTGAAGTCTGCAGGTGCTGCCAATGCCTAGTATCAAAGGGTAAGGTGATTTCAGGCCTACCACAGCTGGTTCTGATGAAATTGTCTCACCTAATGACGCCCTGGAATAAGAGCTGGACAGCTGTCAGAAATATGACAAGGGGTTTTGTTGTTTTTACCAAAAAAGTCAAATTGTGTATTTAATCTTAGATCAGTTTTGACAGAATACTTCCGTGGTTTAAAAGGCACGGAAGGTTGGAAAAGATCACACCAGAATAGCCAACATCTCAGAGACTGCACTTTGTGTTTCATAACTTTGTGTCCCTGCTCTACCAAATTCAGAACCAAAGTAGTGAGACTAATGCATTCAGTATTGGGGCATTGCCTGATAGAAAAGGCAAACCCAGAGGTCTTCTGCCTGCACTGTTTCATTATAGGTCAACTTATTGGCAACAACTCAGATGCTTATCTGACTTTTTTGGAAATGGTTATGGCTAGCAGTTGACTTAAGAACAGGGTTTGTTTTGTTTTGTTTCTTTGTTTTTAAACCAGCAGTTTATTCTATTACTCTCCCATTTTAGAGAGACTTGAGATTACTTCACTGAAGTTGTAGGAATAGGAAAGCACTTTCTTGCACCGTTACCATCACTAGATATTATATTTAACACCACCTCGCTCCCAGGGGGATATTAAACCAGATATTTCCTGAATCAATACAAACTTCACAGGAATGGAGGTCACTGCATAGCAAATCCTAGTTGGAATCCTGCTTAAAGCAGGAGGGAAAAGAACTATGACTAGCTGAAATTCATTTTCAGTCAAAAATATGCCTTTTAGGAACTCATCCTGAAGTTCTTTTTTAAAGTTGGTTAGCTGCAGACACCACTATTGTCACACAGNTCTCTCCCCCGTCCCATTTGGGAAGGGGGGAGGGTGAGTGAATAACTGTGTAGAACTTAGCTATCTGCTAAGTCAAACCATAACACTGGCTTAAATTAAAAAACATTTCTTGTACTCTAACTAGCAAAAACTACCACACAAATGGTTCAATTTGGTTTAATTCAGGAACCCTTAAGGATGGTCTAGAGCTAGGCAAGAAATGATATGCTCACGATGAAGGACACAGAATTAGATTATTTTATTTTATAGAGATGGCATTTTGTTTTTATAGTACAAGCTACTCAGTTGGACACGTTTCCTCCAGAGTTTCCACTTGGAGTTTCACTAGCTCTGTATTGAGATGTCTGTAGAATTGTCTCAAAATCTGAAGATCTCTCATGGTTAGTCCTTGGCATCATGCTCCAAAGGGCCACATGAATAGCTAGTTATGAGGCTTACTCAGTTCTCCATTACTAGAAGTCCTTATCATTACCATTTCAAGGCACCTGTGTTACTACCACAGGTGACACAGAGAAACCCAATTCCCTGTGTCATACCAGAGACTTTTCCTACTACATGTTGCCCAAGAGAAAAGTTTGCGCAGTGCAAGGCAGCTTGTCTGGGACTGCTCCTTGCAGCATCTGGAGCCATGGAGAGGCAGCAAGAAGACTTGCACCAGCTTGATTTCCACTAGGAAGTATGCTTATGATTTGCAAGCCATCCTCATTCTTATCATCCTTACCCTGAAAATCATTTACATTTTTTGTTTCAAGTGTGAAAGACAATTCCACAGAATTCCCTCACAACATTTGCAGTCTTTCTCCACTACAGATATACTAGTTAACATAAGACATGGTAGTCTCAGTAAACATTTTTTCCTCTTCCTGGAAATGCACCTTTTCCCTTAATCTAAAAGACTATTACAAGATATTCCAAAGAAGAAAAATAACCGAGTCAAGTCAACAGTGTGTCTGGTCTAACTCTCAGCTAATTTACAGGGAAATACTGCTGGTCTTTTGTCCATCCACATCTCCTCATCCACTTCCATTTAAACCCAAAGAAAGTGTCTTTCTCCTTGCATGAACCATCACTGCCTTTTATGTCCACCTCTTCAACTTAGGAGTTGGCTGCTTTTCTGAGGTCTTCACACACCAAGAATCCACTGGAAACAGCCACTCAAGCCCCTTCCATGCTGATGCCCACTTCTCGGTGGAGGAAGCAGCAACTCTGTTCTTCCAGAACATGGAACACAGGAAAAGCTAAAATTACTAGCTGCGAGTATCTGTGCTGGGCTGGGATATGCCAAATACTTTTCATTGCTGCCATCAATTCCATTCCTCAAGGACAGGGGCATACGTATCTATTTTGGCTTCCAGTGACCACAGCTGGTTTCTATTCTCTCACCCAGGGCTATTGAGTTCTTATCTTCAGAGAAACAGTGAGTTACATAACAGCAGCTGAGACCNTTTTCAGGATAGCAAAAATGGCTCTTCTGTTTTTTTTTTTTTTTTTTTTTTTGGTGAGATTCTCAGGAGTCCCATTGTCCAAGCAACATTATATGACAATATTCATCATCTTTCCAAGGCAAAAAAAGACACAGCCAAAGCCATCATTCCAGGCTTATAGGCTTTTGTTTCCAGTGTGAATGAGTCTGGAGTTAAGCTGTGACCAACTAATACACTCAGCTAAAAGGTTAAGAGCCATACCCACAAAGAAGACTCCTCTAAACATCTACTTTTCTCTATACCCTAAGGAGCTTGAATTTGTCTACTTTTGATCCAAATGGTCTAGGAAGAGGCAATGGGCATCAGCAAGCCTAGCCAAACCAGCTCCTGTGCTACCACACCTCTATCACTTATCCTCCCCAACCCAACGCTCAGAGGATGACAAAACAATATGAGCAGCTTAAGTCAGTATTGCCAAACACCGTCAGCCAGCCGATGACAATGGCTTTGTAGCATTCAAGGCAGCTAAATGTAGAAGTCCAGCAGTCATTAGAAAAAGCTATATTCTTCTCTAGTTTAGAAAGCAGGAAAGATTAAAAAAAAAACAAAAAAATACACGTTGACAGAGGCTTGAAGCTTTGTCTCAGTTTTCAGAAGGTGCCACCTCTCCTTTCTATCCCGCAGTCTAAACCTAAGCAAGTGGTGTGCCATGAGTTTCTTGCCTCAAGGATTAGCATACCTTCTCAGATCACTTAACATATGGGGAAGGGAACAGCAACTGTCAGAGTTTTCCTGCTGCTGAAGTCAGACCATCACCTCATTAGACAGAAGATGGCGCTGCCTAAGAAAATTCAGGCAGAGAAAATCTCAGTCAAAATGCCTCAGATTCCCAGATGATAAGTACAAGGCAACAGCCATGTTATCCACCTGCCCCTACCACTTCCAAGGGGAGCACTTATAAGGCCACTTCATATACATAATTATCTTTTTAGAAAGGAATTACTGCTTCTCACTCAGACTTTCTGCAGTCAAGTAGCTCTGTGCAGAGAGAAGATTCTTCAGAATCAGCCAGAGGTTGCAGTTTTATCGTTTCCACCATGTGAGCTCAGAGGAGATAACTGGAAGAATCCCACAGGCTCCATAAACAACTACTGTGTGGCCAGATAGAAAGAACGGCTTCAGAAGCTTGTGCTTGTCCCAGCCCTTTCGTCCTCTCACCCAGAGAGGTCACAAGCAGCTGCCCTCACTCATACCTGTGAGCTTTCACTGCTTGCACACCCTGCTCTAAAACTGACCCGCGGAGAGAGAGTATAAGAGTTATTTCTGGAGAGTTTTTCAGGTAAAATAAACAGACGGAGATCATATTACAGTCCTGGATTGGAAAGAGGTCATTTTTATGACCCCCGTGGTTGAGTTGGCTTTACCATTGAAGCCTCTGTACCACAGAAACTTGTTACAAACCCCCACTTACCTACAGCGGAAACAGAGACTTATTTTAGTAAGCCTGCACACTGCTCCAAAGCCCCATACTCCGGTGTGTTTACTCCTCTCCAGCCATCCAGCAATCATAGGCGCTTTCCTTATAAGCCTCGTCTCACCCATTCCTGATGCGGGATCAATGACCTCTGGAGTAACCGGTGAGAGATAACCAGCTTTTGTTCCTAGCTGTTAGCGTGATGCGCATCCTTCCAGCTGCCCTTCTCCTAGGATTAGGCTTTAAGAGCAGCCAGGATCTAGCCTTAGAGGAGCTTACAGCAATCAGAAGCTTACTGCTCCAAGCAGAGGGGGCTGCTCACCCACGCTGAGCCAGACAGCAGCACATGGGCCTTGCTGAAGGAGCCAGTTGCTCCCCAGCTTTGCCCACGTGCATTGTGGGCTCAGTCCTCCCCATAGAGAGAATGGGACCTGCTGCACTGGTGACACAGAAAGAAACCCCCATGTCCCTCTGGGCTACAGTTCTAGCAAGCATCAGTTGCCTCAGCAGGACAGACACTAAGGAACTAGCTGGCTTTCCTTTGCACTGCCTTCATACCACTGTAAACTGCAGTGAGTCAGGCCCCACAGGTACACGAGGGACAGCGCCGAGGGAGGGCAGTGATAGATTGGGAAAGCAAAGTTCTCTCAATTTTACACTCGGTCACCCAGCTTTATCTAGAGACAAGAGGAAATCTCATTCCATGTAATTCACTTACCCACAGCGCTCTGAAGGGAAATCACTGCAATGCTGTTTGCAAGAAGAGGAAGAAGCACGCGCCAAGGAGGCGATGGTCTCCCAGCATAAACACATCCTTAAAGCTGTTAGGAGCCCTGAGGACCAAAGAATAGAAGCAACAGAGCATCCTAAACACACTGCCCGAGGGAGTCCCTTTCTATTTTACTACCTCCATCCTCTCCTTTCTATCCAACAGCTCATAAAAAAGAAAAGTCTGCTTGCAGGGGGACACTTTCAGACTTTTAATTGAGCTGCAATTGGACATAACCAAGGCTCGTGTCCTGCCCTTTTCAGGGAAGGCTGCTACATCCTCCATAGCATGGGCAGCTAGAAAATCAATTTGCACCTTGCAGCTACTCTCCTTGCTCAAATTCTGTCAGCACCTGCTCCGCATTTATCCACTTTTATTTGTTCTGAAATTAATTTCCTAAATCCAGGTCTATTTGCTAGAGGAAAATAAACAGATTTCAGAATGGAAATAGAGGAGGCAGCATCTGAAAAATGCTCCCCACTACCATTAACGGGTAAGAATAATAATAAAAAAAGGTTATGGCTCCCTCAAAAAAAAAAAAAAAAAGACATCACAACATCTAAGTGAATGAATTCAGAAGGCAGGGAAGGGAAAGGTCTGAATCACACAAAGGGTCATGTTTTATATTGTCTGCTCACATGGTGCCAAGCAATAAAACATGCTACCTGACAGATAATGCAAACATTTCCTATAACCTTACCTGCATGTATACGCAGCATGTTTGCATTTCTATCCAAATAGCATAGCTTGTGATCATATCTCAGAAAGAACATGTTGCAGGGAGCATGAGAATGCATGGACATAAGCGTAAAACACAATGCATGAGGAATATCAGTGGCATTTGTTGTAAGAATTTGGGAGGTAGCCTCACTACCACACCCACATTGGCAAATCCTGCAGCCCCTCCAAGCCTCTGTAGTTGTATGGCCAAGGATCTGCAGTCACTACACTGCAACCTTGCATGCTTTCACTTGGAGGCTGACTTTGCAAAACACAGCAGCAGAGCAGTGGTTTCAGATTTTAGAAGCTCATACAAGCAGAAGAGGAGTCACATGCAAAAATAAACAGAAAACAGTGAAAACAGAGAAAGCCTGAGATAGCACAGAAGTTTGGGGAAGATAACGAAGCTCGAAGCAGCAGCAGATCCACAGAGGTTGCCTTTTTTCTCACTCTCTTCCCATCCAATGGGTAAGTGCACTAACTACACCTGGAGTGGATTTATGCTGCACTGGCTAATCCGTGGTAACCACCCAAGTGGTTTCAGGGTCACATTCACAACGAGGTAAGGGCAAGCACAAAAATCCCTGCTGCTGAGCAGTTAACGCACAGCAAAACTTACCTCACCACACAGTGATTTGTTTATGCTGATGCCCTCCACAGACAGCTCAATTAGGTGCAGGAATGGAACATATAGAATGATTTTGGCCTATGTAGATAATTAACAAAATGGTCTAATTTATGGTGTGTTCAAAGTCTGCAAGGCATCTCTGCCAACAAGAGCCACAGCCATGTTGTGAGAGAGAGGTGTGCAGATGTCACACAGGAGGTAGATGTTTTGGAAAAGAGGGAGACCTCTTTTCTTTTTCTGCTATTTTAATGCAAAATAGAAAGCCTTCAGATTGAAAGGGCATGGAGAAGTCAAACAAAAAGTCACTAGTTTAGTTATATTGTCAAAAGGAGGGAAAAAGAATAAACAAATGGTAGATAGGAAACGATGGGAATTGTTTTTAAAAAAGCTTTCTAGTTTTAGCTATCTGTGATATTTTTTGTTTATTTTGATAGTTCATGTTGTCTCTGAACTGCCTGTGTTGTGTGATTAAAATCTTCACCTCGGGGATCTACTATAGATTTTATTTTGCATAGTGAATGGGATTTACAAAACACCAACATTAACTCAGTTCTGCTCCCCCTGAAGTCAGAAAGTGGCATTTTATCATCAATGGCATTTAAAATAAAATGAAGCTGATCTACAGTATTTCTCTAAAAATCACCTTCCCATACATAATTTTTCTTTTCTGAAGGTCTGTGTCTGCACCAAACACGCCAGGGTGCTTAGGAACTTGGGACACAAACATAACATCTATGGTTCAGGTCCACACTGAAAACAAACAAACCAACCAACCAAAAAAACCCAAACATTTCAAAGGGGAAAAAATACATAGGAATTGGACATAAACCAAAAAGAAATGAGAGTTTTTGCTCAGAACTACAGAAAATGTCTCCACATGAAAAGCTAACGTAGCAACAGTCTGATCCAAGGCAAACTAGTCAAGGATGAGAGGATAAAACGAAACCAGGAGATGTTTATTTCGAGTGCAGGCACACCTCCCCTCTGTGAGCTCTGTAAGCTAGTTGATTGTTTTACAGGAGGGAGAAAAACAGATAGGATTTGTCCAGTTCGACAGCTACGTCCAAAGAGATGGGCATGATGTTTGCTATTGGCGGTCACCATCCTTCACCCTAAACAACTCTTCACAGCGTGCAGTGACCTCAGAGTTGCTTTAAGCTGTGCTGGCTGCTTGCAGAGGAGGTGCAATATCCAGCAACACAAAGCTTAGTAATATTATGGATGATGGAGAATCCCTTACTTCATGTCTGAGCAACCCAGAACAGAAATAGGAAACAATGTGCCCAAGCGTGTTTGCTGTGGTCTGAAGCAGCTCCCGGGCCCAGAGTGTTTTTCTGCCCCGGTAATACCTAGGGGATTTAGGCTTGCCAGGCTTTTTGCCTTCGCAGTGGCGGCGGCACGGAGGCTCATTTCACAACACATCCTTGTGATGCAGGCTGTGCATTGCAACAGGGCACCTCCGAGGCCAAGGGGAAGAGCTGCAAATACACCTCTCCCTCTAGAGGTCCGAGCCTAGGAAGGACAGTGGGGAAAAAGCAGGATGCATTATTGGCTGGCCCTCCAAAGGAAAACCTGAGCACCTCAGTGCCTGCAAAGACAGGGTAAGCAGAGGGGGAAAGCAACACAGAGATGTTTGCCAACATCGAAAGCATGTTTGTTTGCTTCTCTGCTGCAAAGAGAGCAGCCCCTGCCCTGTCTCCCTCCCTCCAATCATGCAATATTCATCAGCTGCCTTACCACTCCTGCCCACAGGTATGCAGGGCTCCGCCACCCCTCCAGCACCTAAATGCTCAGCAGCATGTTTACAGGAGGCAAGAAACGAGGGCATTGGGAAGAGCCTGAACTTCCAGAGCATCCTTCATTTGCCTGAGACTGCAGACAGCAGTGCTGTGAAAGAGCATTGCCCCTGGCTCATTTACTCCCTGTCTTCATGGAGCAAGCCAGCGTGTGAGGTTTATCCTCAAGCTATAGCACAGCAAAGGCAGGGCCCTTTAGTTTTGCCATGAGACAAGCCTGCTAAAGCTAGGCTCCTGCTTTTGCCTGGGGTCACCGAATTCTGTATTTTCATTGCTGGCATGCTCATGTGCATTATTATACAATGAGGCTAAAAAATCCTTTCACAAAGCTATCTCTGACTCCGTGTGTGTGTGCATGTGTGTGTAGACACACAAATGTAAACCTAGGGGTGCTCATCCTCTCCCATTTCCTCCTCCCCAAGGCATCTGTTTTCCCTATTACCAAGGCAGGAAGATATTAATTTTTTGCTCTGCTAGTCAGAAGATTAGAAGTATTAAGATGTATGCAGCATAACAGTGTTTATTTAGTTTTTTTTTTTTTTTTTTTTTTTTTTTTTTTATTGTGCCCAAAAAATATAT
>WBMW01005741.1:166710-343584 GCA_013396635.1 Penelope pileata | reverse complement strand
TTTTTTTTTTTTTTTATCTGAAGGCCAAAGAGAACTTAATTTAATTGGTGGGAAGATAAAATAGGGCTGCATTTACAAACAGGTTATCTTTCTACTGTCAACTCATCTCGCCTGCTCTGTCAGTCGGTTGAATTTAATTGTTCCAGGCCTCCCAGTTTTATAAAGCCCTTCCTCTCCCCTCATTCCCCATTCCCCTGCCTCTGCATAATGTATTCTCTTGGCAGGTGACTGCGGGTCTGCATGAAAGCCTCAGAGGAGCTCATGATTAAAACACAAACACGTTAAACAAAGCTGAAAAAGCCCAGGGCCACATAGTTATATGTACTATCCTAATATTTTACGTAGAAGTAGAGTGGATTCTCCATCTGCAGCTATCATATCTTGAGACTTGTTATTTTTCCAAGAGCTATGCACAGTTTTAAATGAAGGAGGGGAGAGCTGATGGGTTTTAAGACTGCATATTTTCTCACGCAGCTGCATGAGATGGACCACAATAGTCCATTCTGGCCCTAAACATGAGATTCTGTGGGTAGAAAGATGTGAAAGAGACATGATCAGTTCTCGAGCAAAGAATACTCATTCTGGCATGACTAAGTGACAGAAATACCACAATCTAGTCTAAATTCACTTGAGTGTTTGATATAACCCTCACAGTGGATTCAGTTCCCTACTGCCCTTCACCTCAGGAGGAGAGTTCTTCAGCCCACTTTGCCACCATTTTGGGCCAGTAGGCATGCCACACAGAAACACCAATTTGGCATGTCTACAGAAAAGTTTGGGTAACCAGCACAGCTCCACATTATGGGGTTAAGGCAGGCTGTGCTGGCTGTAAGGACACCCACACAGAAGGGGAAACTGAACTGATTGATGCCTTGAACGCCTAGCTCCCTCCCACATGTACTTCTGCTGCATTTGGGGCTGTACAGAGCCAAGTGGGCCCCATTTCAAGTTTTGCTGCATGGCCTGAGCAATGTGTGTGGCAGTAGCTACAAGCAAATGCAAACTGAATTCAAGCACAGCTGGAGGAGCTACAGCCACATCCTGATTAAAATTAGATTAGCTTATCCTACATTAGGTAGTCTTCAGCCAACTTGCATCTGCTTTGGAGAGCTATTCCCCCAGTCTCTCTTTAGGACAGCGTCAGCACCATTATCAAGTTTGTCAACACTTTTCAAAGATTTGTCCACATTTCTAATAGCTGTACCCATACCATCTAAGAGGAGATGCAGCCTGGGCAGGCAAATGACTTTTTTAGGTCTCTGGATGAAATAAAATAACTCATCAAAGGACTTGTTAAGGCCTGGGCATGCTCATACGTATTAGTATGCCAAGCTGATACTTTAAACTGTGTTTTAAGTGTACTGCAGTCATAACACAGGACACAATAGCAGCACAATGGGACTTCCTATCTGCTCTCCTCCCTGTACTTGTATTTTAAAATCATCTTATCAGTCTCTTTCTCAAATCTTGTTTTGGGCACTAGAGTACATCTGTGCTTACACCTCAGGTTGACTCTAATGCTAGAAGCTCCTCCTAACCGGTGTTATCCCCCTATGCAAAGCTCGAAGCTCGAGCAGTTTTCATGCTTCTTCCCTTTTTCTGTCACTCTGTTGCTACCACAAAGGCAGCAGATGTTCACAAGCAGGGTCTTACCTAGCAGTGAGGAGTGAAGGCAATATTCAACATTTAAATCGGATTGGTGGCTGAGAGAGGCGTGAAAGCTGAAAAAATTCAATGTTAGTGAATGTCAAATGTGATAGATAGAGCCTGAACTAGTCAAAGCAATTCTTAAGAGTTCAGCAATACCCTGCCAATGAGCATGCAATATCTTGATCTCCATCTCTCCCTCTCACACTGAAATGAAGATGTATGCTGAACCACTGCCTTTCTGCTCCACCTGACTCACCTTACCCGAGATTATTTACCACAAGGAATGCACCTGAAATCTACTGTGGTAAGTAAAGTCCCTCTCTTCTCCCTTTTCACTTTTTCTCTTCCCATGTAAAGTTAGCCTAAGTGAGTTCAGAGGCCTGTCTTGCTTTCCCTGATGATTCAGCCATGTCACAAGCACAATGCAGAGATCAGTGAGTCAATGAAAATTCACCTACCCTTTTCTTTACCATTCGTCTCCCCACTCTCCTTTGCCCATGAAGAGGAAGACACAGCTTTCTCAGGAAATCCATTCAGTGCCAGAGTTGTTCTCCCCATTATCAAAAACAGCCAAAATTTAGCTCATAGGTAAGCAGAGAAGAGGGAAGGAAGCACAGAAGCACAGCCCTCTGAAACATAGTTAACTTTTATCTTTTTATCTTTTATTTTTTGTTTTCCTTTAATGAACTAACAATGTCTCACTAAAAATGAGAAAAACTGAGGATCCATTTCCATCCTGGAGATGAAGACGACATCAGAACATCATACTGCAGGGTATCTCCTGAGGTACAGAAACCAATCCTCTCCTGTTGCAGGCAGCATGTTAGGTAAACACCTTTCCCAACTGATAAACAACCTAAACGTAGTTTGGTCACTTGCCTCCATTTTAGTAAGAGCGGTTAAGCCCTAAATGTAGTGAAGTGAGGGCAGAGAGAAAAAGGGAGAAGAGCTGCACAACCTCAGGCTGTGGGAGTGCTCACCCTCCGCTAATGGGGAGCATAAGCACTCCTCATGCCTCCTTCCATCATCGTAAATACATGCCTCATCTATACCATTTGGCTAGGCTGTTTCAGAGCCTCATTTCTCCAGTGGTTAGTCACTCTCTTCTAATTTTCTGTCTGTTTTTATTCATGGCCGGTTTATTCTCATTTGCTCTTGTGCCAACATTGTCTTTTAGCTTAAATAGCTCTTCTCCCTCCTTGACGTTTATCCCCTTAACGTGTTTATAGAGAATAAGCATATCCCTTCTCAGCCTTTGTTTTGTTAGACAAGTGGAGCACTTTTGTAGTCTCCTCACATATGACAAGCTCTCCATTCTACTGGACGCCCCCATAGCCTTCTTCAGCATCCATTCCTGCTGGAGCTCATCTAGCCATGTGACTGCCTGGTGCTGAAGATGATGCTCCAGATAAGGCCTCAGCAAAAGCCTCATACAAAGACATTAAAAATTCCCTGTCTGGCTCAGAAATCCTTCTCATCCTAAAATTGCATTTGCTTGTTTCTCACCTGCATCCCAGAGGCGGCTCACAGTTGTACTAGCTGATCACAGGATGACTAATACCTTGGTCCTTTCTCCCTTCTGTCATTTCCAATTTATGAATTTATTTATTCTGGCACATAGCAGAAATTCTCATGTTAATCCCAAGAATGGAACCTTTTACTCTGCTCTGTCTAATTTCCTGCTGCTTCTATTATCCTCGAGGTCACCCAACACTTCTTTCATGATATCTGTTTTGTCTTGAAAGTGCCTCAGTTTTGTTTCATCAGCTAATTTCATCAGTGCACTCCTTCTTTGCAATTTTATTCCTAATCCCTGTCTTCTCCAGCCTTCGGTAGTAATTTCCCATGTGGTATCACCTTCTTGTAGTCCAAAATAAATGAGATTCGACACAGCTCTTTTTTCCTATATATAATGTTAGTTCACTTTCCCAAAGAGGGTACTCACTTAGTTTGTGGTGGCTGAACTCTGGCAAACCTGGACTGCATTCTGACCTCTTCCTGTCTATAATTTAACTTTCACTACTTCCTTTGGACCTTTAAAAAAATAGGCCAACACCTATACCTATAGAATTATTCACACTGTTAAAAAGAAGAATAATTTTTAAAGAACCAAAAGAGTGAAAAATGACAAAAAAAAAACACACCACAATTTCAAGCTCAATCAGGATATTTTCCTTTTTTTGTTGTTTTTTGGTTGTTATTGTTTTACCTACTCCTCTCTGACCACCAAAATAATCAAAGAAACTCTTATTATAGTCCAGCACAAATGAATAATTTCTCATTCTCCTCTATATTATGTCGTACATTGTTAGCCTGGCACTGGTGTAAAACCTTAGGAGTTTTACAAAGGGACTCTTGAGCAGATAGACATTGCTCATCGAGAGAGCTGCTGGAGAGGGCCAGGGTTGAGGTGTGGGCTTTGTTGGTTAGCAAAAGGGCAGAGGGGGGTAGGTTATCTGCATACAGCAGGTATTTCTGCCTCCTTTGAGACAGTGGGAATCCACATCCTTCATATGAGCCAGGAGTTTGTTCTCAGAAATAATGACCTGCATTAATAATATTGTCAACACCCAAGTGCTGGTGGCCTGTTTCCAGGTGCTAGTGGCTGGATACAAAAGGCCTGATTCACATAAGGCCAACAAAATAAAAATCAAGAGGCTTATCAGAAGCTTTAGCAAGTCTTTTCAGCCACCTCATTAAGCTAGCCAAAGGAAATATTTAAAATCCCAGGCACCACTGGAGACCTGTAAAATCAGCTGGACAACACAGAGGTGAATAAGCTCCAAAGACCAAATGCATAGGGCCTGATAGGGAGGAACCAGATAAAAAGGCATAGCTCTAAAAGTAGCGCTATCGTGCATTAATTTCTCACTCCTAAATTCTGTGTGGGACCCAGTGTGCATCATCCATTGGTGAACACTCACTTCACGTGTGCTCCTTGGCAGTGAGGACTACAAGATAAAGCTTCAGTGTAACCTATGTACTCTAGTGTACATTACCAGTACAAACTCTCCCCAGGCTGCCATGCTTAAGATCCAAAGGCAATCCTCACCAGAAAAAGTGAGGAAAGATGATTCTAGTCATCTGTAAACAGTATCTGGTTTTGCTTAGTTTCACTCTGATTTTCTTTGGATTGTGTGATCATTCCATCTATATGAAAGTCTCTCCTAATCGCTATCGAGTGTGTTGGCCAGTTTCAACTCAGTTTGGCAGAGAAGCACAAATCTCAAAGATATCAAGCTCTAAACAGTCTTGTGCAAAAAGCCAGGCAGGCAGAGGAGGACACTTTAATGCCCGAATGGACAGATCACCTGTCATATGCGCTTGCCACTTAAACACCACAAGACATACTTTTGTCTTGAGACAAAAATCTGTAGAAAACTAATCTTTGGTTTTACTCCTCATAGAACGAAGGTTTACGTTAGACATTCATGTCTCATCTGCTCCAGAAAGCTGAAGAAGTGGATGAATTGCATCTTTATATGAGACAATAAAGCAAAATTCAAATGATGGCAATAAAGAAAGAATTCCTGGGAAGGGGTCAGACTCTGAATGTGTCATTACTTCTGCCCTTTTATACATATGAGTAGATATAGTTCTATGTTGGATGCCTTAGTGTAGAAGCTACATAACAGCCACTGAATTTTTTCCCCAAGCCTTCATACAAAAGATGCATTGGGCTCCTGCAGATGTTGCTGTTGAGATACTGGCAGGGAAAGTCTGAAGGAGTTGCAGTAAGTTTGGTCTCCAGATTAAAGCCTCCATGACACAGACATTTCTCCAGGCCTGAAGTAAAGCTTCTTCTTACCTCCCAGCTTCATTCAGCCTGTCTCTGCCCTCCACACAGCCAGGAGGTGCTTGAGTGACCCTACTGCTGAAATAATAAATGTTCCTGTATGAATGCTGCAAGCTATATGGCTAACTTCTAGTCTCACACCATTGAATGAAAACAAATAGGCCTTGAGGTGCCTGAGACCTACTCTGTGTTTTGCTAATTCTTCTAGGCTTCGTACAAGCATCTTACTTTTTCTATCTGTCTCTTTTTTCTAAACAAGTGTTGACAAAACATGGTTAATTTCAGGAGTTGGTTAATATCCTTACCAAAGGAAAACCTTTCTTAAAGGATTCACATTCAGATCCTGCCATGCTTATATAGTAAACATCCTTGAGGTTTTCTTTACTAAAATGGGACAACATTACCCAGAACACCTCCGACATCTCTAAATATTTGCCCACACCAGCAAATACATTGCTTTAATGTCGTAAAAACAGAACAGCCCCTTAAGGCAGGCTCATTTCTATTTGCATACAAGTAACAAGCCAGTTTGACTGAGCTACACAGCTTTCCAGCACTTCTATGTTAGCGTGACTGCATCCACACTAAGGGTGGCTGATAAAACAGCATAAAATCACTTCTCTAAATGAACAATTAGAAATGGACACAAAATTTGCATAGAGATAGCAAGCTAGGGAGAGATGAAACCCTTCTCCCCATTGGGTTCTCTTCGTACAGCAAGAAAATGAAAATTGGTGCTAATGTTTGTACAATTCTATAAGCACATGAAGTGGTACATAAATATTACCAAAAAGTCAGGAATCAGTGTTANAAAAGAAAAAGAAAAAAAGAGCACATTGTGGGCTTAGCTCTCCTGTAAAGCAAGAGGGCTCTTCATGAGCATCAGACACTCTTTGGAGTGAAGTTGGAGTCTGCCTCTACCCTGACAATTTCATTCTTTATTCAAAGCAATTGTTTCTGCCTCTCATTTGCATAAGCACTTTGCTCATTAACATGCTATAAGGAAAAATGAGTTGGGGGTGGGGAGGAGGAATGGGCCACTGATAGAATAAAAAACCTTTTAAACAGGGAAGCAAGAAGGTCACATCAACCCTAGGATGATAAGAGCTGAGGTCAGCAAAGGCCATGGTGCCTCTCTGTCAAAACCACTCAGAAAAAAGAGACGGAGCTGATGCTCATTCCTCATTCTTTTCTATATGCACGTCTATCTCCCCTCTCCAGTTCTCCTTTCCTCCTCTGCTTCCCTCCCCACTTTCTCTCTCCGTGCTGCTGAATCTTTTGAGCCAGAGCTTTATGGGCCAATTCTGCTCTCGTCCCAGCCGGCTTCCATGTACAGAGTTCATTTTCATCTCCTCCAGACAATAAAGAGTCAGAATCAGCCTTCCAGGTCTTCTCGTAACTGTCCTTGAGGGACAAACTCAGAGCTGGTGTAGAGTGGAGCTGAACATCCACCCCCAAAACTGTCCCTCAGGGGGGCACAGAAAAGGCAGTTTGGTGTAGGACAGCTGCTCAGCTGTGCTATGTGTTAAGACTCTTACTGAATTTGTGACGAACATGGCAAGAGTGTTCAAAGGGGTGGAACCAACAGAATCTCCTGCCTCCACGCTGTACACAGGACACATGGGCAGTTCATGCTCTCAGCCTGTGGATACTGGCTCATGTTACTGGCTTGAGACAACATCTGGCTTTCTCCCTCTTGCTCCTTCCCACTGGCTGTCTCCTATTAAAAGGACAGCTTGCTGCTCACATGGCTTCAGCCCATGAAATTACTCCATTTTCAGGGCTGGCTAGACTCACGCTAAACAGCAAGAGAGAAAAAACGTATAAACATTATAAAAACAAATAAAAGGAAGAAAAAGAAAAGAATAGGAGTGAATAGAGAAGTGGGATGAAGTACTACCTAGGTTCCATCAGTGATTAGCCTGAAAAGGACTGCCGGGGATCACAGTCTTTTCTGCTATCCTAACTATTCCCACCATACTTGTTCTTAAGAAAATACCACTGGTGAAGACTCCCCAGATGACCTATTTCCTCCAAGGAGTCTCTGCCCTTGCCATTGGATAATCTATACCAATGAATCTCCCTTGTAATAAAAGCGTGTTAATTTTTGTCTTTAGCATCCAGACAAGAAGACTGTTGCCTTCATTTTGGCAGCAGCATTCAGCATTTGGAAGCTTTTTCCACCATTGTTCATTGACATGTATTAAAGGAACAAAATTGCTAACTGTAGTGTAGACAAGACTTGGACATCATTGGTAAAGTAAGTGCAATTGATAGTAACTACTTGTGCCAGGAACACAGGCACACATATTACTTATATTAGACCATGGAGAAAAGTGAGTAACATGTTAACCGGCATACGGTGATAAACACCACGCAACTGCTGTGCATGCCCTTTCACTGTGAATGAAGTAAATAGAGGAAGGATTGATGAAGAGCTACACCAGGGAACATTCTGTCCTATTCTGCCACACCTTTTGGGTCCATTATTCTGCTGTTGCTGAAACTCATTGGGTAATGCAGGTCAGGTGAGGGCTTTTGGCCTGATACCTTAGAAGTCTGTCCGTATAGGAATGAAAAAAATACCACACTTTATCCACCATAGTATCCATAGAAGCAGCATCTCCTAGAACCCATCAAAAGTGTCCAATACAGAGTGACCTCCAAACTTTATGAATAAAGGTGTCCTGTCATTCTCAGAAATAGAATGTTTCCACAGACATTTATGAGTTTGGAGCAAGGAAATACGTTTCTCATCTTCATGGTTGATACATTTTCCTAAACACAGCAATGTCATTTCCCACCTCTATTAGCATTAAAAGTTAGAAAAGAATATAATCAGTTCAGTGGTCAGTATGATCTAGAAACTCTCATAACCTCACAAAGGTCTCAGTCTGATTAAAAAAAAAAAAAGTTAATTTGACATTTACTGCTAATTAACACAGGCTGTTTACACCAGGTTTGAAATGATGGAACAATCTTCACAGCAGCCTTAGCTTAACTACACTCCGCTGTAAGTATAATTACATCATAATGGCATCACTGAAGATGCAATAATAACACACATACACACATGCCTGTGGTAGCTTTCAGCAAACAGTGAAACCACTGCAACATGGAGCTCATTGAGAGCCCTGGAAAAATACTCAAGAGTTTAGAAGTCAGCACGGAGGACTATGCTGCACTATGGCTGCTGGTACCAAGGAGAGTTTGGTAAAGAGCAGTGCTATCCATGCAGCCACCACATCTCTGTGGAGATGTAGCATTTCTCCAATTCTGTTAAACCGATGCAAGTTTTCATGACTTGGAAACTAATTCTCACATAGCTTAATGCAGCAAAGCTCCACCGCACTCAATCAAGCTGCATAATTTCCAGCACAAACCCAGCCTGTGCTGGAGAGCCAGAGCTGGATATTTATTGAACAGTATGGAGAAAGAGCGTCATCCTACAGTAGACAGAGAATTACTTCATTTCTATAGGCCACATTATTATGCAAATAATCATTTTTGCTGTCATAAACTTGATAGATCAGGACATAAAATTTAGGAGGTGATGAGCTTAGCGTGCTATTCTCTGTAAGTGCAGGTGTAGCCAGTGTGTCTGTGGTTTGTCAAGGCCATGAGTACAGTGCTCTTCAAGCCTCCAGGAGATTTCAGTGCTACCCTGCAGCTTTACTTCTTAGGCACTGCCTCTATTTTGTTTTGGTCAGGAGCACACAGCTCACAACAGCACCCCATCATCACAGTGCTGCTGATGTTTCAGTGCAGAGTGCTTTGAAGCTAAGAAAGTATTTTTATGAAGTGTTAATAGTCCCAAGGAGTTGACTTTCCCTGTGACCCAGGCAAGGTGTAGCAAATGAACTGAGTCGTTTTACTAGATACCACCAACTGTGATAGAAACGGTGTCTAAATCTTCACAAGTGTTCGATCGGAAAGAAATCTTATTTGGCATGTAGTCAATAGCCCAGTGAAAGAACAGAGCATTGTCCAGCAACATCCCCAGAGGTAGCTGGCATGTGTAACAGAGGCTAGGGATTAAAAAAATAAACTCCAGCTTGGATTTTCAGAATGCTAATCAGGTTGACATTTCATTGGAGGAAAACAATAGTTTTTGGTTTTGTCTGTTTCTCAAGGCTGCTAAGAGATTCAGAATCTGTCAGCTAACCAGGGCAAACTG
Organism: Penelope pileata; assembly: GCA_013396635.1. Classification (NCBI taxonomy): domain Eukaryota; kingdom Metazoa; phylum Chordata; class Aves; order Galliformes; family Cracidae; genus Penelope; species Penelope pileata. Next base: position 333,961 of record WBMW01005741.1, on the reverse strand, counting down.
AGAGGTGTGATGTTGCAGAGGAAGCATCTAACCCTATGTTGGACAGAAAAGCTGCTGTAAGAGGGGTTAGACAAACTCTTCAAATGGAGCTAGACAACATGGAGTATTTGTTTGGTAGACTGAAGAAAGTGTGATACACCTAGCCCATAAGGAGTCAATACCTGGAGACTGGGAGCACATCCCAAAGAAATGATTTCTCTATACTAGCTTGTATTTCATACGCTTTCTGAAAAAGCCTGTAACTGGCTCCTGGCTTATTTATCTGTATTTTTATTTATTTATATAAAGATATTTTATTTTAAGAGCCCATGTTTCAAGTTGCTCCATTTCAAGTCCTTAATTATGCCTAAATGAATGATCATTGTTTTTCCCTCGAAAGACGCTTCCTTGACAACCTTGACAACTGTTTTATTGATAGATTACTATTGTGGCTCAAACGTAATGGCATCACTCTCTTTCATGGCTTTCTCAAATGCCTGCATCAAGTCACAACAACATACACAGCAACATTCCTAGGGGATAATAGCTTTAAAGTTTGTAGAGTAGGTACCTGCTTCCAAACAGCATAATGTGATTCTGCATCCGACATTTTCACGTGCCGCTCCTGCCTTAGGGCTTTATAGACGGATACAATTTTGGGTAGAGGCAGACAGTAAAATTTTCCCACTGCAGTGCTTAGCGAAGGCTGCTGCGTACTGCTTTATTCACTCAAACCTTAATTTCTACCAAAACTGTTGCCTAGACCATTTCTCTCATTTCCCCTTGCGTCTGCTTCACTCTCAGTTCAGGGGGTGGCTGTAGCCAAGATGCAATGAAGATTTGCTGCAGCTCTCCGATGCCTCCCAACTGCAGCCCCAAGGAAAAGGCAGCCAGGTGTTTGCAAGAGCAGGGAGCAGATTTCACAGCAAAACATCCCCAGTAGATCTTATAGTCAGGGCCACGTGGGCACTTCACTAATCGATAGACTGGCAGCACTACAATGCTTCAAGCTATAAAAAAAATAAACCACCATACATGCTTGGGCAGAAAGAGGGGTTCCATCTCCCAGTCTAACAGAGCTGTGTGCAAAGGAGCTGTAAAGAAAGGGGTGAAGCAGCTGGACAGCACACCCAGAGAGAGGTCAGGCAGTGAAATCATGCATGAAGGGACAAAGTGTTTTGCCCTGTTGCTTCATGTGCTATGCTGTCCTCTAGGTGTAAGAATTAAAAGCCCTGGTATGCTGCAATCACGTACTTCCTTAGCAGCATTAGCTACAAAAAAATAGAAGCCAGAGAGAAGGAATCTGAGGCAATTTACTGGAATCCCTCAGGACAGATTGAATTTTGCTTGGTTGACTTGCCCCTGCTGAGAAAAAATTATTCTTCTCTCAGAATAATAATACTAATTATTATTATTATGACTGCTTACATAATATTATTACCTCTCAGTCTTCACAAAAATCCAAAACTTGTCATGCTGCACATTCTATGCACAGTGAAAATCCTTTTCCCATCTCCATTAGACAGGGTAGGATAGGGGAAAATTTGCCACAACTCATGATGCAAGAGAGGTAATAAAGCCAGTCATGGAAATTTCTTCCTCTGGCATCTCCCAGTGCCATTAGCTATCTCCTCAACACTTCTGTCTATTTGGCTGGCAAACTCCAAGCCAGAGTGAATTATTTTTCGCCTCTTTACTCACTGAGCCATCAAGTTGAAGTAAATGCATAAGGCTACAGCAAGCCTTCAGTTTATCGTTCCATTAATTTCACTCTTTCGTTACCCTGCACCATGCAGTTGGGTTTAGTTCTGAGCTACTGTGAGCAGGGCATGAAGTGGTGCTGAGGGCACTGCAGAGGATACGACCCCCTCAGCTGACATACAGGAACTGGTCACTTGTGCCTTCCTGCTCCAAATCCTGCACAGGAGCAGCTTATTTAAGCTGCCTGACTTCACACTGAAGCAGATAAAGAATGCACATGAGCTCTGCTGCATAAATTCTGCAATAGCAGCTGGAAGCTCTTCCTTTCTTTTTTTTCCTTTTTTTTTTTTTTTTAACCTTCCAATGCAGAAACATTAGAGAACTTCCTCTCACCTTCGAAAAGCCTGGACTCTCAGCTGAGCGATCCCAAGTATTGCAATGGCATGAGTTTTGTGAAGAAGTTTGTGGGAGGGAGCTTCCAATATTAACTGAAGCTGTTTGCTCACCAGCAGCGTATGATGTGCATTACACATGACAGACAGCAGGGCCTGAAGACACAGGACTATAAGAATCAGTAACAGTCCAGACATTGAAAAAGCATGCAGACCCTGAAGAAGTTAAAAAAATATATATATAAAAATATCCCACTGGTTCCATTTCTTTGTTCCCTGGAGGCATCTGCTCCATTTTTAATTTGTGTTGTGCTTTGTTGCTGACCAGAGGGTGCCACCGGGCATCCAAGACACTAATTTTTCTAATAAAATATTTCCTTCTGGACAAAGAAAGTGCCAGCAGTTAAAAAAAGAGAGAGAAAGAGAGCAATCTCAAAATCAACTTGCAACTGAGAAGAATAGAAAGGTCAAGTTCCTCTCGGCATACCCAGCATTTGCTTTCATATTCACATATCATTGCCACACATCAAGAACAAGAAGTGAAAGCTAGTCTCACGGATCAGCAGGCGTTCCCTCCCATGAAAGAAGGTTCTGGGATAGGACTCCAAGCATTGGGTCACCCAACCACATCTGCCAACAGCTTGTAAATCACCATCTCTAGCAGCGTCCTGAGTTCTCAGCTCCAAGCCAGAGCTGGCAATGCTTAGCAAGTTCATAAGGCAAGTACAGGCCACAAGAAGAGCAATCAAGAGCCCAGAGCATCTTCAGCATCCAGCTCTACTGAGCAATACACCACAGACAAAACCTCAGAGACCATTGATAGCCTTTTGGAAAAGATGTGGCTAAAAAAGCACCGGTTGACAGAAGAGATAGGAGGTCAAACAGGGTAGAGCACAAGCCCTTGTAGGTCTCAGGGAAGAGGCTCTATGAGTTATCTTAGTTTTGCCCAAAGTTTCCAGTTTCAAATGGAAGCTCTGGGTAGCAACTTTTCTGGGAATCAGATCCAGAGTGCCTCAAATTAGAGACGTACTGCCTCCACCCACCCGCCACCTCTAAATGAAAATGTCAGCCTTAATTCATGAACGGTTTTTAAATCCTTTGATGGAAAGGACTTGAAAAGCGACGGGTATTATCTCTAGCTTTCAGAGCTGGTATCAGGCACGCGGCTATTTTATGAGCCCACGATGCTCTCCCCCATCCTCCCACTCTGGAAAGTTATAATGTATCTCTGGGGCAGGTTGATATTTGCACTTTGTTGACACCTAATAAATAATAATCCAAATATTTGCACACATGGAATATTTTGTGACATTATAGAGCTGACAGACCCTGATTATTCGGGAGCTGCTTTGTGCGCAGAACTCCCATTGGTTTCAAAGTAAGTGCGGAGTTCAGAACAGCTGCAGAGTAAGACCCATGACATTTATGTTTATGAAATAGGAGAGACCTTATCATTTGCTGGTTCTGTAGTCACAAAGCCAGAATAGCTGATGAGGGGCCTTTGCTGGTATCTGCAGTATAATCACAATGTATGCAACTGAGGCGCCTTGGCAAGTAGTAAGTGAGCCAAGGGGAAAAAAAAGGGAGATTAGCCAGGGGTGCTGCAGGGCAGGAGGGGGCATCAGTAGGGCTGGGGGGCTGCAGGGGACACAGGCAGCATTGGGATGGGGAGCCCTGGGCTGGGAGATGGAGGAGCTGCAAGGCAGCGGGGGGCACTGGAAGAGCTGGCAGTGGGGCTGTGGATGGAAACAGCAGGGCTGCTTTGTGGGGGGCACTGTGCAGCCAGCCTAGAAGCTCGCAGAGCTCGTATGCCATCTGCTGCTATGCTATTAACTGCTATTAGTCACTGAGCTCCATGAGCATGAAATTTCCTTAGTTGCTGAAAAGGAGGGAGAAAAGCCTAGAATGTGGCTTAACTTTGATTAAGCACCAACAAATTTGGGACAATTTAAACAAGAGGGATTTTGAACATCTCATTGAAGCATGTTGCAAAATTCCCTCGATTGCCTGGGGGAGGTACACACACCAAGTGTGCCCCATTGTACTCCCTATTCCACAGTACTTTTGTCAGCAAGATAAGGGAAAAGTATTTGCATGTGGTTAGGAAAGGAGCTATGGATTTGCTAAACGGATTTGTATCCTGTTCGGTTAGAGTGATATGGTTCAGCACATTCCAAAAAAGATGGAAGTAGACAGAAGTACGAATAGAAACAGCTTTCTCAATTATGCTAGTTAAGATAGATGTTGGTAGACTTATTAATCCTCATGCTCCAGGGCTTTTGCCGATCAGCAGCTTGGGCGAGGAAGAAACATCCTACACCTTGTCATGGTGTAATGCCACACAATTAGAATTGATGTCTCCTTCTCACACAGCAGTTTTGGCTACTTGCTACGGTAGGACATGGGGTCTTCTGTGGTTGCACAAGGGAAGGTCCAGCTCCCAGAAATGCTCTAGGGATACAAAAGCTACATTAACGTACACACAAAGGCCAATTGCAAATGGAAGCAGACATTTCTTCCTGCAAGCACCCCCACTGGCAGCCAGACTTGTGTTCCTCCAGTTGACTGGGGAGGGAGATGGAGCGAAGGAGCAGAAGCAACCTGATGTGACTGCCACTCAACCACAACACAGTAATGTGGCTCCATTTAATAGCAAGCCGGAGAACTAACAGGTTTACAGGTAAAGGCTGAAGGCACAGCTTTGACAAAATTCTAATCCCTTTCCTCGGAGTGAGAAGTGAAATGCATCCACCAGATTATTAGCCGTGAACGATTTATGCAGTGTTATGGAGAGCACAGCACATATCACAGGGCTTGGCCACAGCACAGGGCCAATCAGTATCCTGCAGGCCTATACTGGTAGCAGGCCAGATTTTGGTGACAGACACACCAGCTCACCTGGCTACCAGGGGAAAACCAGACTATTTTGTACACATGAGGATTTACTGTTGTGGTTGGACTAAGGCAGTAAGTCTGCTCCTGGGGCTGTTAGAACTGGATCAAAGGCTCTGCAGCCGCGTCCAGCCAGTCACTGAGTTAGTATAAATTCACTCTGTTGGAACAAATTTGTCCAAAATATTTTGACAATGTAAGTTTGCACTTTGGTTTCCTGTGAGACAAGCTACCACCTTTCTGCACCTCTCCAACTTCACAGTAGACTGAGTATCACCTGTCCTTGCGTCATTGATATGCAGTCAGCATAAAAGCATAAATCCCCTAGGGCATCTGCATCATATGCTCTAACTCAGCTGAGGTGTGCAAATGCCACACTTGAAATTGTGTGACGGACGATTTGTCCATACAGCACAGCACAGCTCCAGCACAGGCTGCTGTGACCTGGACCCCTCCAGCCTTCCCCAGCTCTCTCCTGACTGAGCCAAAGGGACCCCATGGCTCCTTTCATCTCTCTTGGCCACGCCATTCAGGATGGGGCCTACCTTTGTGTAGCAGCCAGGAACACACTGGTTTTGGCACAGGGCAAGGTAACTGGGAATTCAGACTTTCCCAACTAACTACATCCTAGCTGAGGCACTAAGGGAAGCTGCTCTCTCTTCATGACCATAGATTAAAGCCATTGTTAGTCAGTCATTGTAAAGTGCTCTTGGAGCAGTGGCAGATGTCCTATTACACTGAGAGAGGTAAGACACCTGGGTTCGTTACCACCTAATTAGGTTCTCCATGTGATTAACTACTTGTGCTGCAGACAAAGAAGCAAACTACCCAAATGAATGCCAACAGAAGACAGGCTGGCATGGCAGCAGCAGGCACCTGACAGGCACACGCAGATCTGTAACTCATCTGGCTTCCTGACGGAGAGTGAAGAATTTTTAGTAAAAGTTGAAACACTATAATCAGAAACTTTGAGGCTATGTTTCACCTGTGTCACAGCTAAGTCCTTTGTGACCCCACAACACAGTGTTATCCCACATACAGAGTTCATCTTGGTACTACTCTCTTGTTCATCTAACCTACCTAAACCTTCATGCCTCCCCTTCAGAGTGCTCAGCAGCTTCCAGACACCTCAGCATCACCCGTCAGAGCCAACCTCACCTTCCCAGCAGGGGACACTTCTCTGTACCTTTTGTCCTTCACCTCCTCTCTGCTGTCCCTGTGCACCTTCACCCTATAAGAAAAGCTTCCTCTGGGGAGGACCTTTTGGCTAGTCCTGAGATTTTGCTCGCCTTCTCCTTCCCCACATTTCCTAAAGGTAGCAAAGCCAGTCTTGCAAAGCCATCCATCTTCATTGAGAGCCTCCCAGACTGCTAGAGCTGAGGCTGCAGCAGTGCCATTCAGGCCTGAAGGGAGCAGGCCCGATTTCCTCTTGAGCACATGATCCAGCCCAAACATGGATCCACATTCAAACTGTCTGAAGCTTCCAATCAATCACTGAATTGCGCTGAATGCCCTTAGGAAAAAAAAGGATCTTTGATGAGGCTTTGCTGCTAGCAACCAATCCAAATCCATTAGCTTTCACATCTGGAGTTCCAACGAACAATAAAAATGAGCCTGATGGTCTCAATCTTGTGCTCATTTTTCAGCACCACAATAACCTGGCTCCACTAAACACAATTCAGCATGATTGGCTGCCTCTGTTCAGGCTTCGGGGATACCCAGAACTACTTCAGCTGCCAGAGAAGAGGGTCAGGGCAGAGAGTACATTGGCCAAACTCTGTGTGTGCATATACATGCATATTAGGGAAAGATGAGAAGAATCAGAATTGGAAAGGATGCTGCAGGGTAGGATCAGCAGCATTTGGCAGAGCTTTATGATAAAAATCCACTTAGTATTTTCTCAGTAACACATGAGTATCCGTGCAAGACTATTTCTTTTAGAACATGGCCACCTCCTGCACAATTTTTGCCATTTTTTGAAGCAGGATTGCTACTTTCCCCCTTGCAGACAAAACTGCTGTCTCCTTATGCCCACCCACACCTGTCATCTCCACCTCTAGGCAATAGCAGTCCTTATTTGGCTGTAAGGAAAGAGGCCCTGCTCAGCCAAGAGATCTCTGCCTTCCCAGACACCCTCAGGGAAGACCCAGCCAATTCCAGGTGATCTGAAAAGCAAAGAGGCAGCAACACAGACTGAGGCTGGGGTAACTGTGTGGTCCTTCCCCTGCTGACTGAGCAACCATTGCTGACCCAGAATTCACTCAGTTTAATTCCGCCTTTTTTCTAACTACCCCTCCCCAAACACACACTCCGAGAACCCTGTCCCTCTTGGGTGAAGTTCTCCAAGATCTCTGCTCCTTTTCTTTCTGTCCTCATTGCAGCCCTGGTCCAGGCTCCCTAATCTCATCCCACTCTTTTTGCCTTTTACGGAGGAGGAGCCCATGCTGAGACCTCTGCGTGAAACCATCCACAGCATCTGCTCATCGGCAGCCTAATAGCCATTTAATGGGCCTGGTAAAGCTAATAGATTTGTAAAGAAAATATGAGTGACAGTAGCCGAAGAGGAGTGCTTTAAAGCAGGCAAAACTGGCAAGGTCTTTCCCACTTGGACTCCAGTAGCTGAAGCAGTGCCTGCAGCCAGGCAGGAGCTTTGCTGGCTTTCCAAAGCTGCCAGACACTTCCAGGAAGGAGACTTCATCTCAGCATAACTCTGTCAGCCCAGCCTGCAAGGTCACATGAAGGATCCTCAAGTGGCTTGTGACAGCTCTGCCAGATGTTACCATCTCTGGGATGAAGCAGATCTGGCAGGCAGAAGGTCACAGCTGGAGTCACCATTTTTAACATACTGACAGCAGTTTGTTAAGGACTCATTCCATAGACTCCTCTTCCACAAGCACTGCAGAGCCTATCTATCAGAAGCAGCCAGATTTATTTGATCCCACCAGAATTTACACCTAAATCTTTTAATACTTATTTTCCTTATGTGTAGCCAAAAGTTTTATGAGACACTCTAACCCCTGCTCAGCAAACAGAGAATATATTTTGAAGAATATTGTATATAGTTGACATACCATATAAATATCCCTTGCCATCCCAGTGCCCGCCTCTAGTTACGCTGTCATCGGGGAGTGAGCACCAGTCTGTATCTCTCCGGGGCTCCTATAGAGGCCCTTATCACTCTCCACATACATTGCCTGTGCACGATTACCAAGCCTGGAAATAAAAGCTGAGCTGAAACGAGCCAGGTCATTGTCAGATCATCTTGCTGTTCTGGTGTCAGTGTTAGTGGCACCACAAGGATAGAGCCTGACAGACTGTTCCACACCTCTGGAAGATGCGTGGGGTCAGTGAGAGAGCCACACACAGTTGTGTGGTCTCAGGCACACTGAGCAGGGAGTGGGTATGGGATAAGGATGCTATCCCTCACATTATGAGGGAGAAAAAAACATCTTTTGCTCCTTTTCATCATAACGTGAAATCTCTGGGAGACAGATCCTGGCCCTCAGCAAGATCGGATTGATTGCCACGTGGAGAATTATTGACAGGAGAGAAAAGAACCATCTCTCTTCTATCGCTACATCCTAAAAGCTCACCAAATCCTTATCCAAGAAGTGCAAGAGCACAGCAGTGGTGTGACAGATGTGACAGTTTGACCCATTACTAACAAACAAGCGCACTGAATGTGATTGCATTTCCTTTTGCAGCTGAATTTAGTGAACTGTAATTGCCCTCAGGTTAAAAAAAATGCTTTGCTGTTTTAAGGAGTAAAAAGCACGTATTTAGGGCCCTTTAAACTTGTGATTGGGTGCTGATATTGACTTCAGTGGGCTAGCTAGGCCTGACTGCATTTTGGTTGTGCTGGAGGAGGGATGAGACCCTTTAAGCTGCCAGTACAAATATTAAATACACTACCAACACAATTCCTGCAGAGAAGAGCACAGAGGTCATGACTGTGCAGGAGATCTCTTGCACGTCAGTGCTTGAGATATACACATCCCCGTATGCCCATAGATTCAGCTCTGAGCAGTTTGGGGCCTCCAGAAGCCTCAGGTGCACTCAGCTGGGGTGGCATCAAGACCTTCAGCAGTAAGGGGGAAACATCACCGAAGCTGCCGCTTTCCCACAGAAAACCAGCGGCTACCTTTGCCTTGGCAACCACGAAGAAGACTGGGATTCTTAACTGTAGGAGCTCCCTGCAGCCAGGAGTTTGAATAATTCACTTCCCAGCAAGAGACATCAATCCTTTCTCTGCAGCCCTTCCTACCACCTCACAAGATGTATGAGGAGAAGGCAGGAGACATTTTTATTATTTTTATTTAGTTTGTGGATGTTTAGTGTTCCTCACTATGTGCTATATCCGGTCCTCACATGCATGATATTCTCAAGACCTTTATCAGTTAACTATCCTTGCTTTAATTTTCCCCCTGTTCTCACCCTCACTTTCCCCTCTTTATAAATTACAACATTCAGGCCTTTGCTGGCAGTAGAGAGCACTACATTGTTCTGGAATAAAATGGACTTTATTCCATTATAATGACTCTGCTTCCAAAGGGGAGTAGTTATACTGGAATAAAAGTATTTTTTATGCTCCAGTCTGGAGCATAATTCAATCATAAATTACATCAGAAAAAAATAAACCATAATAATAAAATGGCAGTTTGTGCATTGATTAAAGTGAAAACACTCTTCATTCTGGAATATTCCACATATAAAGTGAAGTTAGTGTGCAATAAGCAAGGGTGTGATTTTTTATAGCACACCAACTACCCTTCATTCATTCCCTAATGGATACCCTGCCAGAAAACAGGAGTGCCTTTAGGTGAGACAGGTTTGAAAATGGAATAAACTACTGTGCGTTAATATGCCTTCAGAGCATTCATAAGGGAGCATGGGGAAGTAACCAGTGAGCTGAAAATCCACCCCTAAGTACCCACCTAGTGACATCCCCAGAGGAGTCCAGACAGGCCCCAAGGCTGGGACAGCTTAGTGGATGAATAATGAATAATTCTTCATGTATTCCCACAGTGGGAGACTTATCAATGCAGATAAGTCCATGCAGTCCCTTGGTCCATGCAGCCTGGGTCTCAAAACAAGCCTGACGCCTTGAGAAGAATTTGAAGTTGACCTATCCTAGGGAACAGGGATACATCACCAGGAGACGTGTGTTGCCAAAACCTTCCCTTCTAACCTAGCATCAGGATGCAGGATGTGTTTCAGCCCCTGAGAAAGTCCCCAGAGCAGCTGACCGGCCAACTCAGTGAAGATTGGGCTTTGTACCTGTGCTGGTACCCCAGAAGGATCGAGCAGCTAGCATCACATATATACAGCCAGGGGCTACACTTAGGGCAGTTTCTGTTCACTTCTCTTGTCAGACATTAATACAGCATTTGTACCCAGCATCAGTTTGTATGAGCCAAGAGCTCTTGATCAGACTTCAATGTATCCCATGCAGCAATCGTTTGTAGGGAGCAAGGGAAGTGATCTCCTGGCTAGGAGACTTCCCAGGGAGTCTGAGATGCTCTTTGATTCCTCTTTATATTTTCCTTTGTATGAATTTACAGACTAAGAGAGTTGAAGAGTATTCACATTTGCTAGTTTTACCTAAAGAGCAGTAATATGCTCTAAACGCTCCTCAACTGTTTTCTACCGTGATCTGCTGGATGACTCTATCTACATATACTCAGAAAGGGGGCACAGCCCACTGCCCCCATGGCTAAAGGATAGTTCTGAGTATAGCAAGAAATTTGGTTCTCCTGAGTGCACTCTTAAGCCCTGAGTAACATCTAGACAAAATCTGCTTGTGGTTCAGAACTGGGATGGCCTGCCATCTGAGAAGCCTGAACTTCAAGATGTCCATATTTCATTATCCAAGGCCTGTGTTGCCTACAGCTAGCACTGCCATTGCCCATACCAGCTCTGCCTTTCTTGCTAAGAATGCTAAATTACTGCCACACTGAGAGCTGACCTTAGCTATGTCTCCACCGGTTTGGAAAAAAAAAAATCCTCAAAACCTCATTACTTAACACATTTTCACTAATGCGATGTTCAAGTATCACTCAATGTCTCATACAGAAAAATGATATTTCAACATTTCAGCTAGTCATGACAAATGATAAGGTGTCTCGACAAAACAGCATATTCAAAACCATCACTGCCTGTATGTATGCTAAGGGGGGCATTGCCTTGGAGGCTGTGTCAGCTGCAAGTGCATAGCTGCACTGGTACCCAACTTCCATTGACTTCAGCAGTTAGACACCCACAGACCTCCGAGCACACTGAACTTCAGGACACAGGCAAAGTTTTATAAATCCATCTATTCCTGCGTTATTGCCCTCTGTGCTGAAAAGTAATTTAAGCTTAGCTAACTTCTTCTGCACTGAGCAGGGTCAGGAGAGCTCACACAATCTCCTGCCAAACTCAGCTGTCAGGATGGTGGCATTTAATGAGAGGAACAAAAGTAATGCAGGGAGGAGGGAGAACGGTGGTTAGCATGTTAACTACCAAATGGGATTCTTCCACTCTCATCTTTTCCCTTCTCAGCATGTGCTTTCTAACACGGGGCATGGAGAAGGAGCCTGTGGATCCAGCACTGAGCTCCACAGGCAGATCACCCTGAGGCCATCAAACACATTTCTCCCATGCTCAGATCAACAGCTAAACCGAGTGCTGTGCACCAGCTTCCTTATTGTGCTGCTCAGGCCCCTTGCTGAAAGGTTAGGGTAAAGCACAGAGAACATAGAATTCAAGATGTGGATTATATCAACAATTACAGTCTGGAGCATAATTCAATTATAAATTAAATTGGAGTTAAAAAAAAAATATACCCGTAATAATAAAAGGGCGATTTGTGCGTTGATTAAAGTGAAAACATGCAGTCATTAGCCTGTGTTTAAATCTTGTTAGCTGCCAGCAGAGCTGCATATTGCCATTAACCTGTGAGTGCCTGTGTGGAACGAGCACTTCTCTGGCTGTTTAAAGCATAGATGTGCACCAGGACATCTGCTGCCCTCTGGAATCTCAACACTGGAGGTCAGAGGGGAGAATGCTAAATACTTACTGGTAGTAAACATTCACACAATACTTTTCGAAATGCATTTGTTTTCATGCCATGCTCTGTGATTACACTAAGAACCCCATTCTTAAGATGGCAGTATGAAACCAAGACGAGGAGAAGCTATCTCCACAGACCAGCCTTTTTGCAACTTTGGGGTTGCACACACTCATGGACAGGGAAGGGAACTGCATTTAGCATCTGGGGAAAAGCAAGAGGTCTTCAGCCATCCTTGGTGAATATCAGCAGGAGCCCTAAGAGAAGGGCATATCCTTTGCCAGCGTTGCTGCAGTGCAGGGAAGTATTTAGAAGATTAAAACTAGGCAATTGTGCTCCTCTGCAGGGATTCCTGAGGGATACAGGAAGCCAGATGCCCTTGGCCTCTGCCTCACTACCCTGGCATTTTTCTGTCCCTTCTGGCCAGTGTTGTGGAAAGGGCAGAGATCTCAAGGAGGCCAGATGTGTCCTAGACCTCCTTCACATTCACCACTAAAATGCCAACATACCTTCTTTCCGCACCGTATGTGTGCTGTATATCCTTCCTCATGCGCCTGTTTTGCCCCACTGGGCTCAGGAGGTTGTGTCTTCTGTGCACATTTTGAATAACCTTCCTGAGTAAACCTGCTGGGGCTCATAAAGGCTCCTTGCAGCCCCTTCTTTCTCCTGTATTTCATACCTCTCCTGAGCCAGGCACACCGTGTTCCCATATTATGAGAGAATAATTGCTTTTCCCCAGCTCACATCCATACTATTTTTTTCTCTTTTGTTTTACAAAATCCTCTCCCAGAGAAATATGTCCCTGCACGAGAGCATTAGATCGAATTTTTAGATCAAATTATCCTTCTGTTCTATAATGCTATCTGTAATTACTCCCTGTAACTTTGGTTTTGCTGGTGATCTCAACCATCAGGCAATTTTCACACATCTCGCCAATAGAATTCAAGTACAAGCAAATATTAAAGTGAGTGTGAATTTATTTTTATTTATAAATTACTTAACATAGAAAAAAAGAGACAAGCTCTGAGCACTTAGCAAATTATTGACTTGAAATAGATTTTGCAAAATTTGCCTGTGTTGTTTTCTCCTGTGCCTCACAAAAAGGAGAAAAGGCATATGTGCTCAGATGCTGGAAAGAATGGAGAGGAGCTGTACAAATCGTGGCATATTTCACAGTGCAAGGATGCATACTGAAGTCTGTTGAGTTTTCAGTGCAGTGAGATTCCTCAGCCCCCACAAGCTTAGACTCAAGATACCCACATGAGAAAGGCAAGCTTAGTATTTCACCTGTTTATGTATCTGTCTGCACTGAACCTCCTTTAGGCTCAGAGTAGCTTCATCTGGGAGCAGCTCAGTTACATCTGACTTTCATTCAGTTTGGAAATTATTTTTCCCCAGTTTCTTGTCACTTCCTGTAAAGTTTCACCCAGAGATCTGGCTAATGGGGAGCCAAGCTCTAAATTAGCACGAGTTCAGTTGAAAGCGTAGCAGAATTAGAAAAAGAGAGATCCAGTAAAAACCCCGCTCTTGACGCCTGCTCAAAATGTTCCATTCTAGAACTGAATCCAAAACCAAACTTTGTGGTTTAGAACCATCTTCTGTGAGCCTTCATTTCCAAGGTGGAAGCTTGCAGCCTGCTGCCAATGAAGGCATGTTTCAAGAGACTGCAGTGGGAAGACTTGGCTGGCAGAAAATGTCAGCATCTGCATTCTCTGGGGGCAGTCAATCCTGGCTTGCTCATATAGAAAATGGACACTGGGACAAGTAGGAAGAAATAAAGACCCCTGCAATGGACTGCAGAACACTTTTGTCACTTTGGTCAGGATCTTCCTAGCCCAAAGAGAATAAGTACCTAGCTATCTTAAACATGCTTTTCTTAGTGTCACCAGCAAACCGTGATTACATTCAGCACTGATTGCCTAGACTAACACGGTAGTCAAGGGGAAGCAGAAGGAAAGAGGACTTTTGGCTAAGAGAAAGCTCCCAGCTGTTCATGTCAGTTGTCAAAAAGAGAGCATGCTTACTGACTTTTGGCAAGGTTGTGAGATCTCTGCTCTTGGAGTTTTTCAAGACACAACTAGACAAAGCCCTGGCTGACCTGCTGTAGTGGTCCTAGGGAAGCTGGCTTACATGATCTCCAGGGGTCCCTATCAATCAGCATTTCTGCAGTTCTGTAGTGCAGACAGAGCCTCCTTGAGTTTATTCTGTGTGAATGAGAGGGGTAAGGTCAACTTGCACTGTTCCTCAGATATTCTGGCAGTAAAGTGCTCACAGAATATACGCTCATAGAATAACTTTGGTTGGAAAGGAGCATTGCAGGTCAGCTGGTCCAATCTGCTGCTCAAAGCAGGGCCAGCTTGTATCAGCTAAGACTACAGGAGACCAAGGAGGTATCAACTATTTCCAAAGGCCACTCAAATTCAGGAGGTTTTCATTATGCTGCATGGCAGACTGCCCAATTAATGGTTTGTTCACAGCTCACAATTCACCATATTTTAGGATTCTACAAGCCAAAAAAAAAAGAAAAAAGAAAAAATATAAGCGAAGCAACTCTGGCCTAATTCCATTTCTAGAAGGAACTGCTGTGGTCATCATGCAAAAAGAAAAAAAAAAAAAAGAGAGAGAGAGAGAGAGAAAGAAAAAGAAAGAAAAGTAGCTGAGTAGCTGAAAGGCACCCAGAAAAGTTTCTCCCTGATCCTACAACAGAGTTAACTGTAACCACGGCAATCCTGATGGAGATTGCCCTTAAAACCTTATGGTGAGAGAAACCCCATAGTATCTCCAAGCTTCCTGTTCCAGTGCTTCATCCTCCATCCTCTCACAGTGCAGGTGCTTAACTCAGTCCCTGCAGGGCAAAGGAATGCTTTTTTCTCTTTTCCTCTTTGGTAGGTCACAATCATCTGCAAGCCCTGCAGGACAAGGACGTCCCCTCACAGATACAGGTACAGCTTCTAGCACAACTGGACATGAATCAGAGCCTTCCCCTCTATATGGTATTTTTAAGACCCAGCTTGTGCCAGTGAATGCACTGACCCCGTAAAGCAGGGAAATGTCATTTCAGAGATGAGAAAAATGAGAAAATGAAGCACAGAGACAGGCCTCATAGCGGCATGCCAAAGTTCGCACTGAAAGCCAGTGCCAGGCCTGGGAATCAGGCCTCAGTCTAACATCTTAATGTCCTCTCCTCTCCTTTTGGCACTGCTGAGATATGAAATAATAATAATCATGAAATGTGCCCAGGCACTAAGAAGATCATCACCTTAATGCTGATAATAGGAATAGCCAGCATCTGCGTAAGGCAGAATCAAAATGGTTTATAATGGGGAGAACAAGATGTAGCTTAGAGTTTAAAAGTAATTAAAATTTCCTACTTGAGTTTCTTTTGCTTAATGTACTTCCAAAAAATGTTCATCTGCTTGCAAATGCCTGACCCTAGGAGTTCAGGTTTCAACGCAATGGAAAGGCGTATGTTGGCAGAAATGACAGCCACTGAACAGCATCTCATCTGGATCCAAAAACGTAAAGAAAGGGAAATACTCATTATTCTAGAGGCTCAAAGACATTTTCAATCCATTTTAACTCTAACAGGTCCCCCTGTGGCCTCTTAAAACCTACTGAATTGGAGCAAAGTAGCATGAGCGGCAGAGTTTCATCTTCAAAGGTACAGTGAAAATATCCAGGTTGACAAGAGGTCTCAGTTCAGGGGGCTTTGTGGGGCTTCACTGTGGACTTTTAACAATGCTCTTCCGCAGCACCTTTTATCTGTGGATCTTGCTGCACTTTAAAGAGACCGTCTGATCATTTACCACGTTGCTCCTGCAAGAAGTGCGTTATTATCCCCATTTAATTAATGGGGAAACTGAGGCACAGTGGGGAAAAAAGTAATGTGCTCAGGCCCTCACAGCACACCAGTGGAAGAACTGGGATTACATACAAGCTCTCCTGGTGGCTTAGGTCTCCCTACTCACTTGGTCGTGCCCTGTTCCTGCTCCTCTCTTCATGTGCAGCCCCCCCAGCAGGGAGCCCTGGGGATGAGAGAGGTGCGCTGAGCCAGGCAGCGATCACAGCAAGACGAGCAGCAACCCTGCTTTCTTGTTCAGAACAGATCTGAGCGTGTATAGATAGATCTCACAGGTCCAGAAGAGACCTCGTATCTCAAACCGCCCCGTTCCTAGCCTACCAGTCATCATTTGCACAGGAATACAGCAAAATGAGAGGAAATAAGAGAGATTTCTTGTTCCTCCCCTGTTACTCCAGTGCTGCACAGTGTGACTGCTGTGCTGGAGAAGTGTATGGCT
Organism: Penelope pileata; assembly: GCA_013396635.1. NCBI lineage: Eukaryota > Metazoa > Chordata > Aves > Galliformes > Cracidae > Penelope > Penelope pileata. The sequence continues at coordinate 317,651 of WBMW01005741.1, read as the reverse complement.
TTCCCCAAAATCAAGCAAAAGTATTTCTAAGGCCTGGAGTGGTGAGGAAACTCTACTGAAGGCTGTTGGCATTCACTCTGCACCTCTTCAGAACTGCCATCTCGCCCTAGTCACACCTGTCTGTTTGATAAGGCTGCATGTGCTATGTATGCACGTTATAATACATACACATGCAAATTCCTCCAAGCATTTGTGACTGACAAGAGTGCAACAGACGCAGAAATAAACATTTGCGTGACTCTCCAGAGAGCAGCGAGGAACAACCTTGTAAAGAGAATTACTACAGTCACCCGAGCAAGGTGTCCCACATAACATCCTGGTGTGATTAGACAACTGTCAGCATTGTAAGCTATGGTAAGACTGACACATTCAAGCATACACAGTCACACGTCCCTCCCGACTGCTGCAGCTGCCCCGCAGGAGCCAGCCTCCAGGCTCTTCAAAATCTTGTCTCATGCTTGGTGCCACACTCACACAGAAGTGATAGTTGCCAGTCTAGGTCCAACCAGTTCAAATCACAAATGCACTGTAACTCATTAACAGCGAGTGCAACCTGAAATGTCATGTTTGAAAGATATCCCTGTTTCCATTTCCTTACTCAAGAAAAGTCAAATTCGGAGTCCTTGAACCTATTCAAAATGGGAAATCGTCCCACAGAGCTTCTTCTGAGGAAAGGCAAGTCCTATTCCCTCAGGTGGCTTCATGAGAGATGATGCCAGTCAGTACTGGAAACTGCTAAGACACTCTGGCTGCACAAAATGTCAGCACCCTGCCTATTGGTTGGGATCAGTATCTGCTAATTGTAATGCATAGTTCCTGATCATAATTAATAGAGATGCTACTTTTTACTTAAGTGGCAGGTGACTGCTCTTTCAGAACAGGAGGATCTGAGTTATACCTCTGGAGCTGCAATGAAGATAGAAGTCACCATGATGTACAGTGTAGAGACAACCAAAAATTATTCCTACGACCATAGATTCATTGAATTACTTAATGTCCTCACACAGAATTCTGGAGTTTAATAACGTTAATGAGGTACTCTGAGATCCATATACAGAAGAACTAAAGGAGGAATATGATCATTATGTTCTCCCACTGTCATTTGCAGGTTTCAAAATATATTACAGTCCTTCGCTAATCGTCAGAATGCCCTGCTAAGTCAATATTATTATAATCATTTCTTAAGTGCCAAGAGACCAATTCTGATCTCACTCACATGGGCTCAGTTGCGACACCATATCCCAGTTAAAGGGCTTTCTCTTGCATCCCAGAGCCATGGGGGCATCATGGAAGCTCCTTCTATAGAAAAATCAACCACAAGGAACCAGATCAAAAAACTGTAATGCTACCTCACGTATGTGGCAAGTCTGGCTCACCAACCCCGTTGCTTTCATGATGCTTTCCAGTGGAGGACCTGTCTCACAGGAGAAATATGACAGTTCTAGGCATGCTTCTAGTGTTCTTTCAGAAGGAAAAACAGACCCAGGGGCTCACACCTTATGGCAGAACTGCCATTTACATCACTGCAAACAAAATCCAAACAACTTGTTCAAGATCACACAGTGGTATCAGTGTTCAGAATGAAAGCCAAGAGCCATCACCTTTAACCAGCAGATAACCCTTCCCTCAATGTGATTTTGGACTGCTGACAGTGCATCAGGCAGTGTGGTACACAGCTGTAGACAGGGATGGAGAGTTAAGAATTCAATTTCCATGAGTTACGAGAGGTCCCTTGTCAAAATACTCACCTCAGAGGGTGACCTCAGTATGCATTTCTGTAAAATGGGGAGGAGAAAACAATCTGTCTTTATACTATAAGATTCACAGATAAAACACATTTTGTAGAGCTCTGACTCTTTGTTAAAAAATTCATAGCATCATTTTCCCTTCTACCCCCAATTCAGCTAACCAAAAATTCAGGGTCTTGTGTGTTATTCCACAGGAAGAGTTGCAAAGAAGTCTTTATTTTATGATGTCTTATTTGCAAAGAATGCATGGATTCTTATTTTCTTCCATGCAGGAGAAATCAAACAAGCTAGAGAGTTTCTTTTCTTACAGCATCAAACTAAGATTTTCCTTAGGGTCAGGCTACCAGCTGCTTAAACAGGCTGTGCTTCAACTCCCTTCTTTCCCTATCTTTGTGTTGAAGCTTCTTTCTCTCAAACACATATAACATCCTCCCTATTTTTTATTTTTTTTCAGAGCCCACTGAAGTTTTTTTTCCTGGGTGGCTAAAATGATTGTATGCACTCTGGTTTGGAAGCAGCCTGCTTCCATTTAATAGGAATATAACCATTTACCTAGAGTGAAAAACAAAATTTAACTCAAGCTATAATGGCACTAGTGATCATCAAGCCTTACAGCAGCAGCCAAAGCTACACAACACTCTACTTCTGAGAAAATATACCTAATAACATGAACTTTGCACTTGAATCACTGTGAATCTGCTTAGGAGAATTTCTTCACTGCAACTCGAGTGTTTCTCTCCATGGCTCTGGCAGATGCCCAGGGAAGAGCTGAGGCTTTCTCATACTAAGGCTCCTCTGCTAAGTTGCAGGACATGATTTTCCTCCAAACACCACCACCAGAAAGTCAGCCACAGAAAGAAGAAGGATGCAGAAAAGAGGATGAGTTTGGAGTAGTCCAGGTATTGGTTATTTTTTTTGTTGTTGCTGTTTGTTTTCAAATGTGATGTGAGTGTAGCAGAAGCAGCAGCAGCAAGAACCTCAGAGCCAAGAAGAAAAAAAGTACATTGATTCTGTTGTATCTGTCTAGGACTTGATTCTATAGATAAGATTATGAACTCCAGAGGGGTGGAAGAAGAGAAGGTGCATAAAACCTAATACAAGCAGGATGGCACATGGGAGACAAGCAAGAGGCATTAGAGAAAGAATATAGATGAAAGCAACATGAAAGGCTGAAAGGCAAGAAACTCTCAAAAATATCAACAATAGACCAAATAGAAGGAAAGCAGCAGGATGAGGAAAAAAATAGAAAAAAAAGGAAACCAGACTTACACCCTAACGGGTAGGAATTTAGAATGCTATTTCAATACTGCTAAAAGAAGTGGCCTCTTGTTAAAAGATTGATTTGAACTTAGTTTTGGATTAGGTCAGAGACCTGGGATACTCAAACCCGTCAGATTTCACGGCCAGCTTTGGAGACATCGGCTGTACTGGCCCTTCCTGCAGCATAATAAAGAATTGCTGTGTCTAAGAGCACCATCAAGTGGTGATGGGATGACAGCATTAAAGCAGCCAAACAGCTCTTGGTGCAGTAAGTTTGCATAACGGAAAACTACATAGAGCAATTTATTCCCATTCATCATCCTTCATACAAAATCCTGCACCTCCTTACAGAGGTGAGCAGAAACGGATAAAAGTCTGTACAGCCAGCTACAGTACGGCATGCACAGCACAGGGATGAGTTTCTGACTTTGGGGAGAAGGGGGAGGACACAAGGTAGGAATGGCTTGAGAGGAGACAGAAGGAGCAGTGATGGAGCAGGAAGCAGTGGTGTAGGGAATGGAGAGGGGAGCAGTCAGGAGAAGGTGTCTGGGAACAAGCATGATAATAAGGAAGAGTGGAAAGGAGCAGATGAGGGATGGGGGAAATATGTGGGTCGTTGATTGACACTGATACACATGTCACAGGTTTTCACAGCAGGATGGGGGTAATCAGGAAAGCAGCTCTGATCTAGACTCTTCACTGGGGAATTACCTTTCCCCAGCACTAATCAGCCTCCTGTCAAACTGCACTATCCCCAGCTGCTGGTGCTGTACCCAGCATAGCTTTGGGAAGAATATCATAGGAGAAAATTGTGAACGGGTCAAAGTGACAAGTAGATGATGATGGATTTTAACAAAGGAAAGGATGTGGTAAAAGCAGCTTGTGCGTACCTGGGATGCTGAAGCATGAACCTGACAGAGGAGATGTGGATAAAGGAGTGATAATGTGTGACATCTCAGTAAAAGGTAGTAGCATTAGAAGAAGCAGACTGATAGTTGTCCCTCACACTTATTTGACAGTTTTCACTCACAGATCAGCATCACCTGTATTTTACATCTTGGAAAAGAGAGATACTGAGAAATAAAGGTTTCCCAAGAAGCATAACCGAGAGCACAACATCAGTGTTCAATGTTTGAGGAAGAACATTTCACCTGGGCAGGGACAGTTCCTTGTGTGAAGCTTTCAGAGGCAAGAAGTTATAGAGGAGCTGAGATGCAGTAGGTTCCAGGCAGACAAACAAGAAAAATGAAAGGGTAAGCTGAAGGAGATGTGAGAGCTAAGCACCACTCACATAGGAGTGATAACACCAGCTCCACAGCTAGCACTGTCAGAAGAAACCAGAGCAGCGATAACGAGAAGACATTTCAGGGAGAAGAGGAAAGAGGCAAGGACGCAAATAGCAGTGGAAGAGCAGCAGCTGGTGAGGCACAATTCACACCAGGAGGTAAAAGAACACCTAAAGAAGACTGCCTTGATCAATAGCACCGAGAACCACAGGGAGGCCGCAAAATGAGGAGAAAAAAAAGGGAGGTTCTCACAAGAAAAAAATGAAAGAGACAGTTATTGAAGCACCAATATGATGGTTACAAGAGTGATTTCCAATGGGCAAGACCTATCTCACCCCCAAACTCAGCTACTTCAATCAGATATGAGCTCTGAGAAAGACTATGTCCTTACCTCAACTTTGGAGGTGCCTTAATTTTGCTTTTTCTTTCCTCCCCTTCACATGACTCTTGTTTAGGTAAGTCTTGTCCTACATATTGCCTTTGGGCCTATCCAACTGTTTGGCAAGGAAGAGTCACAGCCACCAGGGAGCTTTGTTGCCTCAGACAGAGGATTGCTGCCATGGTGACCTGTATGACACACAGAGTTCTTTATTCTTGTCTTTCCAGCCAGGAGGCCCTTTTAGCACACAGCTGCCTCAGGAGCAGTGCTGAGGTCGGATAGGAGGAGCAAATACAGATCTCCAGCATGTGCCTGTGCATGGCAGGTAAAGAAGGGCGAGGGACCCTTCCTCCAGTGGGCTTCAGTGGCTGTTTAAGATGCAGCAATGAACCAGTCAAGTACTTCCTCAAATCAGACTCCAGAGTCTCAACTTCCCATCATACAACTTTCTACCTCTTCCCACCATATCTATTCCACACAGTACCGGTAATTCTCCTTTCCCTTCCTCTTCTGTTGAGGTAATTAATAATTAATTATTATTAAGAGGAAAAGGCTGAGGGGGCCAACTCCCAATTTTTCAACCAAAAGACCAAAACCAACACTAATTATAATCATAGCCATTTTTCATCCTGCTAGGCAAAGCCTGGGCCTATGCCAAAAAGTTGTACATTTGCTCCTGACTATCTCAGGCTAATGTAGCAGGGATGGATGAGGAAATGCAGCACATTCTCATGAGCATTAGAGGGAGCTCATATGAGGCAAGGCAGAAATCAAGAGGTTTGAGCTTTTAGAAACCACTTTTGAGAGATCATCAGAGGAACCATAGCAGAACTGACTGCTTCTGACTTCTGCTAATACCCCACACTGAATATTAATGATAAACATAATAAAATATGTATATAGTGTAATAGGAATAAAAACGTGCATGTAGCACCACAGATTTATAATACTGCTTTACATACACATTCAGACAGCTGAGTAGCTGTGGCAAATATAGAGCCTGCTGCAAGGAATAAAAACAAGGTCCCTGCTCTGGATGACTGGCATAAGCATAAGTTTTTCCCCTTTGTCTGCTGCACAGCTTTCTGTTCCTTTTGCTTTCCATTGCCCCGTGTAGTTCCATTGCCTGGACAAACTTAATAGCTTCATCCACATAATTTCCAGAGCACCTGGAAGTATTGACTCTGAGTAGTCAGGGAAAGGATTGCTAGCATTCAGTGACCCTATCCCCAAGAGATGATTCAACATCAACAAACCAATGAATTCTAATGGCTTAAGTGTCTCCAGCTGATAGTCTACATCCTACCTCCACCCCTGCCCTACAGCTGAGTACATTCTAGCCTCTTCACCACCATGGATCTACACAGAGCAGTTCCCAACAGCCAGGCATTCCCCATCACACCAGAGAGATGTTTCCCCACACAAGATGTAGCAAATGAGGTTGCCCTTTTCCAAATTCTGAACATTCACCTACAGAAACTGACATGCAAGAAGCCTGAAGGGAAGTCTAAGAAGAACATTGTCTGAAAAACCAAGAAGCTATGGTGGCTACTTTCCCATAGTTTCCAGTAAGTAACACATTAGGTCTTTGGCTGTTGTGCCTAAAATCCTATGGTCTTTTTCCAACCACATCATTTGGTCTAACAAAAGAAGTTGTCCCTTCCTACAGACTCAGCTATTCTTACATTGCATGACATCCTTCTCTTTCTTTGAAGTCCAGTCACTTCTCTCCGCATCCCTCATGCTTCACCTGTTGTTTGTCCTCCTTTCATCAACTTCATTTGCCAGGACTGAAGACTACTGTTTATTTTGTATGGCCTGGAAGTAGTGATATTTACAACCAAGACTGGTTAAACTTTGAAGAGATCTGTCTTTGTTTTGTTGTTGATACATGACTGACTACGCTTAGACCTTACAATAGCACGTGTACCATGCAAAAGTTCCTGCATAGCATGAGCATTCCCTTTATGAGGGAAATACAGATTTCAAGTACTGCTGGAGGAGAACCAGAATGCTTCCCATAATGCCTCTCACAGTTGTTTCTTAACTCTTCCTCTTTGCAAGAAAGCTAAGATTGGTGTAGTAATCTTATTTGAATAGAACCACTTTGCACACACTTTTGTTAGCCATACCATTAACTCTCACATAAAAGCAGAGGGAACAAGGAGGATTCTAGAGGTAAATCAATGTAAGTGAGAAAAAAGTCTTACTTTAATTTACTGAAAGGAGAAGAGCCACAGTTCAGAAGTGCTGTGAGCCAAGTGATTCCTATCCCTTTAGAGGAGAGTCTCATTAGAAGAGGGGGTGCAGCCCCAGGGAGTGAGTTTGATTCTGGATGAGAGCACCTGTGTACTCTGCTACAAGCCTTCTGGGTGAATCACAAGTCACTTGACTCTCCATGCCTCTGTTTGTTATTTCATAATTTCTTGAAGCAGACACAGACTCAAGGTGTACGAATTAGAGCTGGTAGACAAAGCTCTTAGAGCAGTGGTAAAAAAAGTAATAATTGGGGTAGTAATAATGTAATGCAGACAAACCATCTTAGGATATGTTAACAAATAACACCACTACCCTATCAGTTGGCCTGAGACATCCCCAGTCCAGTAATGTGAATCTGTTTATCTAGTAAACTGTCTCCAGGGGTCTGACCTGTACCACCAAGCTGCTTCAGTTTTGGATTAGGCCCCCCCATGGGGCTTAAAGATCTGGAAATTATTTAAAGTGCTTGCAAGCAAATACATTGTGCCTATCAAGCAGATCCCCTGAGACGACAGGAACACAGGAGAAATTCTTTCTGTGGTGACTCTGACAGTGATCTTGAGAAAGCACCACAGGAAGCAAACGACTCCTCACCTAAACACAGCTAGAGTTGTCTACTTCAATTTTCTTCTCTGATCTTCAGCCCCTTTGCTTGCTGTCTCCCCAAGGAGCTGTCGACAGAGGTAGCACACAATGGAGACAAGGAATTTTTTTTGTCTGTGTCCACAGACTCGGCCAACTCAGCACTTCTGGAGTTATTTTGTTCTGAACAACCCCTAAGTGATTTAGGTACCAAAGGAATATGCGTACCATCCTCCAAAGTACTTCAGTCACTGAGGCTCAATGAGTCTCACACACTGAATCATGGCAGCTGCCTAAACATAAGGTCAAGACTGCAGACAGGATATTCCGCTGTGTCTGATAAATCAAGAAAAGGTGATCCTGAAGTGAACTGCCCTCCTCCAGAGGTTACTGCCCAGTCCATTGTGGCAGCTTTAGGATTTGCTATGTTAACTCTAAACTAAGCCAGCTCATTTGGACTGAAAGAGAGAGGAGTAAATTGAGGGCAGCGATTACCAATCTTGTACTGACTCAGCTATTTGTGTAACTGCCCATTGCTCCGTGCCTTCAGCCCAGATGCAAAATAAAATTTGTGTTCACTGAAACAAGTGTTATGGCAATAACTCTATCTCTTCACATGGAGCTTAAATAACTCATGCTGACAGGTTTGCTAATTTTTTGAACATTGCTTTAGATATCTGAGGGTACAAGTTTCTTCTCTTGTTCGGGCTGTTTTCCTTTGCCCTCTAATGGGAACATCACCCCAAAAGCACATGCCCAAAGCAGTTTCCACAAGAGAGGGGGAAAAACCACTTTAATCACCCGGCTTCCAGATCACTTGCATTCAAACAGTACAAGTTTCTTGTGCAAGCTAGGACAGAAAAACAACCCTCACCCTTAATTAGTAAAGATGAATTTGAAATGCAAGAGCAGGTGAGCTTGGCATCTAAGCTGGTAAGATCAGACAAGTTTGATAGAAAAATCTATGCACACAACATATACCCAATGGGATACAGGCAGAGCCCCCAGAACACAAGATGGAAGAATTTCCATCATCAAAGCAGAACATCACAGACAGCTGCAGGCAGCCTCAGGGCAGGACACAGTTGCTAAGCAACTCTTCCATGGGTTGGATGTCGCATCATGCAACCCCAACAAGGCCAGGCACATAAAGGATATTTCACATTGGGGTTTCAGTAGGAAGGCAGTTAATGAGGGGCTTGTTTTCCCCAAGCATCTTCTGTGCTTTGCTTCAAGCATCTCCAAAAACTCCCCTACCAATAACTCTCTTCCAAAAAAGATGACTGGCCATCAGTTGGAAGTGACATTTTAGTGGACCAGTTGCCCATGGCATAAATATTGACATCAGGACCAAGGAGATGTTTAACATTCCCACTGTTTCAAACAGACGGGTGTTTTATCCTGGTAGCATTTTACACATCCTTCACCAAAGAGTTCAGACAAATTGATGGTAAATGACTGAATAGAGAACACGGCTAGAGCTAGCCAGGAAAGAAGACAGTTCTTCCTACCCACTCCCCAAAGGAACTGTGAACTTTTTTGTTATTTGGGATAAAATCTACCTCAGTCAAGCTGAGGAGGGATAAAAAACATGACATTCAATATTTCGAATAAAGTTATTTTTAGAACATTCTGCATTTTCTCCCAAACACTTGGCTCCTTGGGGCTATCTATCTGCCCAGCAGGTTAAGAGAAGCTGCTAAATTTGCAGAGAAGAGTTCTTGGACAGCTGAAGAGTTTGAGTGGTGGGTGACCTGTCAAAGCAGATTGCCAAGAGAAATCTACCTATGAAGACTCAAGAGTCTCAGCTCGGCTGGGCCTGGAAAGATACAAGCACCCAAGCAGCATATCTGTGCCCTCTCTGCAAGCTTCGGCAAAGCCCGTACCTCACTGCAGAACATCTCATCTCCAGCAAACTAACACTTCCTGAATGGATGATAATTTCCTCATGAAGATTTCTAAACAGCTCTTGCCACATAAGTTTTTTGTGCGACTCCAGTCTAAGTCATGGATGATTTCTCCTCCAGTTACAGCATTATTTCTGTGCTAAACCAGAACATCAAGGTATTTAAAAATGCCTTCTTGCTTTGGGGAGCAACTAAGACTCAAGTGACCAAGTTGCTGACAGCATTGACAGCAGTACCTTACTTCTTCCAGAGAGAAGAAAAAAGAGATGGCTGCAAGTTGCAAATATTAGCATTCATTTCCTCTGCCCTGGGAGAGCTGAGCTGTCTTGTCTGAAGGGTATTTATATTTCCATAGATCAAGTTTTATCTAGTGCTCTGTAACCACCATAAATTCTTTCACGCCATCCCTAACCTACTTTTACTTGAATGTTTTCTGTGTAATTATTCATCGGCACTCACAAGTCCATTGTGCCAGGCACACACTGTGGGACACTCCCAGGCCATTAAGACATAAATGCAACAAGTGTTTCTTATTTTTAACTTCATTTTGTAGATGAGCAGTTGTGGTTCTAGGACACTTAATTAAGTGCTCAAGGTCTTCTGGGATGCTTGTCAAAGTGCTGGACACTGTCCCTAGACCACCTGTCCAGCAGAACAGTGTTTTTCCCAGTGCAAGTTACTCTTCCTAAACTGTTTTACTATGAAACTTCAGGCATGTTATTAACAAGCTGTTTATTCACTAGAAAGCTAGCTAGCCACCTGTTTGATGTTCTAGGAGGCCAAAGGAAAGGCCTCCCCTTTTCCTTCCTTTTGTTGGAGCTTAGGCCTCAAGAAACAAATACCAGCAAGCCTTTCCTTTAGCAGTTCCTTGCAGCTGGCCATCAGGGTGCTTATGCAGTTCTAGGCCTCTGAGAGACTTCCCCAGCTGGCAGGGCTTCCTCAGGACCAACCTCCACCTTCCTGCCCTGGGCCTTATAGCTTCACCAGACTGCAGCAGTTCTGGACTTCCTCTCAGTACAAAGACTTATTCTGTCCCCTGGGAACAAAATAGCAACATATCTGGACAGAGGGCAGACAGCTTGCAGATAAAATTTAACTTCAGTCTTTCAGCCAAACCTTTTTGCCTTCTTTTATTTTTGTTTACAGAGAAGGCTCTGCAGGGGGAAGAAAGTGAACAGAAATTAGAGAGGAACACGTGTGGAGGGAGGAGAAGTGAAGAGAAACAAATTAAGATGATGGATAGAATTTGTGTGTAATAGTGCATTATTTATAAAGACAAGTTCAACTGAAAAACATTCCTGTCCAGGCAGTCGGAGGAAGGAGATAACTATTTTTATTGTGCTGTGTTCAATAGTGCTGTCATCCCAACCTCAGTGCCAGATGCATTTTCTGCAAACCAACCAAGGATCACCGCCTCAGCCAACCAAGTTTGCATGGAGTGTCTGTAGGTTACATGCCCAGATTATAAAATGAAGTCAAAACATCTTCAAAACTCACAAGCACATCCAAAATGCCCCAAATTAGCCTTTAGTGCACAACAGTTGCTATACAAGCCTGCTCTGGTGAAGCACAGTGAAAGCCATGTTGAAACATCAGGGAAAATGGACTTCATGATGACTCCAGTGATCTTCTAGTGATACTTTTCCAGCAACAGAAAAGAGGAAGAAAATTTTCAGTTAACACTGAAGATCCTCTGAGGAATCAAGATCCAAGTTTTCCCTTTGTATTTTGGGCAGAGAGATGAGAATTCCCTGAAGCTGTTGACAGACCAGGAAAAGGATATCTCCCTTGAAGCTGCGTGAGATGTCAGTTTAAGAAAGACTTTCATTCAGGCTCCCAGAGATGGCTTTTGCTCTCCTTTCCAATACTGTTCTCTAAATTCATTTGAGGTAACTCAAAACACAAAGCTAGCAAATGTTTTGCTAGAACCCACGGGTGTTACATCTGTTCTTTGTCTTCCAAATTTTAATTCCTCCAATACTAAAAGCACTTGCATTAGCCTGTCCATGGGGTTTTTCTGTAAACTTGGACTACCTATTGCTTACAGTTCCATTATCTTTGAACTTTTTGGTGATTTTCCAGATATTCAGTGGTTTCACTGAGGACAGAGATTAGACTGAAGAGATGATTACTGACAGGGTCACTTTTCTTGAGGTCACCCATTTGTTTTAAAGCTTTCAGTATATTCTCAGGTCTCCCTGCTTTTTCAGAAATAATTTCCAATATTGCAGCAAAGCTAACAAACTTGCTTTATGTATCCTAGCACGCACATATACACATCTGTTTCCCTGTGTGTTGGCCAGCTGGTCAGTCTCTCCAATCCTGAGTGGACTTGCTGATAAACTCTGCTCTCCAACACAACACTCACCCCCTAATCTTTCATTTTAGCCAAAGTCATTCTGCTGCTGCTCCCATCTACTTCTGCCATATCTCTTACAATCCAGACTTCCTGCAAAAATGGACCATCTCCCATGGTCACCTGTCAGCTCTGATTCTTTTATAGAGACTGCATGATGATCCCAGCAGGGCCAGACTGGGGCTGAATGGGTCCTGAGGGTCCAAAGCATTCTGGTACAGCATCTTGCCCAGAACAGACCTATAGCACATTGCTGCAAGCCTCCCACGCCTGCTCTTCAACAGCAGTTTTACAGCTCATCCTTTTTAATTTTTAAAGACTTTTTTTCATCATACTGAAGATGTTTTTGTGGAAGGTGGAAACAAATTCACAGCCTCGGATATTTTTGAGCCATCATTCTTTCCTACCCCCATATACTAATAGACCTACTTTCTCCCTGCTGCTACTTTTTTCTTCTGATCTTTTTGTAAAAATTTCTTATTCTTCTTTAACCCATTAATTTCATTCTGTTTCTCAAATGTCAAGCCATGCCTAATCCCTCTGATGACATGTTTTATCAGCTGGGAATTCATCTTGTTTCTTTCTATTATGAAGCATTATCTCAGCTGCCTCTCTGAAATCGAAGCCTAACAGATCTCCTGCACTCACTTTTATCATCTAGCTAAGACTGATTCAAAGTAATGCCACCAGGCTCACCTGGATTGTCTCACTGAGGTCAGGCAATGAAATTTGGAAGGATATTCTTAAGACACTTGTTCAGCAAGGGAGTTAAAAGCTCACTTGCTGTTTCTGTTTGGGGGAATAGAAAAGGAGGGGACAAGTACAGAGGAAAATGCTCCAAACTGGAGTTCTCTTTATTCCTAATTGAGCAACACAGTGCCTGTTCTTCTTTCCCACCTTTTGCTTACAGAAGAAAGGAGTCTTCCCAGAAGCCCTGCAGATCCTGTAAAGTCTGCTTAGATCCCTGAGGAACAGCAGAAACACAGGGCTGGCACAAGGGTTACTTGTAGATCTCAGCTTCCTCTTTGTGGATTTCTCCCCTATGTCAGCTTCCTCCCACTGTACCCCCCCCCCCCCCCCTCCACCAAACCAGCAGATATTCTGTGGCTTGGATAGGACATTTTCTCTGAAGGAAAAGCCACAAAGTGCTCTCCAGTGGTGCATGTGGGGTGGGGGACTGAGAGGGTGTATACCTTAAGCAGTCAATCGTATTGAAAAAATAACCCTGTAGGAAGATTAATTACATGATTTGGAGCCAAGAAAACTGAGCAAAAAGCATCTGACAATATCCATCACTATTCCAATCCTTCCCTCCACCTCACTTTCTCAATTGGAAACTCAGTCACTCTGGATCTTTTGATAAGACCCTTTCTTGTTTCTCTCCCCTCCCAGCAAGTGTGATTTGATTTGATTTTTCCTCCCCTTCCTAGTTTGAGGTGTGCACTTGTGGCTATCTCTCCAATTCCATCTCCCTGCTTGTTCGTTTTCTATACAATTCCTTTACACACCCTCCCTTCAGCCAAATAGATTTTTTAATCTACCTTGTATTTTAAGTTGTCTTGATATTGTTAGCCTTTGGGCTTATGAAACTGTTTTTAATACTTTCCCATCTTGTCTATGCCCCCATCTTCAGCTCATACCAAAGGACAGCTTTGCATTCCCTCCCGTCTACTCCATAATTGGTCTGCAGAAAGTTTTAGCATCCTTATTAGAGCTATGTCAGAACCCATACTATGGGCTTGATTCTCCAGCAATAAAAAGTGAAGAACTACCAAGGCAATAAGAATCACTTATTGCCTGCAAGGGTGAATTGAAGCCACTGCATCCAACAAGTCATTTGAAGTTATGGCTTTGGCTTCGCTTCCATAACAAGCTAAACTGGAAGCCAAGACAAATGTTTCCAGATGCATACTTTGCTATAGATGGGGTGGACAACTCAAAGTAGATTGGGATGTTCGTTTGGTTTTGGCAATACACCTAGAAAGTCTGAGTACCCTTGAGAAATGAACTCTTTGGCTACATGAATGGTGTTTGCCTGATAGGTGAATTTCAACCCCTACTTTCCAGCCTACTACAGAAGCTGCCCTTCTCCAACCTTCCTTTCATTCAATTGACCACCAGCCCAATACTTCAATTTTACTTTTTACATCTTGCAAAAGAATTTCAAAAAGAAAAGCAGTCTGAAGTATTTCTCTGCCAGCAGTGCTTTCCACCACCAACATAAATGTTTCAGTAAAAGACAAAAACTTGCTGTGCTTCCTATATACCTGAAAGCTTTTCCATTTCCTGACTAATGGTATGATCTGGCTTTTTAGAGTTTTGAACATTTTTTTTAAGAACAGTGTGTTGACCACCTCATAAAACTTCATTTTTATCATACTTTAGCACCAAAACTTCATTATTTCTCCTCAGGGGCAACTGATATTCACAACATGCTATGGCCTGCTTCTTTGCCTCATTTAACTCCAACATACTGTATTGTGGGTAAATCAGAATATATAATATCATTGTTTCAAAAAATAATAATTTATTTCTCAAGAAATCAAAACCAAATTCAGTAGCTGGTTCCGTCTAAGAAGTTTGATCAGCAGTGGAAACAGGCTGAGATCCATCAAGTCGAGCGCCTTTCATTCTTTGTGCTTTTGCACAACTCTACAGCAATTTTTGGCTCTTGGGGTACTGATGAAAATAAAAGCCCTGTGTCTTACTCTAGTAAGCCAATTTTGCTGTGACCATGCTCTGACAGAAGTGAGTTGGATGGAGGATTATTTCTAGTCTCTTTTTTAAACCTTTAAAGGCAGGAAGATAAGACCAAGAAAAAAGAAAATCTATGCAAGCAGTCTTCTCTGAAGTTCTGATGACAACTTTTACCCTGTCCATTCAAGATATCATGAGGCCTCTAAAAACTGTCCATTTTTCAGTCCATTAAGTCAATTGTCTTGACTCCCCTTCAGCTGATGTTATAGACTAACTGATGTTCTGTCTTCAGGCCAGTGGGACCTAGGGAGAAGTGGGTGATAAACTACTCATCTACACTGCACAGCTCTTCAAAATCTGAGCATCTCCCTCCCTAGCCTGTTTTAATCAGGTTGTTTGTTTATTTTAAATAAATACTAGCAGTTCAACTACTGGTGTTCAGCTGCATGTAGTGTGCTAGATCAACACTTCTAACATCTGCAGCTTTCTTCGAGGACAGGAGGATCTTGTTCACATTATGAAATCTCTGCATTCATAGTAACTAGCGACTTCAAGTCTTCCCATTGAGAAATCACCAGTCCTCCACCCCAGTTTTCATTCTAGATGTTTTTCCAACATTTCTCATCTATTCCACTGTTGTCAGTAGGCAAGTCATTAGAATTTCCACATTCTTGTCCCTTCTCTGGCACCACCAGCCCTGAGAACCAGAAAGCAGCATGCAACCCTACAAGAACCTTCAATGGCCTCTTCTCTCGCCCAATTCTCAACCGCTCCCTTTCCCACCCCATTCCCAGAGCTGCTCTGACTCACTCATTCACTTTGCTTTCCTGTATTCTTTCCTTGCAAGTCTTGGCTCTAAGCCACTAGAGTCAAAGTTTACATTCTTCATTCCCATATTTCTAGTCAAGTCAGTGAAGGAACTCTGTGAAGGTCAGAGAAGACCTAGAAATACACATCCTTCCACCAAGCCCTCCATAGACCCTCCAACTCCTTCCCCAGTAAGAATGTTCCTTATTTAAGGATGGTTCCATGCCAGAGAGCTCACCCAGTTTTGCCCCCACCTTTGTACGCTGGTGATGCAACTAAAAAGAAGAATTCAGGGTTATGATTATTTTCCCCACCATGACTGTGATATTTTCTCTGCTACGTACCCACTGCTGTTCCCATTGATCTCCTGTGACAATTTCAGGCATTGCTTTGCAGTTATCTACGCATCCTCTTCCTTTATTCCATCCACCCATGACCTCCTGCACCCCAGAAAAAGGATCTACATCTCCATGAAGCTGGCATTTGGAATTTTTAATACTACTAAAATAATTTAGGCCGTACTACAGGTAATTTTATAAACAGTCAATATTTCCTAGCCTAAATGACAGATTTATTACTGCACATTATTTTTATTATTGAGTGTAATCATATCCCCATGCTACTGAAATCCCCTGGGCATCCACAGTGCTCTAGAAGTAATAAATAACCAACACACACGAGCACAGAAGAACTTTGCTAAGGTGAATTTAAGGTTGCAGGCACATACCAGTGGTGTGAGTGCATATTGCCTCTCAACTCTGGAGTTGACAAGATGTTTGCAAGCAACAGCACAAAACCATTCTCATTTCTAACACATTTATGTCTCAGATCCCACATAGCCCTACACCATAGGGTTTTTCCACATTCTCTTGTCTCTCCTCCAGGTGTACTTTGCCTGTGCTGTGTCTCCCTGTAGCAGTTAGCATAAGTTAAGCCTAGTTGTCTACAGTGTTAGCTTTTCAACTTTGGTTGACCTTACAGGATTAGGGAATAATTTAAAATGCGAAAGTCGCAAGCATGTCAAGAACAATTTGATAAAATGAGCAGATTGAGAGCACCAGCAGTGGTGACAGTCAGTTGTTAGGTAGAATGGACATTTAGGTGGTCTAATCAAGAATTAGGTAGCCTCTACCAAAACTTAAAATCAGACGGTGTCTGGAGTTGCTGAAGGAGACAATCCAAACAATCCCACAACCCAGCACCAAAACTATGTGTAGAACATCTGGAGAACAACTATGAGCCATCCAAATTTTCTTCTGGGCTGCATCATCTCTCCATCAGATGAGAGAAGCTGTGCAACTCATGAAAATGCGTGTATCTGATTCTGATGGCTAAGACCATTTAGTCTCTGCATTATCACTGGGTCCTAAATGGCAACTTCTCTGCCTCCCTGCACACACACGTGCAGCATCCCCACAGTTACCTAACCAAAGCTGAAACAAGAGACAGCACATGCTGTGTTTGCTCTAAGTTATGCATGTGCTGACAGACCATGCTGGACAAGTTACACTTCGGCTTTCACCAGCCTTTCAGTCTTTTCTATCGGCGAGGATCCTCATTTAAGACTGTGTCCCTTGCACAGCCTCCAGTTTTCCCAGTACTTACAGAAATTACAGCTTCTTTTAAATCCTCTTTTCTTTTATAAGGTTTAGCTGAAATTGGCTAACTGGTTCCAGAGAAGAGCAGGATTGACAGGTAGGCATATAGGCCGACAGCATGATTGCCTGTCCCTTGTTTCTCTAAGAAATCAGGATATAAAAAACTGGAAACGTAGAAACCCCAGTTAATGTGAACCACTCAGGCCTCTTCTACTCAGACCTCTATTGCTCCAACTGCATTCCTACACAATATCGTTCTATCACTTCCCCTTCACTGAAGAGTTTTAAAGCTCTGGAGGCAGGGAACTATTTGTTATCTATTCCAAATAATAAGCATACTGCTTTGTTACTGCATTAACCTCTGGGCTTTTTCAGAAAAAAAAAAAAAAAAACCTTAAATCTCACAATCAGGGAAGATGAGGTTTATCTGCAGAGGCAGGTAAGCGCTGCATTCAGGAGCACTCAGAGCAGGGCATGAGGTGGAATTGTCAAACTTAACCTTGCAGGCTGCTAAATACCTTCCAGAGTAGCTGCCTGACCTCAGCATCTGGCAAGGTCAGAGCCCTGTGCAGCACAGAGGAAGACTGCCTTCAGCATGCTGTTTGTGTAAATGAGGATGTATGTGCCACATCTGACTGTAAATAGAGCAGGATGGCTCCTCACCTATGCTTGAAATATTCTAACTCTTTGTAGTTGCACAATGGACTAGAATTACTTGCAGCTATGTTCAGTCTATTTTGCCTTATTCCGATGCCTCTCCACAGGAAAAGGAACAAAAATTCTTTCATTTTTAAGACATCTTTTCTATCCATTTTTCTAATTGTTTTGCTTTTTAAAACACCTGCACATGTTGCATGTTCAAACCACACCAGTGAGCCTGCAGTAAGAGCTGAGCAAGAGATGGCGTGTCTACCACTATGAACAGGCGTTCCTCCTGCTCCTGCTTTCAGAACAGCAAGAGTAGAAACAGTGATATTCCCTGAAAAAAAATAAATCTAAGGGGGAAATGGAAAGGTTGTTTAACAAACAAGGCAAAATATTTAATCGCAAACTAATTAAGTGTGAATGTTTCACCTTTGGGAGAGCTTGAGGCTACTGTTCTTCCTACTATACCACACTCCTTGGGTGACCTGTCTCTCCCATGACACACAACAGCTTGGGAGATGATGGACAAGCTGCCATGTGGGTGTACTTACCACTTTACTTCCTGCTGGACTCTTCATGCTCTTCTAACGTGCAATGCATCATAAAGCAGCACAGGAAAAACAAATCCAGGATTTTTCCCTTTACAGATCAGCATGAATGCATTCTCAGACTGTTTGTGTGTTATTAAACCCCCATGCCAAAGGGGGAATAATGCAATTTTAAACTATTTGTTAATAGGCAAAAGCTGGAATTTTAAAAGTATTAAAATTCTAAAATATCTTTTATGAGCTAAGCACTCAGTTCAGTGGGATTTGGGCGTCTAAGCAAATAGGGTCCTTTGAAGAGCTAAAGCACAAAGAGCTCTGAGATCCTTGAATGAAAGGAGCTATAAGTAGCACAAAGAATCATTGGATACACAGGCAGGAATTGTCATTATCATCTTATTTTTTGATAGCAAAGCCCTGTATAACAGTTCAATACATTAGGCATTAGTAGAGAGATAAAATATTCCCTAAAATAGGAAGCTTCCTCTAGTAAGACTCTGAAAATTGCTGAGCTGATGGAGAAATTCGTATCTTCTTAATGCTTTTTGTATTAGATCTTTGGCCCACTGGTTTATTATTCCTCAGAGCAGAATTGGGGAAAAAAGGTTTCATGATAACAAGCGTTCAGTTCTGTCATGTTCATGCTCAGAAGTCCCATGCAATACACCAGGACGTGGTCCGTATGAGGAGGTCAGAGCTAGTTCTGGGGCTGGCTAGGGCAGCAAGTCTCCCTTTCAACCCCCAGTACCTCCTGCAAACTTAGTACAGCCCACAAAGCCAACAAAGAGCCAGGAGCAAGAGAAAGATGCATTACAAGAGAGAAAGCAAGAGGGAGACATTTGAATTTCATAAGACAGGTTAACCCCGCAGGGCTGAGAGAAGCAAAAACAACTTATTCTGAATAAACATGATATGGAAATTGCAGAGATAAATTCATGCTCAGTTCTATCTGGGAAGCTACAGCAGAAGTTGGTATGAGATACCATCAGAAAAACACTGAAAACGAGAGATGATGGCAGTGGTCTTCCCAGCCAGACCTTAACACAGGCCTCCCAGTTCCCAGAGCTCTCTTTTGGTACAAGAGGTAATGGGATAGTGATGCCTGCCATCCAGAGGCAGCTCAGCCAGCAGGCTGAAAAGAAAGTGCCTACGGAGCATGTTACTGGCTTCGTATTTGCTAAGGATTACACAGGCAAAAGACAGATACAGCTAGCATCTTCCTTCACAGTCTCTAAGTCTACTGCTAAAATCCAAGCAGGAATACCCAACTCACTTACTATGAAAAACAGGAAATATATCAGCAAGCAAAGCAGCAGGGACATCTATGGGCCAGGGCTTGACCCTCTGCCCCTGCCTCCTCTCCCTGGTTAGCAGAAATGCAATATGTTGCCAACCCTAGGTGCTACACTCCTCGGAGTGCAAAAAACAATAACAGACACACAACATGGAAACAGACATGTTCTCCACTGAAGTTCCATGTCCTTGTCCCAAGCTGTCCTTCTCAGTGTGACTGACGGTCCCAGGCAAAATGAAGTGGATTTACACCCATTCTGAGTACACAGAGGTATTTGACAGATGAGCACCAGAGAGCCTAGCTGATGTGATTTAGGATGTTACCTCTTCCCAGCTGTCTGCCCTGTCCCTCTGCCAGAAGTTACTGCCCCAGCAGCAGGTACAACAGAAGAAATGTGTGCCTGCACCTTGAATACTTGAGTTCAGTCTGGCATATTAGCATAAACCGTCAGTGAAGGGTGGGTTTGTGCTAATATATCAGCTGAAAGCTGCAGCCACTGGAGCACAGGCATATGCCTCATTCTGCCACCTCCTCTCTAGTCAACTCCAAAGGACAACTGAGAGTAGTAATGTCGTGCGTGCTGGGTACAGGTGGTTATAGACACAGTACTCTGATGAACACCCTGTTCTCAAGTCCATTCTCCTGAAGCCTGGTAACCTCCAGACTCACAGCCTGGTAAATGACTATCAGGGCATGGTAAGACAAGCAATCAGTGCTAAGGAGAGCATTTCAAATGGCACGTGCTACAAGCACGTGTAGGACAGGGAGGAAAGGGGACTTCAGTCACTCCCCCACAGATCTGAGATGACCAGCTCATGTCCTGGCTCAGCACCTCCAAGAAGCCTGATAGACACTGCTCAACCAAAATGTCTTCTTCTAAATTATGAAACCATGAATCACTGTAAAAATCCCAGGAGCAAAAAAAAAAAAAAACAGAAAAAGCTCAAAAGGCAAAAAAAAAGTCTGGTGAGCCTGTTGTAAATATCCACTTCCGCTATCAGTTTCAGCGTTTCATGTTTACGCTAAATGTTTATCATCTCATACAATGTAAGACTTGCTTTTTACTGAAAATCATTTGTGCTTTGGAAAATCCTGTAATGTGCTGATTTGCTTTGCCTTCTGTTGTATGCTCTCGCTTTGTTTGTTTTGTGCTTGTATCTCTTGCTTGTGATCGCTCTGTATGCTGAAAATCCAGTACAAACATTTAGTAAAATATGCAACTCTTTGCACTTTCAAGCAGAAAATTCACCACTGCCTCGCATGACATCTATTTTGACTTTTATTTAATTTTAAAATAATTCATGAATGTGTAGACCAGATCTTTCCTTGATCCATCCTACAGCAATGGGTACTTTACAGAAGTTTATCTATGTAAGTTATCTATACCTTATATGGATAGCTTGAAAATTGTATGAATAGCTTGAAAAGCAGGCCCACAGGTGAATCTAATGATGTTCAACAAGATGTTGCACTTGGGTCAGGGCAATCCCAGATATGCATACAGCCTAGAAAAACTTATCGAGAAGCAACCCTACTGATAAGGATTTGGGGGTCCTGGTGGACAAAAAGCTGGACATGAGCCACCAGTGTTCTCTTGCAGCCCCAAAGGCCAACTATTCCCCTCTGCTCTTGCGAGGCCCCACTTGGAATACTGTGTCCAGGCCTGGGGCTCTCAGCACACAAAAGACATGGAGCTGTTGGAGCAGATCCACAGAAGGGCCACAAAGATGCTGAGAGGGCTGGAGCACCTCTCCTACAAAAAAAGTGNAAGGAGAGCATTTCAAATGGCACGTGCTACAAGCACGTGTAGGACAGGGAGGAAAGGGGACTTCAGTCACTCCCCCACAGATCTGAGATGACCAGCTCATGTCCTGGCTCAGCACCTCCAAGAAGCCTGATAGACACTGCTCAACCAAAATGTCTTCTTCTAAATTATGAAACCATGAATCACTGTAAAAATCCCAGGAGCAAAAAAAAAAAAAAACAGAAAAAGCTCAAAAGGCAAAAAAAAAGTCTGGTGAGCCTGTTGTAAATATCCACTTCCGCTATCAGTTTCAGCGTTTCATGTTTACGCTAAATGTTTATCATCTCATACAATGTAAGACTTGCTTTTTACTGAAAATCATTTGTGCTTTGGAAAATCCTGTAATGTGCTGATTTGCTTTGCCTTCTGTTGTATGCTCTCGCTTTGTTTGTTTTGTGCTTGTATCTCTTGCTTGTGATCGCTCTGTATGCTGAAAATCCAGTACAAACATTTAGTAAAATATGCAACTCTTTGCACTTTCAAGCAGAAAATTCACCACTGCCTCGCATGACATCTATTTTGACTTTTATTTAATTTTAAAATAATTCATGAATGTGTAGACCAGATCTTTCCTTGATCCATCCTACAGCAATGGGTACTTTACAGAAGTTTATCTATGTAAGTTATCTATACCTTATATGGATAGCTTGAAAATTGTATGAATAGCTTGAAAAGCAGGCCCACAGGTGAATCTAATGATGTTCAACAAGATGTTGCACTTGGGTCAGGGCAATCCCAGATATGCATACAGCCTAGAAAAACTTATCGAGAAGCAACCCTACTGATAAGGATTTGGGGGTCCTGGTGGACAAAAAGCTGGACATGAGCCACCAGTGTTCTCTTGCAGCCCCAAAGGCCAACTATTCCCCTCTGCTCTTGTGAGGCCCCACTTGGAATACTGTGTCCAGGCCTGGGGCTCTCAGCACACAAAAGACATGGAGCTGTTGGAGCAGATCCACAGAAGGGCCACAAAGATGCTGAGAGGGCTGGAGCACCTCTCCTACAAAAAAAGTGATTGAAGGAGCTGAGCTTGTTCAGCCTAGGAGAGGCTCCACGGAGACATCATTGCAGCCTTCAGTACTTAAAGGCAGCTTATAGACAGGAGAGAGACCAACTTTTTTTAGGACAAGGGGGAACAGTTTTAAACTGACAGAGTGGACATATAAGTACATGTCAGGGGAAATTTTTCACTGAGAGGTGAGGTGCTGGCACAGGCTGCCCAGAGAGCTGTGGATGCCCCATGCCTGAAGGTGTTAAAGGCCAGGTTGGATGGGGCCCTGGGCAGCCTGATTGCAGTTCCAAAGTGGTTCCAGATGTCATTGCCCTCTATCCAATCAATTCTTTATCCACTAAATACTCCAGTATCCAGATCCATCTCTCTCCAATTTAAAGATAAGGACATGATGTAGGACCATGTCAAAGGCCGTGCACAGATCCAGGTAGATGAAATCAGTTGCCCATTCTCAGTCCAATGTCATTGTTCCATCATAAAACATCACCAGATTGGTCAGGCACAACCTGCCCTTGGTGAAGCTGTGCTGGTTGTCTTGAATCACCCACTCATCCCTCACGTGCCTTAACATGTCTTCCAGAAGCATCCACTCCATGATCTTCCCAGGCACAGAGGTGAGGCTCAGCAGCCTGTAGTTTCCCAAGTCCTCCTTCCTCCCTTTCTTGTAAGTGCGAGTCACATTCTCCTTTTTCCAGTCACCAGAGACTTCGCCCAATAGCCACAACTTTTCCAATATGATAGAGAGCAGCTCAGCAACCACATCAGCCAGCTCCTTCAGGACCCTGAGATACATGTCATCCGGCCCCATAGACTTCTAGATGTAGTCTCATGAGGCAGTCTCAGACTTGCTCTTACAGTGGGTGGGATTTTGCTCCTCCACCTAAAAAAAAAACATTGTCCATGTTCAGGAATGTGACAGATGTGGGACGCCTAACTGCCAGTGAAGACTGAGGCAAAGAACTTGAGTTGTTGCCTTTTCCATGCCCATTGTAGCCAGTTCTCCCTTCTCATTTCTTAGTAGAGGAGGTACTCTCTGATCAGTGTAACTGTAGAATCCCTTGCTCTTTTTCACATCCCTCACCAAATTCAGTTCCATCTGTGCCTTGGCCTTCCTGATAGGATCTCTACACATCTGGATGGCAGGCCTGGCATTCTCAGGCCATCCATCCCTGCTTCCACTGCCTGTACCTTTCTTCCTTATCCCTCAGTTTGGTCAGCAGGTCCTTGTCCAGCCATGCCAGTTTCCTGTCTCCTCTGCAGGATTTATTGTGCTCAAAGTCCTAGGGCTCTCCTTTCTTTGGGAAGATTTATCATCCCAATCACAGTCTGTAGGTAACTACCCCTCACCTCCTTCATTTCCCTTGCAAATTCAGTTAGAGTCCTAATTTTTTTTTTTTTAAAAAAAAACTACAGTGTTTACATATGTACCTCACTGTGAAATCTCAGCTTAGTCAAATTACCTTTCTTTTCCCCTCTTAAGTAACCTGATTTTGAGTACCCAGCTACATACTGGAGGCACAATGACTTCACCAATTATAGTATCTATTCATTGTAACTAATTTCATCCTTTTATTAGGAGTAATTAGATTATCACAGTGATGGGAAGAATCTTCCCAACTGAGCCTTCCTTACAAAGATTACTGATGTTTCTGTATTTATATATTTAAGAGTTCTGTGACAGAGTGACAAAGTAATATTTTATTTTTTGGATGACAGAAGCACCAAGGCTGTACCAGTTTAGACTGGAAGCAGAGGACACTGAGGCTACCCCCAGGGGCTTGCAAGCAGGAGAACAGCAAAGCTAGAGCTATAAATTTAATCACTGTTCATTGATGTGGTGATGTTGGGTGTATTGATGTATTTTATTGCTAAGCAGTGCATTCTCCCTGTTTTTCCCCCTTGAGCAGATTAACTGCAGATTCCAAAATAGTGTCCAGCAGCAACATGCATGTCACACAGCCTTCACTTTGCTTGCCTCCCACATAAAAGAACAGCTGTGAATGTCAGCTGAGGCTGATTTCTCTTGCACAACGGCCTATCATTTTTGTAAAAATAAATAAATAAATGGCAATCATTCATTTTTTTTCCATGGATATAAACACTTCGGGTCAAACTCAAAGTGACTGAAATGATATTGCATTTTACCTCTGGTTGATAAGTAGTCGTAATTTACAGGCCAATAGAACTGAGTAGATAGAAAAGCAACTACCAAGTGGAATTAAGATGAAAAACCTCCTACTCTCACTTTGTCTTACACCTTTCACTGAGCTGCCTTTGCTCCTGCATCATTTATTTCCTGACTGTACGGTCTTGTAAGTTGCAGTAAGTTGGTGCCAGGTAACATACAGCACCTTTTACATCACCTTTGAGCAGTGCCCAATTACACAGAGCAAGGCACTGGAATCACTGCTTCAATCCCAAGCATGCAAAGCAACTTCAGTGAAAGCAGACACAACGCTAAGTCTTAGGACAAAGATGCAGAAATCAACAGCACAACTGATGGGGATTATTGGTCAAGATTGAATTTTTTTTAAATGCCACCCACATATAGCTCTTCCTTAATGAAGGAAGATTGTTGTGGGAGAGGCTATAAGCATCTAAGGATATCTGTAAGGATATCTGTTACCCTTCTTGCCTATACAGAAGTCTTAGACTTCCCCAAGTGATTTCTGATTCATCTGATGCACCACCTTGGCACTTAGAGTTGTGTAGTTGTTACAACAGGTCCCCAAAACAGTAGAGCTCATGCCACAAAAATGCATTGTTTTCCAGTCCAGAGAAAATGTGATTAGTACCAGCTCAAGCATCGCTGCACTGCACTTATCTGTGCATCACAAAGGATCCCTGAAGGATCAGGTTACACTACATTGGAATAGAAAGGATTTTCTAAAATGCACAGTACATTCCTGTTACCATTGTTGAGACCTCATCGCTCCTCTCAGCCTGCAGTTAAGTGTGGCTTTGGGAAAGTTGTTTCCCATTCTTACCCTTTCATTTCTATACCCCTACCACAAAGGTAAGGTAGAACCTCAGGAAGGAAAGCACATTAGGGCCACAAGAGTGCTGGGACCTGGAGCCAAGTATGATTTCCATACCAGCTACTATTTGATATATTCTTCAGAATTGCTACTGAGTTTTTTCCACTGGAAGTTATTTTTTGAATATGAGCAACGGATAATATTCTCAAGTGTATATATCTGAAAAAAGTGTTTTAGTATATGATAAAATCCATTTGGGTTTGAGTTCTGGAATGATAATTATACACTCTTGCATTAATGCCTGCTGTAAGAGTTTCCCCTTCACCCATATCAGACACTGGAAGGATTGTCATGTGTGAAAAGCTCTTTGAAAAGACGGAGCTCCCTATTCACATTGGTGCCAATAACATCTCTTCCCTGTAAACCTAGAGACCACACATTCTCTTATTCGCTGTATCCTCCACTTCAACAGACCTCAGTTAAGGGATACATCTTCAGGACTTTCTCAGAGTACAGGAGTGACAGAACAACATTGGGGCTATTTCTGATGTATGTATAATGCTTCCCATTTTCCAAGTGATAGGTTCTCAACCTGTGGTCTGCAGACCTCCAGGGCCTTGGTCTATTTTTCTAATGCACACTGCAGAAATCTTCACATGGGAATTCTCTAGCGTTATCTGTACATCCCTCATAGAAGACAAGTCAAATGGAAAAGTAGACAAAGCATTTTGAGGCCAAAATGATCCATGAAGAAGCTGAGGAGGAAAGGATAGGTACCTATCTGAACGCTCCAGCTACACGTAACCCCAGGCTCTCCCATACCTAAGGTATGGCTACAAGCAAGGGCTAAGGCCACATCAGCCCCATCCTTCCCCTTTTCTCCTGTAAATCCACAACTGATTAAAAACATTAATTAACTGCCAAACCTTCCCCCCCTCTGTCAATTAAATCTGTTTTATGTCCATTTTATCTATCCATCCAGATGCTTTAATTAGTCTCTATGATTGCAATTCATCAGCACTTCCTAAGAGTAAAACACATCAGCAGTCTTCTCCCTCTCCCTTTGTGCAATTTGCACATTACCTCACCTAATGGGGTTCTGAGACCAGTTCATGTTTTGGGCTCAACTACATCACAAAAAACAGTAATGATTAGTACAAAGGAAACTGTCTTTCCACTCCCAACTAAAAGGAGTTAATATTCTGTCTTCATAATCCACAATACAATGATTTAGTAGAGCCATTTGCGCCTCCCAATTCCCTAAATATGATGACTTAGTGCCACAGGGATGAGCACATTCACTTGTTTGTAAATTTTTAGCAGGTTTATAAACACAGCATGGCCTTACTGTGCAACCTCACGATCTCTCTAAACCCAAAAAAGTTTAAAATTAATAATAAATGATAAAACTTGGGGAAAAATGAATCAAACTTCATTAAATGATAAAATCCATCAGGAGCCGAGGGCAAGGACAGGGGCAGAGACTCAGTTAATTTGTGAGAGGAACGCAATTTTGAATTATTGGAAAGATAACAGTAGAAGCCTAGCACAGTCTTAGTTTGAAGGTCATTTCAAGGTGAGAAGGCCAAGAAGCTATCTGACCTTTCTCCATAAAAGAGAATACATTGTCAGGACAACAAAACCCAAAGAATTCTATGATTTTGAGCTGTGCTAAGAAATCCAACAATTCTAATAGCTGAGCAGCCACTATTCCCGCTGCAAGAAGTCCACCATGCAGNCAGCTTTCCACAGTAAACTTCAACACTGAATTTTCAACTCCACAAGAGAAATTTCTACCATACAGGCTCTCCTGGTAACTTCTCTGCTCCATGCCTCCATAGGAGTGCATTAGAGCAGTTTGCCATGTATATCCTGCTTTTCAGCACTGTGCTTTCAGCATCAGATTGAATCACCATGTTAACAGGGGCTTCCTATGCTGCAAGTGTTCAAATTTCAGACAGTAATATCTGTCATAGACTAACTTTACTCCACCCTGCCACCATGTGCAAGCAAATACCATCAAGTTCAGTAACTTATGTTCAAGAGATCTTCTAGGATGTACTCATACTCAAGCTTAGAGACTCCAGACAAACTAAACACTCTCCTCAGTAAACTCCCATGGCAAATGTGTTACCATTACAAAAAGCTGCCTCCTATTTCCTAGGTCTTTTCTTTAAGAAAAAAAAATCTTTGATGTTCAGCTTTCATTTTTAGGACTTTTTCCCTTTAGAGGTTCTCATATTTCCAAGGCAGTAGAATGACATGAAAAAATAAGATACATTATTAAGAAGAAATCAAAATATACTAATTTTGAGCTGCTAAGTGTGGCATTAGCATGTCAAATCCTCTCATTTTTTAGCCATATTCAGTATTCCTGTTCTCAGGAGAGGTGCTTTATATCTGTTAGCTGGAGTCTTTAAAAAATAGTTGAGTCTTATGTCAGATCATAACTTTCTGACAGAACTGAGCTTCATTGCATCTCCATTAATATATTGGCTGCATAAAGAGACTCACTCAACATTGTTGAAAAGCCTCCAAGTGTAAATATATATTTCACAAAGTATTTCAGATACCTTTAAAATATTTAGGTTGAAATTACACTAAAAAACATCTAATTTCATAAATCAAGCCAGTAAACAAACCAGGACTTTCCATACCAGGTTGCAACAAATTTTGAAATGTCAGAAGTGCCTCCAGGACAGAATTTGTTTCTGTTGCCAGCTGCCATGATGGCCCTCAGTAGCTGCAGACCATACTGCTCCGATCTCTCCAGGTCAGGAGCTTTTGATTACATCTTCCTACCTGTTACCTGTTACTCTCACTTGTATGTGAGAAGGAACTCACTGAAGAGGGCAACATTTCTAAAAAGGATGGCTAAAAAGGATGGCTATTCAGCAGGCAGAAAAACATTCTCCAACCTTGACTCTACTCACACACCTCAACATGAGCTTCAGCTAAGCAGAAAAGTTACCAAACTCAGCTACTCAACCACTGCTGGAATTTGTCATCTCTGATCTCCTGACAAACACATCCATAATTATTCCCTAACTATTTAGTCCACCTATCAGTTTTGCCAAGAATTACACATGTAGCTTTGCCAACAGAAGGTGGTAACTTCTGGTGATGTGCAGTTGAGATCACTAAACTTCAGCCAAGATTAACTGTTGCTTTGATTCAAGTCTTCAGCTGCAGGTAAATGCTGCATTGAGGCTTGGAGCTGAACTAAGTAGAGAAATGCAAGTAGATAGTTAACACTCAATATACATTGGGTCCTTTGTACAAGCCAAGGCTTTCCAACAACAAAAAGTTGCATCCAAAAGTCCACAAATAATTACATCAAAATATACCCAGGTATGATTGATCATCTTACAAGCATGCATCATGTGAATATAACTCAGGCTGAAGGCTTTCATACCAGTTCTACTCTTGAAGATCCATGAAATACATTTACAATTCCCTTAAAAATTAACTAAGAGGAAAAACCCATGTTAATTCACCATACAGGAGTCCTCAGTCTCAAAATTTTGTGCAGATTCACAAGCTAAAAAAGATTGAAAACCACAGTTCTCTATTAATTCCCAAAGAATCTATATGGTGCTGATGCTAAATACCTCCATATATTATTTGCATACTCTGCAGATGTTTGCATGCTGTGATTATGTAGAATAACAGTGCCTTGAATCTGGAAAACACTGGTCTTATTTATATACAATGCTATACTTGGTATTTTATGTTGATATTTTCTCCTAAGCCAACTCTATATATTGCATTGGTGGGAAACCATCAAAACAGCTTTGAAAACAGCAAACATTCAATCACAGGTCAATTTTTCTGCCAATTCACTTTTATGTTTATCTGGGGAGGGAATCTTGGCTTTGGTGGTGTCAGAGCAAATTTCCTCACTGACTTGAATGGTCCCAGAATTCAGTCTGTGTTATAGTATTTTTATTGCATCTCGGGCAAAGTAATTTCTAGCCTTTCCTTTTGGAAACTATTTAATAGCTCAATGAACTTCGCCATAAGGGTTTTCTCGTTCTGATTTCTTTCCATCACTGCTAGCTCTGCCCAACATTAACTAATTCCTTCTCCACTTCATGTTTACACACTTCAAATATTCATAGAGGGCTACGTTTCTACACACTCCCCTCACTGCCAGACACATTAGCTTTCATTTTCGCCAAGTTGAATCTTCATTTGTTTTTGTACCAAGTCTCTAATCTCTCTAGGTATCTTTGTATTATTATTATTTGATTTGTTAAGTACTGACAGTACGCCAGGTGCCTTCAGTTTTCCAGATGCTGCACAGAACAAAAAGGCACAGTTTTTCTTCCATGGAGGAGGTGGTCTAAAATACAAAGCAAAGATGGAAGAAAGTGTCCTTACAGCTCAGAGCACGTGGTTAGGCTGAGAATATGGATGCAGTTTTGAAACTTGGTTTAAGGATGCAAATAGGCAGGTCCCTTCAGCAGGGATAGGAGAAGAGGGGGTTCCCTGGTATCAGAAGGTAAGGTTGAGCCAATTCATGTTTTTCAGGGAAGAGAGGTGGCACAAGGTTGAGAGAATGGAGTTGGGTACAAGGACAAGATGTGATACAGAACAAAAACAGTACAGGACGTGAGCAGTGGCTATCTTAGATGATGATAGCTCCAACAAAAGGAGCAGAAACATGCATGAGGTACATACATACCCTAGGTCCCTTTCTTGTGAGTAAAAGTACTGAAATAAAAGGCTGGAACCACCAGAGGCAAACAGACAATGGAGGTGGAATTGAGTGGGCAGCCTGAAAATGCACAGGGGAGGAAGGGACAACTAAAAAAAAAAAAAAAAGAAGAGTACATGCAGCCCAGTATAAGAGCCCAGAAGCTGCTAACTCTGGAGATAGCAGCTTTACTGTCCTGCCTTGAAACTTGGCTGTAGAGGTCCTGCGAGAATTCATGCAAGAGAAATGGACGTGCTCTTTAGTCTGCTTTCTTGCTATAGATAGCTTCCTTTAGAACTATAAAAACTGCTACTCACTGTGAAGGCCTATCACCTAACCAGGAGGTACTCCTTCCCATACTTAATCTCAAAGAAACAGGAGGTTCCACAGGAAGGTTCCAATCAAGGCTGTGAAAAGTAAAAAAGATGTATCTTGGCTCTTTACTCTTGAGGCAAGAAGGAAACGCTAAAGGGAACTGGAAGCTTCCCCAGAGATCAGATTAGATGCTGTCCCCGACTCGCTTTCCACAGTCTGAAGGAGTGGCTGAATAGAAAACAGTAAACAAATACATTTCACTAGACAAAGTCAAAGTCTGGCAATGACTCCTAGAAGTACCAGAAATCTGCTCTTATCTGCAAGTGGTCTGCATTGCTTTCAGCACACAAATACAGAAGTTGAATGCGCTCATTGCTATTGATAACACTTCTCTTGCCTGCTCCATAGGCAAGCTCCTGCTCTTCCCTGTGTCTCTATCCCAACACAACAATGCTTTTTTACCTTGGATTAGGAGATATGGAAAGCCAACAACCAATGCTTCTTGTAAGTATGTCCTCCACAGATGCACCTTCTCCAAATAATCAAGTTTCCCAATAGTGCTTCAGACTCTTCAGTTCTGCATTTATCAGTTCAGCCTCAGATCTTCCTCCCCACTTACCAGTGGGAGAGAAGAGAGCAACAAGGAACATGATCTTCAATCCTCTTTTTCTCCTCCACTCCCAGTTCACCCTAGAAGGGGTAAAACAGACAGTTCCTCAAGCAGGTCCAATCAGATAAGGGAGTGAGACATGAAACAATGAGATTGTATGTATCCAAATCTTTAAGAAGCTCTTGGGCTCCTGAAAACTACCTTAAAGCTGCTTCACATACTATGTACAAAGGCACTGGCCCTCAAGGAAATCAAATACATATAGTACTGCACAGACACAGAAGAGAGCTAAGACAAGTTCACAGCAGAAACATCTCTGACTGCAAGAGCCAGAAGAGGCCGCTGCCATTTTATTCCTCATAGAACCAGCTCTTTGCAAAGAGCACTCCCTCCCTCCAGACATCACTATTTCTTCCGTCCCACAAACCTACACTACAGGCAAGGAGATAAACTGTTTGTAAATAGCAGTTTCACATCAATTAGCTCCATGCCTTGTAAACAGCATTGCATACTCAATGTGCTGTTTCTAAGGGCTTGTTGTTTTAGAGTACTACATCCATATTTCTATATAATTGATCTGTTCTGCTTTAAAAAGACCATCAGGAAGCTACATGGGCAACTTATTGCAGAGGTAAGAGGATGAGGGGCAATAGGAGTTTATCTCAGATTAGCCATGTTTATGTCACAGTGCTTTGCAGCCCCAGTTCTTGGAATGAGACCAGATGCTGCACTGTTCCCCTCTGCCTCCCCAGCACCCCATTTTCTTCTGAAAGGAAAGGCAGGCACAGCAGTAGGTCTGGAGATCCAGCCTCACGGTTGTGATGAGGCCAAGATACACATAGAATTCTCTACTCCATAGCAGGGACACTGACATGGGTAAAGGTTTCTTCTGCTAGATATCAGAACTCTAAGAATAACTAGCCTAATCTAGGCTATATCCACACAGCCATGGCTTTGGGCACTATCTGGCTAAAGCAATCTGTCACATCTGACCAAGGTAAGAAAGCTAGCAAGTATGAAGAATAGTGAAGTACTTCAGAAATGCCAAGATCTATGGCCACAAATCCCTCAGTGCGCTGAAGATAATAATACCATGACAGGAGCAGATAAGGGTTGCTGCAGAACTGTAACGTTATGACCTCACATTATCCAGATGCAGACATTAGACCAACCAGGGCTGTTCTGACCCTTCACAGAACCCAGTGCAGAGCTTCAGCCAACAGCTGCTGAACCATGTCAGTAACTTATGGCTCATGCCATGCAGTCCATGTTGAAATCTGCCAAGGCTGGACTGAAGACTCAAGTGCTCATGAATTCCCTCACCTTTCAACTGAGCTCTTCCAACAAGCATTTTCTCTGCTAAACTTAATTTCCACTCCAAGCTTACCTAGCTTCCACTTCTAGTGCTCACAGCTCTTCACACCTTTGACTACTAGATTAAAGTGCTGTCTTAAATCAGACAAATTCTTCCCCTGTTGGCTTTATTCCATAATAAAGATCCTTTGCTTTGATAAGCTAAACAGAAACGTCAGTGCCTCCTCTGCAGATGAGAGCATTCCCATCCCTACATCTCTCATTGCGCACTCTGCCATTTTCAGCTTTTGGTGTGGACCCCAAAACTGAAACAAGACCTGAAATGAGAACCACAAGATACATTCACTTGATCTGACTTACTGAGGGTTGCACACCAAGGAGCAATATATCAGTTTCGGCTCTGCCAGGCCAGCCAGAAACCAAATGCAAATGACATAACAGAACAGAGCAAAAGACTAAAAAACTGATAGCAGATTTCTCCAAGGAATGTGGAAAATATCATAACTGGAATCTTGGTGAGGAACACACGAGATTCTGGCTTGCAATCAGAATCTGGACAGGGCAGTCATTTGAGGGTTCTGAAACACTTGTGCAACCTAACTCCCTACAATTGCTAACACCACTCAACACTTCACAAGGTGTGACTCATGCTGCTAGACACTCAAGGTCAACATTTGCAAGCACAGCTGTCCACTGAGATGGAAGTCACAGGTGAGGCAGATCTTCCACTTGCCTCCTATTCTTGACTTATCTGATAGTGTACCAAGCACTCCATTCAGTCTACAAATACCAGGGCACCAAACTCATTTACATAATCAGTCTAACACAACCCATCTCCAAGCCAATGCAGGTCCCAAAGTTTTGATTTTGGGATCATAGCAGTTGGGAGGAATCTCTGCGAATCACTGAGTCCAACTTCCCTGCTAAAGCAGGTTCCCTACAGTAGAGGTTGCGCAGGAAAGCATCCAGGTGGATCTTGAATATTTTCAGAGAAGGAGACTCCACAACCTCCCTGGGCAGCCTGTGCCAGTGTCTTGTCACCCTTGCAATTAAAAAATTATTCCTCATATTTATATGGAACTTCCTACATTGCAGTTCTCACCCACTGCTCCTTGTCTTGTCAATGGATACCACTGAAAAGAGCTTGGCCCCATCCATTTGCCTCCCACACTTCAGATATTTACAAACAGTGATGAGATCTCCTTCTCAGTCTTCTCCAGACTGAACAGCCCCAGGTCTCCCAGCCTTTCCTCATAAGAGAGATGCTCCACACCCTTTATCATCTTCTTTGTGGCCCTCCACTGGACTCTCTAGAAGATCCCCATTTTGAACTAGGGAGCCCAGAACTGGACACAGGACTCCAGCTGAGGCCTGACCAGGGCAGAGGAGAGGGGGAGGATCACCTCCCTCCACCTGCTGGCCACGCTCTTTTGAATGCACCCCAAGACACCATTGACCTTCCTGGCCACCAGGGCACACTGCTGGCTCATGGCCAACCTGTTGGCCACCAGGACCCCCAGGTCCTTCTCTGCAGAGCTCCTCTCCAGCAGCTCATCCCCCAGCCTGTCCTGATGTATGCGGTTATTCCTCCCCAGGTGCAAGACTCTACACTTGCTTTTGTTCAACCTCATTTGCTTTCTTCCTGCCCAACTCTCCAGTCTGTCCAGGTCACCCTGAATGGCAGCACAGCCTTCTGGCACATCAGCCACTCCTCCCAGCTTTGTATCATCAGCAAACTTGCTGAGGGCGGACACTGTCCCCTCGTCCAGGTCACTGATGAAGATGCTGAACAACACCGGGCCCAGCACTGACCCCTGGGGAACACCGCTAGTTACAGCCTCCAATCGGACTCTGCGCCGCTGGTCACAGCCCTCTGAGCTCGGCCAGTCAGCCAGTTCCCAGCCCACCTCACCGTCCACTCGTCTGTCCCGCACTTTCTCAGCTTCATTATCAGGATGTTGTGGGAGACAGCATCAAATGCTGGAGTCAAGGAACACAACATCCACTGCTCTACCTACCCAGCCAGTTGTGACATCACAGAAGGCCACCAGGTTGATTGAGCATGATTTCCCCTTGGTGAATCCATGCTGACTACTCCCGATAACCTTTGTGAAATGAGGCATACCCAATTTCACAAAGTTAATATACATCTTGTTTACTAATGCATACACATTGCTCCATGAAATTAGCCTAATCCTGCTGTTAGTTAATATGCCCCATGTATTGTGTAAACTTCACAAGAAGTGATTTTTATCATGTCTTCGCCACAGTCACGTTTTGTTGTTATAACCAATGAACTTTTCCATTTCGTTATAGGAGATGGGGAAAAGTTCTGTTAGTTTTATCAAACTGCAGCTTGATGAACAGACCTTATAAGAAAGTATTAAAAGTACATGAGGGTAACAGGAAAAATACAGACCTGTCAGTGAAGGAAGAAGTTTAAAGAAGAGATCACCAAGGATGGATCAAGGGGAGAAGCTGTAAAAGAAAACTTAACTGGAAACATAAGCAGGGGCCATGAGATGTAGGGCCCTGAGAGCAGAGGCCAATTTTGATGCACAGCACAACAAAGAGTCACTGAAGTTACTGAAGGAGGCAACCATATAATTAAGAGATCTCCAGGCACCTTCTCAAATATGTCATGACTAGCAGTCAGGGTGAGAAAACAAAACAGCAAAGCAACACTGCAGGAGCCAGCTTGTTGCTTTTCCCCATGCTAGTATCCAAAGCTTTTATATTGTGCTGAAAAACTTCAAAAAATGAGAAAGCATGAGTAAAAGCATGATCTCTCCTCCCCACTCATCCCCATCTCCCTTTTAAAGTTACTCTGCTATAGTTCTCTAGAAGGAAGTCAGATCCACACAGGAAATACCAAGGAAATACATCCACTGGGTAGGAGCAATTTAAATATTTGATGGCTAATATATTAAATGTTAATTGAATATTACAATGATTTTCTCCCCTGGACAGCACACAATTAACATTTAATTTGTTATAAAATATTTAAAGTTATGAAATATCCGAGGGCAACTGAAATGTCTCTCCCACCGAATTGTCGAGGGACAATGCATTAAGGGGACAAAAGGTCAGGGCTGCATTTCAAGCTCCTCCAGTGATCCGTACAAGAGACCTGGGGAAAGCTTTCAGGATTGGCACAAGGTTCAAGAACAGTCAAGGCACAGGAGGGGACAAACAGTTGTCTGATCCCATCCAGTCCAGACTGAGATCAGAAGTCCTCACGGCTACAAAACTCTGAGCTTGACAAGTGCTGTGGCAGCTATTCTGTTCCTCAGAGAAAAGCAAATGCTGTGCCTTTAGACCAGGCATTTATCTTAACATCATTATTTGTTTCAGAGATGCTAGTGAAGGTCTGGAGCCCTGACTGCTCTGCATTCATTTGCTCCGAGGAATATTGACAAGAACAGTATTGAGATGATGGAACTACTGCTTCAGCTGTGCCTGACACTTCACTAAGCAAAGGATCATAATCAACTTGACGCTAAAATTAAGCCAGTTATTTAGGACCTGAACATGAACTTATATTGCTGTAGCTTTCAGAATTGAACATCCTAGCTCTTCAAAAACTTACCTTACCCCAGTGCCTTCTTAAGGAAGAAGAGTAGAAAACCCTTGCTATAACTTAAATGTGAAAAGGGACCTATTAATCAGTCCAACACTTAATCCTTCAACAAACCTAGAAAAACAGCCTCAATAGTCCTGATGTTTTTTTTTTGAAGTAAAGAGCAAAAAAACACTTAGGAGTTTCAATGTGTATCATTCAGGAGACAGAGGATTCCTGTACAAGCAACCAAACCTCTATTGCAGGCACCCTTAAAGAAAGGGCTTCCATTGCTAAGAAATCCTAAGTATCCCCAGGGGTAGACAGAGCCCAGCTACTCATCTCCATTTTGCTCAGTCTTGCCTTACCAGCACTTCAATGGGAATACAAGCTTTGTTAAGCTCAGTCCTTTATGCAGTTCCTTTCAACTTCCTCGTCTTCCTATGCTCAGACCTTTGACTGCTTTCTAAAAATCTGCTAAACAAACTAAGCCTTAGGCTCATAACAATGAATTATTTCTACCTAGAGGACTTCCCCCTTCCAGAGGCTGCTGTTATTTGTTGCTTAGGAAGGCTTGACTAATGTTGAGGGAAGACAGACACATTCAGTTCATGACTATGTGGAAAGTGATGCTGTGGAAAAAATTTCAGATCTCCACTGGCTGGAGGTCTCTGGCCTTCACACTGCATACTACCTCCCTCCTTCATATTCCTCTGCAGCCATATTGCCATTAATTACCATGTTCAATTACCACCACTTGATGCTCAAGTATACAGCTTTACTGTAAGGCTTGTCGAGGCAAACTGGTAATCTGTGTCATCTCTGTACCAAAACTGGTAGCCCCAGGGTGTAAGACTTGGCCTGCAGAAGTCTTTCTTCCCCTGTGCAACACAGAGAAAAGGGTTAGAAGAATATATAGAATGTAAGGATGCCTATACACTCAGAAGATCCTGGTACTTCAAGGATGAAATGCTGTACACCACAGGGCATGGTTGTGCTAGACTGCTGCAAGCAACGAGCCTGGCAGCCTATCTGGTAACACCGATGGAGGCCACACATGCAAACATCCCCAAGCAGCTGGAGAGAGGTGCCCAAAAACCTAAGTTTTACTAAAATCAATGCTGAATCCCTGGTTTAAAGAGACTGATCTCATGTAATTGAGAGCTCAGCATGTTCAGGTTCAGCATTTTTCATCTGACCTGTTAGAATTTTTCTCCAATTTGCGTCTTCTTGCTCTGCAAGTCGAGTACTGCGGAAGGCCTTGGAGGACTTTTGGTGGATTATTCCTAAACATTTCTGTCTCCTATATTTTAGATTATGTTCCAGTAAAAGATCAAAAATGACAAACATCAATAGTTGTGTAAGCAACATTTCCTTAGAAACTGGATTTTGTTACTACAGAATGAGTCAATGTTTTCCTGTCACTGTCACATGGCTATCAAATCAACACACGCCTTTTTGGTCATGAGAATGCCAGAAACAGGAAACTGTAGAAGCATTAAGGACAAAACTCAGAGGCTTTTTCAGGGTTGGGCAGGACATCAGAATACTTCAGCAAGAGCAAAGAAGCAGTGCAGCACAAGCATGAGGGGGCACGAGCAGATGTGGGCCTGGAGAATTGAGGACAAGTTAGCAATGGTTTTTGCTCACTAGATTTGCTAGCCAGATCTCTAATCACATTGGTCTTCTTACTTCACCAAGTCAGATTGCTCCCTCTTGTTCCACTCTTCTCTTGCCCCAAATGGATTTGCCCAAGCACAGCCTATTCTCCTGCTACGGTGGGTGCTGCTTCTGCCACTTACCTGTCCAGAGGACCTAGCCCTGTGGCTGGTTCCTGTAACACTGTAGTACATCAGTGTCATACCTAATTACCATTCTCAGAGAAGTGAGCCCATTAACAAGCTGCACTGAAACCAGATCTGCATACTAATTAGGGAGCTGCCTTGGAGGATATTAATTAGGGGTGACACTTTCAGGGCAAGTTCTACTTTCCTTCTTCATATCCTATTTGAGACATGTCTCGGAAATGTGAGTACAATCCAAATAGAGACAAGATGGGGGCATTACACACACAACCTGTTGGTGCATCAGAAAACAACAACAGAAAAATTCACAATAATACTTATTTCAGGACTTACTACTGTTTCAGAGAATTCTAGAAAACTCCAAAATGTTTTCTAACATCCCTCCTAAGGAAGATGCAAGAAAACTTGTTTCTTCATCTCCACAAGGAATTCCTCCTGTTCTTTTCATTTACATTCATCTTGGTCTTTAATAAAGGTCTCAGAAGTCCTTGTAGCCTTGACAAATGTTAGAGGTACATGTAAGTAGATTAAGAACTCAAATTCTTGTCTTGACTCCAACGTTGACTGTTCCTCAAGTTCTCACTTCTGTTAATCATCTTTAGGTTTGTGCAGTCCCTTCTTCACACAGCCCTGAGCACTGTCTGCTTTCACACCCTCAGCCCCAACCCCACCTCCTACAGCATCAGCCTGCATATACAAGCAGCCACAGTCAGCCAGATGAAGAGCAAGTATGCAACTCGCAACCAGATCTGGAAGATGGTTTTACAGTACTTTACAGATAGCTGAATTTTATTTACAGCTGTTAAGACTGCAGGTGGGAGAACAAGCAACAGGAGCGAGAGAACTCCTCAGCAAGACAGACTCTTTTTAGAAACGTGTGCCACTCACTTCTTCAGTGCACAGCTTCATATATCGTGCTCGTGCACAATTCAAGCATCTGTCAGCACATCAGTATGCAAGTAATTTCACCTGCCACCTCACTTTCCATACTCTGAATGCATCCTGTGTTGTCAGTTTCTGGGTGCCTCACTAAATGAGGGAACAAATAGAACAACTGCTAGACCAGATCACGTCTGCAGGGCATGCAGTGCAGGGTCCTGACTCCAGCTGTGCTCAGCATGAGAAGCTGCAGAAGAGAGCATGCAATTATGCAATTAAAAATCTGCCAATAGGTGAAGTTTCCTCCTGAATGTCATCAGTCATTAATTGGCGGATACCCTCAAGCACACAGGTCTGCATCCCTTACACACTTTCAGCTTGCCTAATACAGTTGTGAATGCTCTCACTGGTTGTTCCAGTACTCCCTCCACTTCTGAGTTCTGACAAGCTTCTGACCCCTTTAGTTATCAGGCGGCAGTGAGTTCCACAGGTTAGCAGCACAGTGAAGTGTACCCTTTCCCCTTCTTAGGGACCGTATGCATCCCTTTCTAGCTTCACTATTTTTCTCCTTCAATGCAAATTACTTTGCACACTTTAATACGCATATGTATGCTTCACTTCAGCTACTTTCTGAAGAGGCCAAATTCCAGTTGCCCATTTGTAAGACAGACTTGTTTCTGCTGTCCCCAACACCACTATTTTAAACGAGTGAATAAAATAAACAACCTAGGTTACTTTCCCTCATGCAAAAAACTAGAAATCTCTCTGCCATTTCCTGTTAAGCTATCACTTACTCTAAATCCCTTGATTTCCATAACTGAAACAAAAATGCACAGACAGCTTTTTGTGTCAGTAGCTGAAGAAGCCACCAAAACACTGCTCTTTTTCACCCTTTTCCCTCAGAGATGAAATCACTTACCAGCACCAGGGGAAGCCAGAGCACAGCTACTCCACAAGAGAAGATAAGCCAGGAGGTGGGAGGGCTCACAGCACACACAGTGCCCTCTATGGTCAGAGCACAGCCCCATAGTATCCAAACATAGCACAGGTAGCAGTAGGAACAGGTTCTGCTGACAGCCCAGAGAGATAAGCCAGGGTGCAAGTTCATACAGGAAGGCTGCTCACCAAGATGGGGCAGCCAGAAACACAGCTACCTACAGCTTGGCTCAAAACAAGGCTAAAGCACTGCACTGAAGCCTAAAAGCAGCTCCTGGGCCAATGGCAGAGTTTGTGGGTGAGGGTTCATGTGAGGCTCATTGGGTTAATTAAGCCACACAGGTGCACTCAGGGTCTCCAGAGGCTGTGATTAGGATGGAGTCCCACCTGTGTGTAAGCCTCAGCAGCAGAAGGCAAGTCTTTCTCTTGTGGTGCTGAACACTGTAAGATATCAGTAGACCAAATAAATTGTTCTGATGTTACAAATTCCTGTAAAACTCAATGAATTTAAGCAAGTTAGGGTAACTGTTAGACAGTGAGGAAGGGTAGTTGCCTTCACTGTCTTACACCGATTTTTCAACAGCTCTAAGCACCGTTGTAGCTGAGAGCTTTTCAAAGAATATGTGAAGAACTAGGATTCACTTTTTGTTTATTCTCCTCCTCTTACCGTGGATAAAACTGTGCACGCTTTGTGTTTTAGCAGGGTTTGGGGCTTGTATCTACAAGCACCACAAAGTCTACAGCACTCTGAGAAGAGGTCAGTGGGATGACAGACAGGCCTTGGCTCCTGTAGGAGTTCAGTTCATCTCAGACCAACTCCTATTAAGGTCTGCAGCCTTACAATATGTATCCTTGCTCTGTCTGCACCCTCAGCCACAGATGCCTCAGAGGCCAGCCCTGAGACGAGCCTTGCCTAGCATCCACACTGCAAGCCTAACACCAGGCATAGTGGCAGCATGTTTCCTACCCCATGTGAGTCCAGATGAGCCCACGTATACCCAGCGTGACACCTTCCTGCCAGGCACAGTCCCTGAATAGTCCCATGGGTTGACTGCAAAGGAGCCGTATTGCCCAAAGCCAGGCAGGATGCAAAACATTTATGCTTCTTTGCATGGCTCTTTCCCTGAGGAAGAGGCAGTCTGTGAATGCAGCCCTTGCTGCTGCCTCTATCCCATGGGTGCAAGGAAGTGCTGTGTTCAAAGACACATTGCCGGGCTCTATTTCCAGAATCATCTATATGCTAAGGATGATTTCCCCAGTGTTTTTTTTTTATCCAGTGCTGGTGAATCATACCCCTGCTAGAGATGAAGTATCCAAGTATCTCCCAATCATGCTTTGGAAGAGCTTATTTTCTGTCTTTGGATTATGCCAGATGGCATCAAGTGATTAGTAGGTTTAATATAAGAAACTTCCCAGAGGATGAACCTCCTAGATCTCACTAGAGGGTCTTCACCATCCCTCTGCTCCTCCACTTCCCAAATTTCAAATTACCGTAGCTGAGCCCCTGCTGCACAACTGAGCCCTCTGCTCTTCTATCAATATGTCCTGAACATTTTTCAGGAACAAAGTAGAAAGCATTTCCAGCAAATGCTTTTTAATGTCACTTTGTTTGCCAAGAGATGCTGCCTCCTGCTTTGGTTATCATTACGAGAAAGCATCTTTGCTTAAGTAGGAAAACAAGTGACAGTTTTTCCCTGAGTCGTTGATATCTCTAGCTAAGCAGCTTCTGCACTTGCTGGCAAAGAGACATGGCCTGTGCTAAATAGAAGTAAATATTTGGAGTCTGCTTTCTAAAAAGCACCCCTTTGTGAGCATCATCTTACCTCTTCAGTTAAAACCTGTTGTCAGAGGTCTGTCTCCCCTCTCTCCCTTCTCTCAGATGAGATCAGGTAGCTGTGTGACTGGTATTTTAGGCTGTAATCCACGCTGACGTGCTGTGCTGCTTGACTCTCTCTTGTGCCCAGACTCTTCCTATGGACATATTGTGACGTCATAAGTCAGTAACTTTGGATGCAATTCAAGTGAGAGGTATGGAGGGAAAGCACAGCTCTCTTCATAAGAAGTCCACAGCAGATGAACAATAAGCTGAATACCTTTCCCAACAGCGATTCATTTCCTCACAACAGGAGTTTGGAAGGGTGATGCTCCTTACTTTCCTATTTGGCCAATATCCTTAAGGGAACATCTCCCATGGGTCTGATGTTCTTTCACCTTTTCAGCCTTATCTTGAGGGAACGCATCAGCAAGGACAAATACCCTTCTTGTGAAGGAGTGCAGTGGGCAGCTCAGCTGCATCAAGAAGCAGCATCATCACCCCACAGATCGACAGCTCCCAGGGCAGCCTGAGTGTGATGTTCAATAGCTACGGTATCTGTTCCTCATTGGGGATTTTTAGTTCTTGTGACTGCTTAAAATCCTTGAAGACTCGAGGAACAGAGACCATCCCTGAATCACAGTGATCTCTTAAAGCCATGGAATGTCATACTGACAGGCAGAGCGAGGGCATATCGCCCATAACAGCTCCCTTCACAGACCTCTGTGTCATTTAAGCAGCCCCACTGGTCTGAATGTACCATGACACTGTACATCAAAACATCCTGTGTCCCCTTAGCCAAGAAGTCATGGGGACACCACAGGGAGAAATGTGAGTTCATGAAGAGGGAAGGAGATAAGGGACTTGCAGACGCACATGCACTGTATCCTTTTTTAAGAAATTCAGGATGTCTTCAGACATCACAAATATAGTCTATTAACTGAAAGCCACATAAGATATATTCTGGAGTACGTCAGAGATCTCCTGTATCTCACACCAGTAGGAGGCATCTGGGTCCAAGCCTATGAATTAAACAACCACGTAGAGTGGAATTATAGAATGGCTTGGGTTGGAAGGGACCTTAAAGGTTGTTCAGTTCCTATCCCCAAATCCCCAGAACTCATTCAGAAATTGAGAACTGCTGTATTGAATAGCAGAGACTAGAAAGAGGCTCTTTACCACTAGATCTGGTGTCAAACACTGCAAGTCTGGTTCCTGTGAACTACAGGAGGGTTTCTGCAGACAAGTAGGGGTAAACAAGCAGCAGAACGATTTTCTGAGCTGTGACAAGCAGCCAGCCGATGCAGTTTCTTTCATCAAGAGCCCCTGTCTACCTCCATTTTCTGATCTGTTCTTTGCCCTCCTCTCTGCCCTCCCAGCTACAGCTTCTTCCAATAAAGGAGAGGTGAAGTTTCTTGAAAATGAGGCAGTCACACTTCTCAGGAACTGCGTCCTGTGTAATGGCCACATTTTCCACAGCACAATATCCTGACAGGCATATCACAGTGAGGGTCATGTACAAAGGGCTCTTCTGTAAAACATATTTGCTGATACTGCACTGGTTTGGTTTAAATCTGAAGTCCACAGTGTTCATGAAGCCTCTCTTAACCTCACCATCCTCCTCAGAGCGAGCTGTTCTCATTCCCATCCTGTTCCCGTTCTCTTTCTTTTCCCCCTTCACAGTTTTATGCCACAAGCAACCACAATTGCATACAGTGGACTCTGTTCTTCATCACCTTAAACTTCCTCAGTGGTTGTCCAGCCCTGGGAAATGGGGCTGAGCTAACACTGAGCCTCTTTGCTGTTCACTCAGAATGTCTCATGTTTTGCTTCCTCATCTCTTACTGATTCCTTCTCCTTGTATCCACCCCTTTCATCCATGCCTGGGCAGAAGTAATCCACTTGGCAATGCTGCTTAACTACAATTTCAGCCAAAAGCTACATGAAGACGTGGCCTGGACAGTGGGAGCATGGCTGGGGCTGGGAATAAGTCTCTCCTTGCCTCTGCTCCTCCTCCATCTGCATGGCTAAAAGCAGTAGCAGTACTTAACTGTTATTGCTGAGTGTCATGGCTGAACTTCTCCCCAGTAACTTCTCTGTTCCTTAGCTCTGTTGCAGCCCACTGGAGAAACCTATCTCCCTCCTCTGGATCTAAAAGAAGCCAACTCCCTTTCCCTACAATTCATCTCCCGTGGCACAGAAGATTTTTGTAGAATTCAGCCTGGCATATTGTCCTTGCATCCATTAGCACATATCTGCCCCTTCTGCTACTTGCTACTGATGCCTCTCGAGCCAGGGACATATCAGCTTTGATGGGATGCCAGGAGTAAGCAGGCTTGGAGTCACTTCCCTGCAGCTGAACAGACAGCAAAGTTTGCTGAACATATCTGGAAAAGTAGAGTCAGACACTTTGCCTTTTTCTTCAGGTTCTGTCCAGGAGGCGGCCATGCTCTGCACTGGTACCGGGATACTCACCAGCAGTGTCCCAGCTCAGCCCCAGCCATGGTGTCTGGAGATGGAGGCTCTTACCTTAACGCTTTTTTGCTTGATCAAGGTGAAAGCTCGTCTGCCAATGTGAGGCTAAGAAATGCCTGCATGACACATGGCAGGGGAAAAGGGTGAGGAGAGATTTTCACTGGCATCTGAGATCCTGGGAGAAACCAAAATGTTCCCATGGGGCCAAATGCCAGGGTGAGTAAGAAGAAAAAAGCTACTAAGAAATGTCTTGATTCTGCTAGAAAAGTCAACAGTGAAATATCGAAGAGGGATTAAAATCCAATATCATGACCCCATTTATTGAGTTAATGTCCTGATCCCTCGTTGACAAGGAGGAAGCAGAGGAAGGTGAACTTGTTGAGCAACCTGATTGCCCCCCAGCTCAAGCTCAAGCTGTCCCCTTTCCTCTGAGACTTCCACCCAGCTCAGAGATGTGAGCTGCACAGCCGAGATGGGTGTCAGCAAACACAGCAGCATCAGTGTCCAGATGTGTGTGTGAGGAAGCTGGGCCTCCAAGGGGCTGTCTCGATGCCAGCCCAGAGATGAACAGGGCCCAACGCAAAATACCAGCAACTGTAGAGATTCAGAGAAGAGTCATAAACATGATTAAAGGGCTGGGGAAATTTATTCCCGGGGAGGAAAAGAGAGCTAAATATGTATAGCTGCCTAGCTATGCCCAGAGGAGCTTACTTAACCTGCTACAAGCATTTGATGGAAGAACAATTGTCCTGAGAGGCACAAAGGTCTCACAGCTATGAAGAATAGGGTGAAATTAAAAGGGTGGAGATGTTGCCTCTGATGGGCTCACTCAATAATGGAGATGCCGACCTGTCTCCCAGAGGAAGGCCTGTTGCTTCTCTCATGCAGAGCTGTCTGGGAGACAATCACTCTCCAGCACGACAGTGGGCTCTGGAGGATATTCCAGCCCTATTTACTTGGTTTCTGTGGACTAACAGAGGTTTGCTGTCTCCATATCCTGTCACTGGGGGTCAGCTGGGTTTTTGTTTTATAAATTCTGGTGACAGCTAAGGGATACCTGGTGAATCTGTATCTTACCTAACATCTGCCTCCAGAAACGCAAAGCCACTCTAATAACACACAATGCCTCCAGCCCTTCACTCTAGAGGAAGAGCCACTGTTACATTTGTCAGAAAGCTGAGGGACAGAAATCTAGCATCTCTTATCAGTAAGGAAATATTGCAGATGCTGTAAAAAAGTCCTGACCATGGGGCTCAGAGTGATGCCATCTGAAAGCAGGAAAAAAATCTAGCAGTTGTGTGGAGAGAGCGTGTCATTGTACAAAGGAGGCTTAGTGAGCACTGGCATAGCCCACTACAGTGCTTTGCAAACCACCACCTACTGCTGAATGCATTGA
The DNA here is from genome assembly GCA_013396635.1 of Penelope pileata. Taxonomy (NCBI): domain Eukaryota; kingdom Metazoa; phylum Chordata; class Aves; order Galliformes; family Cracidae; genus Penelope; species Penelope pileata. Next base: position 272,693 of record WBMW01005741.1, on the reverse strand, counting down.
AATAAATGGTCTGGGCTTTGCACTTAAGGGAACTGTGTGCACTGTGCTCACCCACCTCAGGCAATGGAAGAAGGCACATTCTTTGAACATTCGTTGATTTGCTCACTAAGAATGCAGACTGTTGGACAAAAAGTGCTTGTCTAAACTGTGAAATCAAGTATCTGTATGGAGGAGGCAGCGGACAGAGTTCTGGGCTCTGTATCTTCAGCCATCTTCCCAAACCCAGAGTACTTTCTGCATCCACTGGCAGGGGTTGAACCTGCAACCCGCTGCCTCTCTGACGTGCACGCACACTGCTTGGTGGTGCTGGCTTCTCTGTGTGCAGAAGGCTTCGTGCTCACCCTTGTTAACCTTCAGGCATTTTAACTGAACGTGCCACGGTGGAGGATTCTGCTTTGCTCGGCTCCGCCCTCTTTGTTTTCACACACAGTGACATCCATATCAGATTGCACAAGACGTTTGGGGATGGAGATTATGTTGAATTAACGAACCTCCTGATTTCATCTCCTATGACACCATTAATGTTTCCAGTACCATCTTCAAAATATTGTCTAATAAAACAGAAACCACGCAGATAGGCACTGTGATCAGCAGAGGCAAAATATGACTGCGAATGCACACAGGCGTTTGAAATTATGAAGTGGAAAGATTTGGATTTAGGGTTTAATAAGGTTTTCAATACCACATCACTATGAACGAGAAGCAGGACTTACAACTAACTTCTAGACGCTAACTGGGATCAGCTTTTCTTGGAAGAACACTGCTTCTGACCCGAAACAATCGCTACTACAGGACTAAGACAAGGTTGAAATGACTAACCCTGTTTATTCAGGAGGCCAGTGGAAATTTCTCTGCGGAGCTCCCACTCATGCTGACTGTACCAAAGAGGCTGTAGATAGCTTTGCACAAAAGATGTTCCCAGACTATGTAGAAGCAGCCTAACGGCTTGTTGTTATCTCCTTCACGTATCAGGCAAAAACATGATTGGATTTCTTTATAATAATATAAGGTCCTGTGGCTCTCTTTGTGTGGGTTCAATGGCACATCCATAATGACAAATATCAGGACTTAATGCCATGTTGTCTTCCAGCTGCAGGCAAGGAGATGTTATTGCTTGGCCAGATCTGCTGAGATGCTCCTGTGAATGCTCCTTTCCTCACTTCATGCTCAGCTTTAATAATAGGCCATTGGTAACGCAGTTCACAGAGCTACAACAAGTTGCAGGATATTGACAAGAAAACCTCAGGATGCAGATATGAAAAGAATCTTACCTTAGGCAGGGACCCCATGGCAAAACGTTGGAGTCAGCACACCCTTTATCAGGCACAGCCTAGCCAGGAAGGAGTGTGTGATCCGTGCCTCAGTGTGACAGGGTCTGGAAAACAAGAGCCATGCTTTCTGGAACACTAGGAAGAGGGGCTGGTCTGCTGTAACAAGCTTTGGCAAACTACTTGCTTTTTTCCTTCCCTCCTTTATGATTCTTCTTTCAAGTGCAGGAAAACCAGCCCACCTGGTTTGCGAAGCCTGTCACCAGGCCTTTAGGCTGGAGGAGCAAGCATTACCTTGTCGAATGTCAGTAGCACATGTTTCTGAGAGACTGAAGGGCAGGTGGTACTGCCTTATAAATCATCTAAATACGCCTGGTGTGATAAATGCCTGCTGTACTTTGCATAACATCTGGGACAGCGCAGGAGAGACCTTGGGGGCTGGGAGGGAGCAGAAAGTGAACATTTCTGAACATTACAAAATGACAAAGACAGAGATGGTGTCACCATCTGGTCAAAGAAACAGTCAGAGATGCCCAGTTCACCTCCTCTGAGGGGAAAGGCAACTGGTGGTGCAGGAATGCACAGCAAATGAAGAGCCATTTTTCTGCTTGGTTTTATCAGGTTTTGACAGCATAAGAATTGTGTGGTCTATGCCTGGCTGAAAGGACAGAGGGAGGGTGAATGAGGAGGAGGAACTGTGTGGCTTTCAGATGGACTGACTGGTTAATCCTTCCGGGGTTAAGAGGAGAAAGATCAGGAACAGCAGAAACCAGCACAGGGAAAAGGATTTCCAGGAGTGCCTACAACAGTAATAAGGATCAGTGCAAAGATGGTTTTAACAAACAATCTGTAAAACAATTTGAATTCTAAAAGTGGTTTTAACATTTTAACAAACTTGGTAGTTTGACCAAACTATCTTGAACCATTTCCATGTATCCCTGGGAAAAAAACAAAAAAAAAAAGGTGACATGAAATCTCTTGTAGCAGAGAATCTCTCTTGTTTCAACACTCTTTTCTTCCAGTTCTCCCCCAGTATACAACTCCCACCAGAACTGGAAGAGGACCCAGCTGAGTCTATGTTCTACAGGTATCTGAGAGCATTACTCAGCACAGCCCTAGTGGGCATTGAACTAATTTTCACATCACACCATGTATGATTAGGTCATTCCTCTTGCCCAAGATACCAGTGCTCCAACCGACATACAGAGTTCATTGAATCTCAGGCACACCTGTTACCACAAAGAAACAAGGCATGGAGGAACCTCAGGAAATCATTTAGCTCATCCCTTGCTTCAAAGTACGATGAACTAGAACTAAACCACGCCTGGAAAACAGCCAGCTAATCTGTTCTTAAAATGCTTTCCAGTGATGGAGTCTCCGTACTCTCCCCAGGCACTGCTTTGGTTCTTCAGTACCATGGCCCTTTTATTTCTAACTCAAATCTTGCTGTAATTTAAGTCCATTATTTCTTGTCCTATCCACCATGGATGAGGAGAACAGTTTATAGTTTTTTTCCTTGCAGCAGTCTTTTATATACTGGAAGCCTTGTTCACACCTTCCCCCTTCAGCCTTCTTTTCTGTAGGCTAATTAACCCCAATTCATTCAACCTTTTTTCTTGGGTAATATTTGCCAGAACACTGATTACTCTCATTACCATCCTCTGGACTCTCTTTTCTATCTCCTGCTTTCTTAAAGTGTGGCACTATGGAAAAAAATAAGAAAAACTAAGAAAGAAAGAAGACATGCCCACGTATTTCCAAGAATAGGTTTTTGGGTTCATTGCATTTCTACTGATGGTAAGTCTGCACCATGTTTTCATTGGATTATTTCAGTTTCTCTTCTACTGCTGCTTTGTTGCTTCCCAGAAACATTCACAATCACTCTTGGCTCATCACAATGCAGCAGCCTGTGCTGCCTGTCCAGGCCCTGTTCCTTGCAGGTAGGCTTCCCCATGACTTTGCAGTGACACACGCTGGACAGTAGATGAAACAAAGGTTTGCCAGAGCAAACTTTAATGGTGCAGCAGTTATGAAAGACTGCAGTGTCTGAATGTGTGCCTTATTACTCAGAATTTTTTTCATCACTGGGCAAGATTTAAGGATGAGAGAATATGTTTGCTCAAAAAAACAGATTTGCAATAATGAAAGCAAGTCATAAAAAGATAGAACAATGTTATTAAGATCTTACTGAACCCAAGAATTCTCTACTGTTGTGACAGTATAGTTTTCTTCAGTCTTTATCTCTCTAGATGAGTCAGAATTGGAAGTGAAATGTTTGCAAGATGGTTAGTTCTGGGAAAGTTGCTTTGCTCCACATTGTTTGTACCAAAATATTGTAATACCATTGTCGTAAATTCTCTTTTGTGACACCTGAAATAAGATGCAAAATTGAGTTCAGCAGTAATTGTTCAAATTGTTCAAATTGTCAGATGCCTTGCAATACTGTAAAATCTCTGCGTACTTGGAAATGCATTTATAGTCCAACCTGGATCATTTATTTCCTGAAATATAAACACTATTAAAAGCAAAGATGAACAGAAGTATGAGCCAATGTACCTTTGTTCTTGCTGTCTTTGTGGTCTTTGTAGCTCAGAAGCTTTCAGAACATTTACAGAAAAAAGGGCAAAAGAAAGATGAGCTTTGCAAAAGGCTCTCCATCACACCTACCTTCTGCTACTTCCTTGCAGAAGTGTGGCCCAGGGTTTCCAGCACTGAGCAGGAACATTTTCAGTTTTACTCTAGGTCATCATTTTCGAGCTCCTTTCCTTGAATTAAGCGATGGCCAATTTCCAGAAGGCAGCTCTACATCCAGCTTTGCCAAAGCTAAGCCAGTTCCTGCTGCTGTAATGGAGTGGTACGGAGCAAATTCTGTTGCCAGTGTCAGAAGCATTGAGCTGGGTCCACTCAACGTTGCCTTCTGGGGGAAGCAAGCACTTAAAACTGATCGTAAGCATTTGAGTAGATGAGTATGCATTTCCTGGAGACACTGACTGCTCATGGTTTGGATGGTTGTACAACTGACATGGAAAAAACTGGCTGGATGGCCAGTCCCAAAAGGTTGTTGTGAATGGATTTAAATCTGGTTGGTGGCCAATCACAAGTGACGTTCTCCAGGGCTCAGTATTGGGGTGAGTTCTGTTTAATACTTTTATCAATTGTCTTGATGAGGGGATCAAATTCACCCTCAGAAGGATATTGAGTTGATCAAGCTTGTGAAGAGAGGAGTGACAAAGCTGGTGAAGGGACCAAAACACAAGACGTATGAGGAGCGACTGAAGGAATTGGGGCTGTTAGGTCTGGAGAAGAGGAGTCTGAGGGGAGACCTCATCGCTCTCTACAACTACATGAATGTTGCAGCGAGGTGGGTGTCAGTCTCATTTCTCAAGTCACAAGTGATGGGATGTGAGGCAATGGCCTCAAGTGGCACCAGGAAGGCGTGGGCTGGCTATCAGGAAGAGTTTCTTCAGGGATTGGATGGCCAAGCTTTGGAACAGCCTGCTCAGGAAAGCGGTAGAGTCCTCATCCCAGGAGGCATTTAAGAGACATGTGGATGTGGTGCTTAGGGACATGGTTTAGTGATGGGACTTGGTGGTGTTAGGTTGATGAATGGACTTGATCTTAAAAGCCCTTTCCAACCTAAACAATTGTACGTTTCTATAGGAGAAGGCACCCATAGAAAGGAGAAGCTGATCCTTATATGGGACAATGTACTGCGGGACAGCATCTTGATGACTGTCAAAAAGGGGATAATTAGGAACACCTCCACATGAACTTGGAAGTGTATTCACTCAGGATGTAGTTACTGCTTTCCCAGGAGGACTTGTTAGTATTAGCACAATGTAAAACGCTACAGAATTCTTCATAAAGGCATGCTGTGCCTAGCTGCGAGGCACTTGCAGGCAGATGAACATTTAGCGCCTCGAATATATAAATACCCTTGTTATATAACAAGGTTTGAGTTATGGTTTTTTACAGCCTTGGTGAAAATCGATCACAGCTCAGTCTCTCAGCAAAGATCATTGCAGAAGTGAAACGACTCTCTCAAACGGCTGCCAAACCTTCCCATGCATCAACCTTAGTATTCACCCTTTCTGTCCTCAGTTCCTGCAGACAGCAAGGAGGGCTTATCCAACAGAAGTTTCAAGACTTAGCTTTTGCTCTGAAGAGCCCAGGAGCACAGCTGGAAGCCAACAGCCCTTCCCAAGCACAAGCCCTTTGCCAGGCTCCCTGTGCGACAGGCGACATTAACATTGCTCCATATAGCTGCTCATAAAGGAATGTTTTTTCCACAGGCTATTTGTTGACATATAGCTCCCACAGCTAATCCTGAAGGGCTTTCTAAAACCATAAACTATATATGTTACAGAGATCAGAGCTGAACAAGTATTTCACTATAAATCATTTATTCAATAAATTTCCTATGTTTTTTTCCTTCTATTTGTGAACTGTCTGCAAAATGAAGGCCGAATTCCCTAATTCATTCATTAGTCAAAATTGCCCATGAATTTCTCCTGCAGATAGTTTTTGCCCTGCAGGCCATTCGTGGACAGCTTGTTATGAATAGCCTCAATTCAATGCTTGGTTGGTTTAGCTGCAGCAGTCATGTGGACGTGTCTCTGTTCGGAATAAAAATTCACTTTCAAATATGGACTGATGTTCACAGTGAATTTCTCCCTCTGTTTTCTCACTCCTGATAGGAATCAGCCTCTCCAGTCCAACCCAGTGGGTTAGCTGTCCACACCGGCACAATGAGACAGAAAGGGAAGGAAGTCATGCACAGCTGAAATTCTTCTGTATTAAAGCAGGATGGAAATACTCAGCTGGATGGGTGCAAAGTGTCAAAGTTGATGTCATCAATCTTCTCTAAAGTGTGACATGGGAAGATGGCCACATGTTCTACAGTGCAGCATCTCTCCGTGTAGCACAGGGATAGCTGGTCTGCTGTTACTGAGGAAAGATGGATGCCTTCTCCTTACTCAGCATCCTCATAGTTAAGTAATGTGGGTGAGTTTTGGGTCACACTCAGACCTAGTTCCCTCTTGTTAATCTGCTCTCCAGAGGGTGAACCCATCCAGCATGTTTCCAGGGTGTTTGTAAGCATCCCTCCCCTCTCTAGAGAAGGAAGTAGATCATGTAGAACATAATGCATTGTAAACACTAGTTTGAAGTTTGAGTTACTGTTGAACAAGCCTGCAGGCTTCTCTCATCCTGTTATCTGTCTCCAGCAGATGTTCCTCACATCAGATCGCTGTGCTGCAGTCCCCGCTGCTGCTAGCGCTGCCAAATCCAGCTGCTACTCACACAGTGGCTCTGAAAAGCCATCAAGCTTCGCCTGCTGGTCCCTGCCCATCCCAGCTACCCCATCAGCAGAAAGCAGGGGCGGAGAAACCCTGGAAATCTCAGGCAAATAACAACAGGGGTTCGGTGTGACTTTCAGCACTTCTGCTGCACCTTTAGGATGAGATTTCACAGGGTTATGTGGCATCACTAATGGCAAGGGCTTGTTTTCTTATTCCTGAAGTTTTAATTGCTCCATGTAGCCACTTCACGACAGAGGAGTACATCTAATGGCTTTCCCCGTTGAGATTTCAGATAAATTAATCAGGAGAGAATGGTAAATTTCTCCAGTTGGAGAAGATGTTGGATTCATTTTGAGAAACTTAAAGCCAGAAGAAACCAAAAAAGGTGGTGGGAAGAAGGGGGAAAAGGAAGAAAAATACCCAAAGCCAGTAAACAACTGTCAAGCCTGAAAGCTTTTCATTTTGTGATGAAAAATACTTCTATTCGTTCCCATGAAGAACAGACATTTGCTGTGAAAATATCTCACAGAAATTTCGCATGAACTTTTTACCAACTTTATTTTTTGACAGTTTTGAAGGAGTACAAGGTGAGTATTAGTTATATATGTCTTCCAGCTGCCATTTGAAAGGCATCTGTAGCCCTTTTACAAGAAAATCCCAGTCACAGAGCCTCCAGGATGTATACATGATAACAGAACCTTCTTTAGACCTATTTTACCTTGGAGCTTTGACCATGAGATGTGTTGAGCTTCAGTCTAGTCAAAATACTGCTGCCACTACCCTCTCCAACACCTTCTGCTCAAAACATTTCCAATCCTTTTCTTCCCCAGCTCTCTGCCCTTTGTAGGTCTTTTGAAGTGCTTTGCCCTCGCCTACACAGCTCATCTTCCAGCCACTTCTCTGCACCTCTTTTTTCACTCAGCTTTCACATAGCACCTTTGCTGAAGCCTCCTGAGTCTCTAACTTGCTAACCTCTTCCAAAGGGGTCCTGTGGCCAAAATTGCATCTGTGATCCCTTATGCCTAACAAATCTCTCCCTTTTGGTTTTCCAAGGTCTTCTCTCAGAAGCCTGCAAGCATTCCTGTGCTCCTCCAAACACATGTGCTCTGCCAAATAGGAAACTACAAAGGCACACATGAAATGTGCCCGCTCCTTCATCTTTCTGTCAGTCTTCTTCAGGAGAGTAGGCTCTAAACTCCTTGGAACAACCACTGTGGCCTTTTTCTATCCTTAAAAGTTCCTACCACTTTTATCATGATAAGAAAAAACAAAACAAAAAAACAGGCAAGAGAAAAACTAAGTAGCACTTCACATAGGATGGAGATGAAACCCTCTTTTGGATTGCAGCAGCAGCTGTTCAACAGGGAACAGCAGAGCTGCATCGCAGCAGGGAGGAACGAGAGGGAAAATCCTGTAGCTGCTTAAAACTACTTCAGTAGGAATTTATGGAGGTAAAGTAATTTACCTTTCTATCTGTAGAATTGAATGGAATTTCTGGGTTTTTTAAGTTGTTGGGACACCATGGGAGGGGTAGGGACCATAGCTCTAATTTTTAAACAAAATCAAAACCAAATTACATGCGAACAAAGCACACTTTTTTTTTTAATAACTCAGAATAAATTGTGCATTCTCTCACAATCACGGTGCTTCTCTCCTTGCATTGCCTGCCATCAGCCCAACCTTGCAGGGGTTCAGCCCAGCCCCTCACTCTTCTTCTTGAGAAAGCAGGAGGGCGATGGATCCCAGCCCAAACCACCCCTGCCGCTCAGTCTTCTTCCCCACTTCCCAGGAAACCCAGAGAATTTTTCCTCTGAATATTGGCCTTGGAAGCCGTGAAGGTTGCACCCAAGGTTATGTGGATGAAGGGTGCCAGGTCCTTCCCATGCAGCACAGGCATGATGAGCAACCTACAGTACTAGAATGGAAGGGAGAGGGGAAAAAAAAAAAAAAAAAAAAGAGGTGCATGGCTGGCAACTCTTGATTTTATTTTTCCCCTCCCTCGCTTTCCTTCGGAGCTATGTAAAATGATAAGAGTAGGGAGAGATTTAGCTTAAATTAGGTTTACAAATAGCCCAGTGAATAGGGAAATGAGATGCATATGCTGCATGTTAAAGTGTCACTGCCACGCAGCCCGTTGCGACTGGGATTTGGAAAGACGCCGGGTCCTGAAGATTAGGTGCAATACACTGTCAGTCAGGAGGAGGATGCTGGAAGGTTTCTCGGAGCCCAGCTTCCCAAGCCCTTGCTGCTGCTGCCCCCCGACGGCCCCAACTGTTTAACGTGCAGTCATGGTCTGGAGGAAAAACAGTCTATTAAAAATGACGACTCCGTGCTTTCTATTTATTCCCTGTCACTGAGATTTATTTTCTGTCCAAAGAAGTTTTTGTTGTTTGCTTTTTATTTTTTCCAAACCACGGCCACTGCAGGCTCCATCTGGCAGCTGAACATCAAGCTTTTGTTTTGTTACCCTGCCATAAGGGTGTGCACAGATAGCTGAAGCTGCTACATGTGCAGAACCAGAGAACTTGCATAGCACCACAGCTATCTTCTCCCAGACACTGGTGGCTTCCATTTCACCTCACACTCTTGGCCTAGGAGCAACTCCCTGTGCAAACCCACAAGGGCAACTCATCCCCAAGGCCTGCCCAGCGTCCTTGCTAAGCCTGCTGCCTGAATGGGGGCTGGCCGTTCTCACCACTCCTTTATTTACTACCCTTCAAGACTGCTTGTATCTTCATTTACATCTCTGTAGACGAGGGGTGGGGAAAACTAGGTGTATACTCCCTCATGATTTGGGATATCAGGGGCTGCACTCAGCATTCTCACAGAAGCTCTGCACCTTGGAGGCAGGGCAAACCCAGAGACAAATTGCTGCCTGTTACATGGGGCACCATTTGGGCTGCAACATGTGCTGCCATAACCATTGCTTTATGGAGCAGCAGACAGCACAAAGTTGTTCTCTTCAGAGATGGCAGAATTGAATCACTAGGTGCTGGTGAAGTCACTGAATCTGCTGCTGTCACAATCTGCCACCAATACTCCTGAATTCCCTAAGAGCCTTATGCTGGGGACACCTGGGCCTCATCACTGAACTGGGAAAATGAGGAGAGATCCGGAGGTAACTAGAAGGAGGCAGAAGAGGGATGAATGGAGGGAGAAAGGGTGAGTGAAAGCCCACAGAGAGGACAAGAAGGAACCACAGAGGAGAAAACCAGGGAGTGAGGCAAAAAAAAATGGATATAAAGACCTGATGAGGTGGGCTGAGGGGCTGAAGGACTCAAGAGGGTGAGGTACGAGGAAAAGAAAGTGGCTGGGCCTGAACTGAGGCTGAGGGAGTAGGACACGGTGCCTTTGGGACTTGTCTTGAAAAGACAGCCACCTTGGGGATGAGGCATATGAGGAGGGACAGCATGGTAGAAGATGCAGCTGCCTCTGTCTGTGCAGTGACTGTCACTGTGCAAAGTAACTATATTCACTGTGAAGTTTTCCAACATCTTCTCAACAAACAGCTGTTACCTCCAGCTCACCTCCAAGCGTGCTCCTTGATCACAAGTAACCAGCATGCTGGGAAGCTGCTAATGCTGCAGCTGCCCTGCCAGGAGAGGCCCAGGCTTCTGCCCAGTGTCCTCAAAGAAAGCTGAGCCACAACACGGCACGGACAAGGTACTGACACCAGCTGACAGAGAAAAATGGCTTTTGTGCCAGTCCACAGAGCAACAGTGCTCCTTAGGCCGGTAGGGCAAGTCTTAAAATCCCACCCATTGCTCCAAAAACCCAGTGGGTGGTCCGCATGTGAAGGCCGCGCATGTCGGCCATGGAGGAGTTTGTGTGATCTGTGAGGACATAGGAAACAGGAACGGGAGCCTGAGAGGCCTGCTCCAGCCCAAGTGCCTGGGCTTTGGCTTGGAATGTTCCAGGAGCTGTCTTGAATGTTCAGCCTGCGTGCATATGAATCCGCAAAGTCAAACCTCCTTGTAGAATAGGCCTGTCCTGGCCCAGTGGCATGGCAAGCAAAGCTCTCAGTTTCCCATGAGGAGCACCAAAAGCATGAAACCCCCAGGTCTCTTTTTTTTTTCCCCCCCAGTTAGCAAAAAGGTTTGTCTTTTCATCCAGGCTTGAGGATGGCCCTGAGGTTAACCGGGAGACCTCAGCCATAGTGGGAGTGAGAAGACTGCTAGCCAAATGTACAGCAACCATGGCTCTGCCTGCAGAAGTAGTGCACATCTCTCCTGTGCTTAGGAAACAGCCCCAGGAACTGAGTTTGCTTGGTGCTGAATAAAGCCAACCTTCAGTGGCTTTCCTGTCCACTGGAGGAAGCCTCCAGGTTTGCCAAAAGTTACCAGGACTGAACTAAATCCCTTCTTGCTTCTCTTCAGATTTAGCTGGAGTGTAGCTGTCACTTGCTTCAAAGAGCTGCAACCCCAATGGAGAAAATCCTAGTTTCTGGTTATAAAAGAATAAATGAGAAGGACAGAGATCTGTACAGTCTCTGCAGCATGTGGCAGAGTTAACTCTGAGCACTGGCAAGGTGAATACTAAGAGTGATGTAGATCATCCTTCAGAAATAAAACTCTTGCAAGGTACTCAGTCAGAAACAATATTGGAAGCATTTCTTTTCATTGCCTTGCCTAGTCAGTCATGTTTTGAAGTCCATCACAAGCCTACTGTCTACGATCATACCAATTTTCCAGGTGGGGAACAAAAATTCTGGAGAACAAGATAATATTTTCATTCTCAGACTCCTATGCTCACCACCAGGTCTGTCTTTGACATGCACTCCAAACACCCAGCTGTGGATCCCAAGATGGTTTCCTGTATCCCTGACACACCTCAGGTCTTGCAACAAGTCAGAGAGCAAAGCCCAGCTCTGACTAGTAGTCCCACAGCACATTTGCTGGATCACAAGCACCCAGTGTATTTATCTTCATTTAATGTGCTTTTTTCTATACTTTTGAGTAATTTCCTTCCCTTAACAGATATAAATCGCATACCTACAAATAACTATTTAAAGAACATTTGTGTTTAAGCTCAAAGAGGAGTTTGAAGTTAACTCCCTTGTGGCTGAGATGTGACTGGCTGGTGAATATAATTCGGAGGAAGACTCCAGTACATGAAGATTCTTTATGGTTTTAATGCCAGTTGGCCTACAAACCAGGGTTCAGTGCACTGGAGTGCTACTGTGGGTGAATACCCTTCCAGCAAGTTAATATAACATTGCCTTCATCCACTTCGGTTGAATTGAACTACACTCTTCTAAACCCCAGATACACACATCAGGCTTTGCTCCAAGTTAACTCAATCAGTTTTCCACTCTCAGACGGACACAAGGTAACAGGTTTCTCATTAGTTCTCTAAGCCACCTCATGATTTAATTTTGTCCCTGATCCTACTGCTGCCGAAGATGGGGATCTGTGCAGAAGGGGAGCCACGCCAGTGTCTTCAACAGGTTTAGACAGTTACAAGTGTTAAAAGTAATCTGTTATTAGGAGAAGGGATACTCTTCCTGCTTAGAAAGTGTAACTTAGAAGCAGAAACACCACCAGAAAATTTTAATGAACAACAAAAAAGTCCTAAAATACATTAATACATTAGGAAGAATCAGTGACCATTTTCTAAACAAGCTGGTACCTGCTCTCTCCAACTATCTCCTTGTGTAATAGTCGCATTTGTGTAAGAGCTGTGCTAGAGAGAACAGAGGTGCTTCACTCAAACAAGCAGTGGATTTGAAACAGCTCTGAGTAATGCAAGACTAATGCTGAGACTGAAATTTATGGTAGCTAAAATATGATGCAAAAATGCATGGCTATTACATCTAAAAGACAGTCACTGATAACTTCTAAAAACCTTTGTAATATAAAACAAATCAAAACAACAATCTACAGCCCAAGAATCCTTTGAGGCCAGCAAAACTAATTTAAAACTACCAGACTGATGTGATCAATTTCAATGCAAACCTTGAACTCCCTGCTCAGAAATCTGACAGAGCTGTCAGGGAATGCAGCTCCCTCCCAGCCAGTGGCCAAGGAACTTCATGGCAGCTGAAAGAAAGATTTGACCTCCTGTATATCTGGTGTGTGCTGGGGACAGATGGGAGCACAATGTTTATGGTAAACTCCAGTTGAAAATCTACCAGAAGAGCCCCATGGGCTGTACATGCTTGACTTGACTGGGAAGAACAGAAATGAGGGCGTGACACAAAAATCCTGATCATAAACTGCATCTCAAAGGTGAACAGCATTTTTTGAGTAGCTTTTCCTAGAACTGTGGCTGGGCTCGTCCCATGGACCAGCTTCTGGTAAAGGCAGATGTGGAACAGGCTATGACTTTCGATACTCCAGGAGCCCATCACTGGGGGCTGGAGATGGCCCTGTGTAACATGACATGGTTTGGAATCTTGGCCACATCCAAAATCTATTGGAGTCTTCTATTTCTTCTGTTTTCTATTTCCCACCCACACATAGCTGAAAAGAAACTCAGACTCTGGAGGTTAGTATGTAATCATCTTGTCTCCCGAACAAAAACCTCACCAGGCTTGCCTGAGCAAGTACTTTGGTATCAGATCTGAACTCAAACTATTGATGTTGCAACTAATCTGAGCACACTGCTGACCATGGACATGGGAGCTGTTTTCACAAGGTCAATGGAGATCCCCAGGGGTCATTGGCAGTCAAATAAGACTTAGTTTGCAGTTGCTCTTCCATTGCATGGTCTCCTAAGCTCAGAAGCATTGCCCTAGTGTGGGGAAGCAAAAAAAAAAAAAAAAAATCAGCCAAGCAGCCACTTTCAAACTCAACAGCAGTGCAGGACACATTTAAGTCAGTTGTGAGTTCACAAGAAAATGTCATAAAAAGGCAGCAGCTCGTACACTATTTGTGAACTATCTGTTCCCCAGCCTTGCACATCTACCAGCTCATCCCACACACTTTTGAGTCTGTGACCAATATAGCAGGAAAAGGAGCTGGGAGGCTAGAGGCAAGTCGTGGTGGAAACCAGTTGCTCCTCAGATGCAGACAAGTCACCCAAGCCTCCCCACTGCTGCATAAGAGACACCATGGTAGGGAGGGCAGGTGCTAAGAAACACTCATTGGGAAAAAAAAAAAAAAAAAAAGGAAGAGGTGCTCACACTTCAGGTACAGAGCACTGTTTTTCGCAGGATTGCAAGGAAAAGAAACCAACCTACAAGATACTAAGGAGGTCAGCTCTGGCGCAGACAGGCTGTGACAAGTGGGCAACAGGAGCAGCTGTAGTTCTTCATCCCTCCAGAGGATGTCACCGTAGAGCCACCAAAAAAAAACGAGCCTTGTGACCCAAATCTGGAGAAAGTGAGTAAATGCTCGGCCACTCTTTGGACAGTAACCCCAAACCTCCCTATTTACTTTCTCAGAAGGAACTAGCTTTTCCTAGACCAGCCAGAGCCTTGTGGGAGGCCAGGAAGAGCAGCAAAGCCCGTTGTTATTTGGGAGATGTGCAACAGGTTAGCGTGGGAAACAAATGGGATGCGTGCTCTAGGTGAACGGACTGAGCTGAGGTAGGAGGTGTTCAAAACCTTTACAGTCATGCCTGCGTCCAACCTCATTTGGTGTCCCTGAGCGTGGATGGGTGTTCGGGGGATGCAACCACAGACAAAGAAGACAAAGCAAAGAAAATCATGAACACAGAAAGTGCATTCACAGACAGCAGGAATAGGCTGCGTTCCGCAGCCACTGAGCAAACACAGCCAGGAAAGAGCTGGTGGGAGGTCTGTGTGTTCACTCTGGTCACCCATTTCTGTGGTTTGTATCACAAAAGGCAGTCTTTGGTTTGGGACACATCTGTCCCAGCAGCAAATCCCAGCCAAAAGAAAGAAGTACTAATGATGTTCAAGGCACATTTCTGTAATATCTTATATCCCTAAAGACACACACCAACGTTGAGAGCCTAATGCTACACTGGCTTCACTACTGAGCTAATTTTAGCCTTTTCTACCTTCGGTCCTTCACACGGTATACAGGGGCATGCAAGCCTTCCCTACAAGCCTCAGTCCAAATGACAGGAACAGATCAGAGATCAGGAGTGGAAATGCTGTACCAGTGGTGCAGAGCACTAAAAAAAAAGTCTCTTGGCTACTGAGCAATCTTAGAAACTCAGCTTAAAGTCCTCCTGCTGCAACCCAATCACATGCCCTTTCCCTTTCCCATGTCTCAAACGTCCACATGACCGGGTGATTGCTGCACTTAGCTTGCCAAAGCGCTTCGAGATGCTAGGAGAAAAATAACTACTGAGAGAAATTCTGCAGTTAGTGATAGCATCCAGGAAGCTGGAAGCCAGGCTGAGTAGCTTAGCCCCTCCGCCAAACAGTGGGTTTAAATACAGGTGAGCTAAAGAGCAGAGCCTCAGGGTTTTGCTGTATCAAGCCCTTCAATGTTTCTCTGTGTGCACCACACCAGTTTTCCCATTTTAGCATATTAACAGGAAACAAGTCATCATCTGCTTTCCAAACATATTTCAGTAAGTCCAAATCCAGGAGCTGATCCAGGCCACATCCACTGCTGAAGAATTGCTTGCCAGCCATCCATGCAAGTGGAGTCTTAATCTCCTCTCTTCTTTGCTGCTATTTATTTCAGGATTTTGGTGGAGGTTTTTTTCTGTGTGTGTTTTTAACACAGATAGATTAAACTTCTTGCCAATCCAATTTCTCATTCAAACATGCTACAGAGGAAGTAGGAGGAAGGGAAAAAAAAAAAAGAGAAAGAGAAAGAGAAAAAAACGGAAAAAACAACTAGCAGAAAAAGGCATTAGGAGGCTTAATAGGAGTCTGGTCCTTATCCATGCATCCTGTCCCAGTTCTACGTAGAAGCAATGCTCTTTAAAGCAAGGGAGCCTCTACCACAGGGAAATGAAAAGTGCTATATTAACAGTTGCTGTCACAGAAATTCATCAAAGAAAACATGCCAGAGTCCTAGATTTGGGGAAACACAAGGCTACCAAGTTTCTGCTCCCCAAAGAACAGTATTCCCCACTCCAAGCCCAAAGCTCTTGTCAGGTATTCTCTCTAACTCCCTCACCCACAGCTGTGTAAGCAACCTGATGAAACCTTTCCCTGCACTGCCCACTTGCCGGCAACGAGAGCTCTGGGCTAGTGCAAGGCTCAGGCATCCGACATGCACTCCCCTGGCTGAGGAGGCCACAGAGGTGGCCGTTCTCAGAAACACCCTCCCAGCACTTGCAGTGCACAGAGACAAGCATGAAGAAAGCAACCTGAAATGAAGACTTTCACCCTCTTTGCTTTCAAACTTTATCCCCCATCTGAGGGGAAACACAACTCAGTGACACTGAACTCCCTTTCCCAACATCCACTTTCCTGTTCCTCATCAGCACATCTACCCTTCCTCACGTCTCATGCTCACGCTGTTAGCAAGGGCACGGTAGGGGAATCCCCTACTCTGCTAGCATCAAGGTGGCCAGTAGCACTCGGGGAAAAGCCCAGGGAGAAGGGCAAGGAATCAGCCACTGAAGCATCTCCTGAGAGCTCTGCACCAGGCCTCTCTTTAACTGAGTCCACCTGAGTTAACAGGAAGCACCTACTGTTGAGTCAACAGGCTCAATGTATCTGCTTCCTCAGTTTTCCCTGCTCTCTGTCTTAGAAGTGTTCAAGACCACTTTAACAGAATCTGCTGAACTATTTTGGGCGCGCTCAGGTTTTGGCACACACGTGTACACTCTTCCACCAGTTCACGAACCAGAAGTATTGGGAAAATTCCTGTGCAGACATATAAAGGTACTTACAGACCTGAACTAGAGGAAGCTGGGACACAAAATGTTGCTTCCAAGAGAAATCCACTAATTTTCAAAAACTTATCTCAGTGTTAGATGAAAACAGAATTTTTTCATGAAAATCCACCCAATATATTTTCCATTTTGGGGGGGGGAGCAGGGACAGTAGACGAGGTTCGAAACATTTCAGTTGGATTTCCCCTGCCCAGTACCAAACGGATCACCCAGTCACCTCAGTCTTCAGTGTCATCTGAGGCTGCCTTGACTTGAGGTGCTCTTCACAAAGGCTTAAATTGTGATGTAAGAAGGTTCGATCTCCTGAGCATCCCGAGTCTTCATGGTAGTCATGCAGTCTTCAGGACACCATCTGGCAGACTGTGTTCTACTGGAAACTTGTCTGTGTTCCGGCAAGAGTTTGCTGGAGTGCATGCATCTGGGTAATTTTTTTTTAGTTCAGATGAATCAGCAAATCCAAGTACAAAAGCTGTGCAAGTTAAAAAAAAAAATGTCCCGGCTGTCTTCAGATCAGGTTTCCCAAATTGTTGAAACTGAGCTTTTCTCCACCAACCTCTAGAAAGATGCCCACTGCTAAAGTGTAAGGCATCCTGTTGTGGCTATTTCTCTGTCTCCACACTTCAAAGTACAGTTTTTCCTTGAGTTAGAAGATGTTTCCTTCTAATAGTCTTTGATGGAAGGTGGTCTGTCTGATGGATACTGACATTCAAAGTAAATTGTGTGGCATCCACTGCGAGGGGCAATCCCCACCACACAACCATGGTCGAAGGTTGCCAGCGAACTCCAGCATTTCAGCAGGGACTTCCACTTACAACTACAATAGCTTGAGCCTTTCTTGTTTCTTAATGATAAATAGTCACTCACTATCAAGACCTCCAACTGGTATTATTTTTAGCTGGAAATTTCTATTACAGCAATGCATCACTAGGTACAACTTACGGCTAAAACACCAGCACACTAGGTGCTGCACAAACATAGTAAACTATCCAGTACCTTGGGAAATTCTGCTGTAGATCAATAGACAGAGATGTGCGGAAGAATGATGTAAAGGGCAAGCCAGGGGCAAGGAATGGAGAGTATAGCAGAATACTGACAGGACTATCATGGGAATAAAATGCAAAGACGCTATTAATGTCACATCAAGGTTGCGCAATCAAAAGATGAAAAATGCAAACATTAAGATTCCTACAGCAACTTTCCCAAAATGGCAATGCAGTCACCTCATCTACTGCACAGCCAATAGCTGAAAGCACATTCACAGGAGTATTTTAAACTAGGTGTTGAAAAATACCATGGAATGAGAGCAAGATATGTGTGCAGCAGGGCAGCAGGGCTGAATTAACATTGCTGCTGGTTCTGTAATTTTCTGGTTTTAATAATCACTCTCAGAATATCTGGGGGAGTTTAGAGAAGAAGCAGGGAAAATGAAACGTGGAGAAAAAATATGTGCTGATGAAAAAAGTGGCAAAACATCAGACTGGCCCAAATAAAAATAACCTCCTCCTAGCAGCTGTTGATAGTGAGAGGTGTGTGCTTCCCAGTCCCCTTATGCCCTGGAAGTGTGAACATTCAGACACTGCAATTTCCCATGTTCCATCTACCGTGCTCAGAACATGAGTTAACTTCCCAACAGCTTCCCCCATCCAACATCAGAAGTCAGTGAGAACCTTCCTGGTGACTGCCTCAGATTTTGGATTAGGGTTGAACACGCCATGTCTCATTCTGGAAAACTAGCAGCAGGAAAGGTAGGGAAATTTTTAAAAACGTTTTCCCACATCACTCAAAGCAGTACAAAGGATCCCCACCTCCTAAACGACAAAAAGTAGAACTCACCTCTGTCTAGAGAAGCAGAGACCTTGCAAGCATGGGAAATTGTACTTTCAAGGGCAAGGTGTCAGATTATTATGAATGAGCAAAACAGGGTGTGCTACCAACCTGGCTGGCCTAATCAGAGCCAGGTCTTGTTTGCATGGTCGCTGCTTTCTGCCAGCCATTCCAAGGATGAGTACTAACAGCCAAATTCATTGTAGCTACAGAATTGTGGGGGTGGGGGAAGCAGCAGCAAGCAGTAAAAAGTCCTTTTTTTATATGAATAAAGTTTTATTGAATTTTAGACAATTAGAAAGAACAAAGAAAGAGGAGCAAACAGTCTCATGGAGGGTAGGAACCAGAAGAGCTTTCCCACTAGAGGAGAGGGCCTGCTGAGGGCAGTGTTCCTGTAAATGTCACACAGGGATTGTTTCAAAAGCAGAGAGAATGTGTTTGGGCTCTTCTTTGATTGCTTTTATTCCTCTCCCACATCAGAGTTTCAAAAGCCACTCTTCCTCCTGTCAGTCCTGCCACACAGCAGCAAAGAGAGCAGAGGGGGAAGGAAAGAGGACTGCTCCTCTGGAACGTGTGTACACACACACAGAACTGCCTGTCTGTGCCGCCGCAGTGGTTTGCACCCATTCTTGGATGGAGTTATGTAGGACAGGGAAGGAAGGGAGGCAGGATTTTTTTTTCCTTTTTTTTTTTTTTATTTTAAGCAAAGAAGGCACAAAATCTCAGCCAAGCTTCAAACCTAGTTCTGCCCAGGAGCCCCCAACCTCCCAAAAAGCAAGTGTGTCCACGTGGGAACCCAGTCCTCAACTCTCCCCCTCCTTCCTCAGAGCGTGTGCTTGCATTTGAAAGGTACAGCTCAGGCAGAAGGCCCTGCCCAAGGTTTATGCACTGATAGGGAAAATAAAGCCGTGCCTGGACAAGGAAAGGAGGATGAGGAAATCCGTTGGCTTAAACAGACCCTTTTTCCAATGTGAGAGATACAGAAAGTCATCTGTGGCCACCCACATTGCTTTTCCAAGAGCAGATCTGTTCTGGGAAGTCTCTGGTACTTTTGGCGGTGGCCACTGCCTTTACATGTGCAAGACTCGGTGTAAATGCAAGAGGGCAGGGAGACCCATCCAGACATGGCTCCTCTGAGCCAAGGCTCTCTCAGGAGAAAAACGCCAAGCCCTCAGTCTAGCCCTCCAATGGCACCAGGTCCCTTGAGAGGTTTCAACTCTTGGCTTTGATTAAGGCTATTTAGTTGCAATAGAAAAAGTAAAAGAATAGATGCCAGCCACAGCCACCTCCCCGGGTGCGAGGAGATGGTAGAGCCACCAGCAGGTGCCATAAGTACCAGCGTGGGAAGTAGGGGAGGCAGAGAGGGCACGTGGGCTTCCATGGAGCTATACCCTCCACTGAGCCCCTGCTTTCACTCTTTCCAGGGAAAGGGATTTGGAAATAAACCCTGCCAACCTCAGCATCTGGGAAGTTTGCGTGTGGGAGACAGGGAACAAAAACTGTGGTGCCTCCGTGTGAGGGCCCAAGCACAACACGTGCCCAGCCGTGCAGGGAAGCCCTAGACAGCCCGACAAGGAAAACCCACCAGAGCTGTGCGATCTGAAGCCCCTTGCACCAAATCAGAGCAGCCCAGGTGCAGCAGACTCTGCTCAGGACTCGGCCTCCAGAATAACCCCAGCAACACCAAAACAAAAAGCCATGGGGCCTGCAGCAGCAGCCATGTGCTGTACACAGAGCTTCTCAGGGACAGAGGCCCAGATAGTAGCACTCTCCACAGCCATGAACAGGGCTCTGGTGGCAGGTGAAAAACATCGTGCCTGCGGAGGACCTGTGCGTGCATGTGTGTGCGCATGTGTGTGTCAGAGCTGAGGGGAAGAACAGCAGAAACTAAATAAAGAGAAATGCTTCCTGGTCCAAGCCCTTACCCAGCCTTCCTCTTGGTTTGGCTGGTGGCTGTGCCACCACCTTGACCCTCCAGCTCAGCTGGTGCCTCTCCAAGCCTGTCCCCATCCCACGACCTTCCTCGTCCAGCAGCGGGGCCAGGGAGGCAGGGAGGGGGAAGCAGCCTCCATGACAAGGCGTACCTCCCTGCTCGGCCCTCCCTGCCCCACACTGGCTGTTGTCCTCTTGGAAATAAAACAGCAACAACAACAGAAAAAAATATATATCTCTCTCCCCAAACCTCCCTGAAAGAACCAAACGAACAGAAATGACCCCCAACAAAACAAACTGGAAACAAAAGCAAAAGCCCACCCCTGAGGCTAGGCCAGGATGGGGTCCCAGCCAGGGCCCAGCAGTCAGGGAGGGACCCCTGATGCCCCATGACCTTGGCACATCTGTGACGTCCGTGGCAGAGCCCCGACAGCTGGGGGGCTTTGCAGCATGGCCAGGGCTGTCCCAGTGGCTGGCAGCGGCCTCGGAAGGCCCATCTCCACCTCGCTGTCTTTCAGGAAGGAGTAGGGTCTCTCAGCCATGTCTTTGCTCCCCTGGTACACAAGGCCCTTGCTCAGCTCTCAGCCACCAGTGTGCCCCTACACAAGTGAGCCAGCCCGGCTCTGGGCGGGCACCATGACAGGGACCGCCCCAATCCGCTCCAGTGTGGCCTGGCTGACTGCATAGGAGCGGGTGTGCGGAAGCCGAGGCTTCCTGCTGACCGAGCCATTGCTCCGGGCCACCTCCTGTGGGGACGGCGCTGTGCTGGCCGTCACCACCAGTGTCTTAGGGGCAGCTGGGGAGGGGTGGCCACCATTGGCATAGACGGGGCGAGCACTCATGCTCCCTGAGCGGGAGAAGGGGGGCTGGCGGGTGTCATTGCTGTTGCTGAAGCGGGTAAAGGAGTCCGTGGCGTGGTTGGCCTTGGGATCGTTCCAGTAGCGACTGTTGTAGGTGTTAGAGGAGGTGAGGGTGTCATTCTCCGATGAGGATGCATCAGCGTGGAATGTCTTGGTGGTGGAGGAGCATTTGGGTGGCAGGTCATCCTCCCTGGGAAGGAGAGGGAGTGAGGGCCTAGGGAAGATGTTGCTCTGCTTCCCCAGCACCTCACCACCACCCCCCACTGGACACAACATCATCAACTCAAGGTGAACGACAGCATCAGCGTGAACTAGCATCACTCCTTGGCCTGTTCACTCATCCCTTTTTACAGGACCCACCTCTGTGCACATTAATTGTTCTATGTGTCTGCCACTGAGGGAAGCAACCCACACTCATGTTTGCAGGGGGCCAAACCAGTGGCTGTCACACCCAACAAAGCTGATCCTCAGGGGAGCTTCAGGAAGGAAACATCGTGCTTGTAACACCAGAGAACATCACAGCTGTACCTACAGAGTTTTTCAGTTTTCACTACGAGAGACTGTGGGTCAGGATCCCTACTACATGCACAGTCACTCTTCTACAGAGCTAACTGTGTCAAGCTGACGCTCCCAATAAAGGCAGTTCAGGAAGCGAAGTCTGTAGTTACCATTCTTTATTTGCTTCCTCCATTTTCTGGGCAGATACGGAGACCTTTCCCTACCCCAGGGGAACACACCTATGATTAGTAAGAGCAGGATTTCTGCTCGTCTTCCCGCTAGCTGCTGCTTTTGCTGAGCAATCAGGGATTCCCAGCCACCAGATTTCCCTGACCCCTACCTTATCTCATTGGGAATCTCCTCTTCTTCTTCTTCTTTGTGTTTATTTTTCCAGTAAAATAGTGCTATGGCCACCAACACAATGCAGACAACAAGCACGACAGCACCTGTGGCCACTGCTCCAGCAATCAGGCCGATGCTCCAGGGGTGGGCTGTGAGGAGGAGCAAACAGAGAACGGAGAAATCAGGGCTGGGCTGTGGACATCTGTGAGCATTTGAAGCTACCGTGTCTTGGAAGTGGGGAAAGGCAACGTCCCCATTCCAGCGTACAACCATCTTCTCATAGACAGGCACATGGTGTCTCACAGCAAACATGGTTACATGTGTTACTGTCACAAGGAAGAAGCAGGTGACCAAGCCTCCTTTGGCAAAATACTTACGTGCAATGACTTGCAGGTCCAGAAGGCAAGTGCTGGTTCCAATGGCATTTGAAGCCACGCATTGGTAAAGACCTGAGGACACAGTGCTGATATTTCGGAGAGTGACAGTGCCCTGGACTTGGTCTAGTTAGAGAGAAAAGAAGGATTTAAATCCCTCCCCCGGGCTTGAGGAAAACCATGAAAAGGCAGATCCAGCAAATAGAGAATTGATGTGTGAGACTCTTAAGAGATAAATAAATTAGGAAATAACCTTGAGATGGAAGCATTGTGCACACACATAAGATTAGGTCTTAAGGAGCTTACACTAGATGTTTCTTTTTCTTCTTACAGATGAATTTCTGCAAATGAAAGCTTGGGACTCATATCATTGTGTGAGAGAAGGAAGGAAAGAAGAGATGTGCAATTACCTATACTCAGATCTACCTGCTAAATTGAATTCTGCCCTGCATCACCCCACTTTCCCATCCCTGAGCTCCTCACCCCTGCTCTTCCATTTTTTCTCATTCCTGAATTACCTAAAATTAAAATTCTTGTGTACTCTGAAAATACAGCAAAACGAAGGACAAGAGTTCTACTATTTGTATTTGGTCAGGACATCTAGACTAAGAAAGCTCATGGATAGGAGTTGGTGGCTGGGCAATATCCAATCCAATGACAGCCTTGCTTTTACATGCATCTGAAAGGCAGCTCCAGCCATAACATACTCAGTGTGAAAAGCTGGCAGGATTTTCACAGAATGATTCTGCCTCCCTTCTCCCAGTTTCCAGTCTATGAGCTTTGTGCAGGTGAGATGGCAGCTGAAATCTCCAGACATGAAAACATCTGGAAACCATATTCTCTCTCCCCCGTTCAACAAGACCCTTGTTCCTCAATGGAGAACATTGGTTCTGTACCAAAATAAGATGAAAATTTAAATGGTCACTGGGGAGTACCTAGTCCAACACAGGCTCCAAGCACTCCAGGAATCTTTGTTCCAAACAAGTGACCATGCAAGTGATGGCAGACACTCAGAGAACTATGCCATCTCTGGCAGCTCAGACAAAGGAAGGCCCAGGCTGCCACCTGGGAAATAAGAGAATGATCAACAGAACAAGCACCTTGTGTGGCAGTTGGGGGCAACTTGGGAACATTGTCCAGTTTCTCCCAGAGGTATGTTGGCCGGGGGATGCCTTCTTCCGAGCTGCAGGTCAGTGTGATATCGCTGCCCACGTCCAGGGACCCCTGGATTCTGCAAAGTGGGGCAGAAGGAGGAACTACGAGAGAAGAGGGGAAAGTGACAGCAGATCAGGAAACATAACCAAGCAGTAGAGTACAGGCTCTTTCTGGACACACACTGCCAGGGAGAGCAAGGACATTGGCATGAGCTGACAGCAGACAAGAAGCAGAGAAAGTCCAGAAAGGAGGCAGCAGACAAGAACCCTTTGAGGTTTGAGGGGTGACAATACACAAAGATTCCTGACTAGAGAGCCCATCAAGGTACTGATGGACTTTCCCCCCAGCTGCTTTCCCAGGACCCACTTAGACAAAACCCTTGAGAAAAAAGGGTGAACACTTCAATGCTTGGGACAGCAAGGGTGGCAACAACTAACAGGGCTGCAAAAAGAATTTGCAGTGGTCGGGTTTTGTTTTCACAGCCCTATAACAGCACACTGTAGTGTTTAACATTCTAGGGAACATCCAGTGCTAAGCGCTTTCATAAGAAAGAAGCAAAGATCTGAAGTCCATTCTTCTCTCCTGTCACTATGCACAAGACTGTTATGGTCCCTTTAGCTCTCAAAAATACACCCACACTTTATTCAAGCTTCTTTGCAATTCACAATTCTGCCACAAAGACTTTCTCTCTACCTTATTTTAAAACTGTAATGTAACATCTGCATACAGGGAGTATGTGCCTACATATTCCACTAGCTCCCAACCCACCCTGTCCCTCACCACAGTATGTCCATGGGCTCCAGTGCACACACCACCATATTTTTCTGCTATGAGCACCATCATACAGAGGATTCCCACGCCCCAGTTCCCCCCTTTTCCCCCATAATCCCAATAAACACACCCAAGACAGTGAGTCCAATGACACCAATATTCCTGCTGCCTCGGTCGGGAAGATTGTTGACCAAACACTGGTATGTGCCAGTGTCCGATAGCTGGGTGTTGTTGATGAAGATGGAGGCACTGGTGGTTGGCATTGTCACAGCAAACCCCACTCGCCCATAGAATTGGGGTGCACCACCAAAGATCTGTCCCCCTTGGTAGAGAATAACCTGGAAAAGAAAGAAGGGTTCAAACAACACTCTGCAGAAGTTGAGCAAGGAGAGAGAACAGCAAGCAAGCATGGGCTTCCAAAGTTGAAATAACTATTTCCTAAAGGGTTTCTGAATAACCAAACATCAATATACAACAGTAGCCCCAGAAAGAGAGATCCTAGAAGAGGTCTTTTCTCTAAAGGAGGAATATAATGGCCTTGTTTATGCCAGTAAAAATGTTCGCAAAGGCAACAGATCAGACAAATACCCAAGTCTTCTGGCATAGCTAGATTGGTAATACCAGCTTGTTTCATGTAACAGTCACTATCCCTCAGGACAGGATTGCTGTAGAGAGGCAGAGACTCTCCACAGGCCAGTGTTTGCTTCTTGGGAAAGCATCCACCTGGTGGACAGTATCGTTCTGGGTGTTAGCAAGTAATGTCCTGCCATGATTTGACACTACTCACCAATGATCACTAAAATGAACTGAATACTAGGCAATACAACCCTTGAGTCTGTACAGCCTCTGTCAACCCAACAGCTTATATAGAAGTCTGTACTCAGACCAGGTCCCTGAGGAGCAGTTCTCTTCAGTGCAGGATACTCCATCACACAACTGAATAACAAACGTTATGGGGACAGTGTGTTGCAAGACAGATGCACTTCAGAGCAATGGGTTTCTTCTGGTCTCAGAGTGGACAGAAACCAGGCCAGCAGCTCCCAGGTTATGATTCTTGCACCCACCATGGTAGGCTCTCATTTGCTAATGTTCGTAAGAACAGCCTTGCAAAAGCAACAGGCAGAGGAAAAGTATGAGGAGGAGATGCGTTTTTGAGAGGCCATGTGTTCTGACATGTTTACAGAGCTTTCCCAGGTTTAAGCCTGCAGCAGTTTCCAGATCCTCCAAATCCCATATCCAGTGCACCAAAACCTGGACTACCTCTCCTGCGCTTTTCTGAACATGCAAACCACCAGAGGTCCAGGGCGGCTATACAGTGTACCATACACCTGCCCCAGTTGCACATCCACTCAGGGACACAATGTGCACCATCAATTTACAAAGCAGTGAAGACATTAGATTCTTTTAAGATCCGCAGAGCATGTTCAGCAATGAAGAGAACCCTCTGGGACAACCAGAGACTCAGCACTGTAAAGAGACTACATGTAGATAAGTGTCAAAAGGGTGAAGAAAAGGAAAGCCCCAAGGAAATGCAAGCTCCAGTGAGAAAAGACCTACCTGTTCAGGCTGGTTGGCGTTGGAAAGAGGAGTGACCATCCAGATGACATTAAGGTTAGTGAGAGCAGCATTAGTGGTGAAGGTGCAGGGCAGTACTGCTGTCTGGCCTCGGGCAACCTGGATACTCCCTGAACTGACTGACACCTCCAGGGGACACACCATACCTGGAAAGAAAAGGACACCTGGTTCAAGCATTTCAGGAGGACTCCCAGTCCACACATTTCAGGTGGCCCCATGCACATGCAGGTGATGACAGCAGCATCCTGTTGTTACACAGCTATCCCTGACCAATCACTTCAAGCTAAAGAGTTATATCCCTCCCTCAACAGATCAGGCTGCTTTCAGGCAGACCTCTTCCAGGGGCAAATGCAGATAGGCAGTCATTTTAAGTGAGAGCATTTTCTTTTCAGAGCCTCCAAAAACAACAGGCTTTCTTTCGGCGACAGGGAAAGAGCTGTAAAAGCAGCCAAGCTGTGCCTAGGAGATAATAAAATATGTTTTCAAACCCACCAATCTTAATGATACCCAACATCACCAAAGCAGAAAAAAGGAAAGTACGCTCTGAAGGGCTTCACCAAGGGATATGAAGAGAGAAGGCACATTATTTAAAGAAGAAACACAGTTCTTGCCCAACTTCTCCTCCTAATAAAGTCCAACACGGACAGAAATATGTCAGCGCTACTTTTTTGATTTAAAGGGTTAAAAATCTAAATCTTTTCCTGACTACATATTTCTTCCTAGCTGACGAAAAATGACTACTGATCATAGAGGATCTGGAAAATCTCCTTTATTTTCCAGCATTTCCACCATTCCCTTCTTTGCATTCCACGGACGGTGGGCTGGACACAAAGCCTGACAAGTCCCAGCTTCCCAGTGCAGCTCAAGGCTGCAGGGTTTAGATGGCAAGTCGCACGGGGAAATATCTCCATTCCTACTGCCAGAATCTTGTCAAATAAAACGAATCAAGGAGGAGTCACCAGCACCATTCAGAGCAGCACTAAAATTCCTTAAACCACCTTTTTCACACAAAATCAAAATGTTGACTCCAGACGACATCTCTCTATGTGCCAGCTCACTAACAGCATGATCAATGCATGTGGGAGGCTGCTGGAGGAGAAGGAAAGGAGTTTTCAAGCTCCAAGGCAGTATCAGAGTATTGCTAACACCTGGGTGTAGTCTGTGAACTGTTCTTTTCTCTTGCTGACCCCAGGAAGGGCTGCTGGCAAAGTTTCTATTTTCTGCCAAAAGACACTCGTTTGCTGAAGGTGAAATGCTCCTAGAGAATATGGTTCCACTGAACCCTGAAGAAACTGAAAAGCCATGGTCTCTCGCATATGTCTGCTGAGATCCTTTCTAGCCTGCTTAATGGAGAGACAGGGAGCTCACAGCCTGGAAGCGCTGACCTTCAGACTCTATAGATCCAAAGCCAAGGGCACCTGAGCAGCCTATGAGTTCCGGGACTTGGACTGACTGCTCTGGAGCTGCAATACCCAAGGACTTCTCAGATCCTCAGCAACCTCCTCCACACTTCCCAAGTCCCTTTCTTCCTCCTTGACTGCTACCTCCCAAGTTTCAGGTAGTTCTGCGAGCCTCAGAAATGCTTTAAAACAGAGCCAAACAAAATGCCACTTCAAATTGATTCACGAGTTTCTTACTTGACAGAAAAAAGAAAAAAAAAAAACTTTCCTCACAGGCTTAGAACATGTTTAAAAATATGGAACATTTTGGAAATTCTTAGGGAAACAGTTCTGCTCTGGTCCTAAAATCTGAAAGAATGATGTGCCTGGACACAGAACAGCTGGTGAAAGCTTAATCCATCAATCTCCTATGAAGGGCTGTCAGAAGCAAGCAGAAGAAAATAATTTGAAGAGCCAGTAATAAATGTGACCTTTATTACAAGGCATCTGCCTTCCAGTTGCTTCTGTGGTCAACAGAGTGGGAATGGTTTTGGACTCCTGAGCTCCCTATTATGGTTGGCCAGGCATTAGCCCAAAGACCAAATTCTTCATGAATATAAATTTGACAAGGGATCTTGCTTTCCTCAAGCCTGACTTTGAAGGCTATCTTGGCATGACTACTCATTCATTCCTAGTGTCATCCATGTGCTAAGCAGTGTGCAGGGAGACGCACTGGTCTGGACATTTATTGGATTAAACTCTCTAACATGGAGCAGAAAGCTCTTCTGCCACCTTCAGTGTAGATTTGATGAGATGCTTCCCATGACCTGCTCCCAACTTCTCACCTGATTTGGAATAGCAAAACGTGTTCTTCAGCCCCATTCCTTATTCCTCCACTTTCCCCTCCAAGAAACACCTATTCAAATTCTTGTAATTTGGGAAAATTAATACTTGAGTATTCACTAATAGTGAATTTTCTGGACAAGCCTGATTTTACAATTTGCACTGTAGGCTCAGTTTCATCAATCACTCAGTCATTAAGGCGATGTGATTTTCATACCCAAGCACCTTCTCACTGCTCCAGATATTTGCTATTATTTGATTGTAAACATCCTGCAGAATAATAAAAATACATATTTTTATTAGCATGCATAATTTCTTCATTGTGAAAATAATTCTCAATACATCTGAGAATATTGAAATCTGCTTATGAATCATTTAAAAACAGAAAGAAAGCATGCAAGATCCCCTTTTCTTTTTCAGGGCTCCACTCTTGCCCTGTAGCACCCTTCAGTCCCAATAATCTCTCCGTCCTTTTAAAGCATCACAGCATCCCTTTTAATCTGAACGCTACGGAGTGAGGGGGGACAGTAAGGAATAGCTGAGGTTTCTGTCCATTTCTTTTGCCAAGGGAACAGCTTTGAAGCTGGGCATGCAAGATGTGCACCCTCACAACATCACGCTCTCCCGACTGTGCCTTATTAAAGCACTGGGCAAGCCAGCTCTGTAGACTTGCCTTTGCCTCGTGCATCCCAGGGCCTGTCAGCTGCTCTCTGGCCCAGGATGCACGCAAGGCAGGCAGCACTTAAAGACAAGGACTCATTTTGTTAAGCTAAGTGGCACCTGCAGGGCTCCAGCTGGGGAAAACATACACAACCGCTTCTGACAAGTAAGCTTAACCAAGGCGACAGGGGAGGCAGGAGACGAAACGCAGGCAAAGTCCTTTTCCACCAACATAAACAGGGAGGTAGGCTGGTGTGTTAACAACACCGGAGGGGCATTACTGCAGCGCAGCTCCTCTCCCAGGGAGACAGCTAAAAGAGCAAAGATCAAATCCTCTTCAGGGGCTGCAGCATCTTTCTTTACATCTCAGACTATTAGAAAATGTAACGTGGTTGCACATGCACTTGTCCATCTACACAGGGATCTGCATGACTGCATCCTTCCACGCCAATACTCGTGGTCCAAAACACAGGTGGCTGCACACAAAGGCACACACGCATCAGCCACTATGCACAGGAAGACACCTAGGAGGAAAACTGAGCCAAACATTACATATTTAAACATTTCAAAATTAGGAGTTGCAAAAATGTGGCTTTGCATTAATGTAGAAGGAAGGAGGAGAGGGAGAGAGGGAGGAAGAGACTTGAAATTTAGCGTTAAGTACTGGGATAAAGCTTTTTCAGTGCAGCCTAAGGAATGAAGGCTTAAATTCCCCTGGGTAGGTATAAATGCAAATATAGACATACACACACACATACAGCCCAGCCTAGTAAGTCAAATCACACATAAGAGGTGAGAGAAAACAAGTTCAGGATGTTGTAAAAGGTCTCCTTTTGCCAAGGTACATTATCTAGATCTTTTCTAAGCATTCAGAGAAATTTAGTGACTTATGAGAGACAACAAGAATCAGTCACCTCCAAATCATTTTTCTCCTAGCGTTGGATTATGATGGCCGTTACACACTCTCCTGTATGTGCAATCTCCTCCTTACTTAGTAATTAAGCATCTCTGTAAGCAGCATGCCTGGAGGTAGAGCAGGGTACACTGCCATCAGCAGAAGGAGGAGTGGGCCCTTCCTCTCCGTAGAACACTTTGATCTGAGCTTGATTCTGCACACAGCTTTCTCCTTTGATCCTGATGCTGGGAGTTCCCAACATCAATTAGAACAGACACTCCATTTTTGTGTCCCCCATCTATAAGGGAACCAGGCAGCAGAACAACGTTTTAGCTGCAGAGGCTCTTAGAGTTTCTTCGTTTTCCTGGGACCACTAGGCACTACCGCTTTTCCAAGTAGCACACTCAGCTGCCTCTCCAGTACCTGTGAAGGAGTTCATGTAGGCAGTTCATACAGTGTGACACAAGAGCATAGGGCCCAGCCCCACAACCTGCGTTTTCTTCTATGAGGAAATGTGTGAGGAGGAGACAGATGCCACCACATTTGCTACCTCCCCTAGAAGAGTTGCAAGCCTGAAATGCTTCAGCACATACCAGGCACAGTGAAGATCAAAGGCGTGGGAACATCTTAGCACTTTTACTCATACCAAGATGACTGAAAATGTTCCTTTAGTGCCAAACCACTCTGCCAGAGATCAACTGGACCAGAGTTGATCAGCAGGACCAGAGAATCAACTCAGCTGAAAACCCAGTGTTAGACACAAGGTCTTCCATCAACATCACATCAATAGGCCAGACTATAACACGAGCAGCTGATGCACCATTACCAGCTGATAGCTTGACGATGTCAGATGCCCACAGAACACAAGGACCTCAGAGGTTGTCCCTTCAAGGAGCACTGTGGTTATGCTGTTGAAGCTGTGCTGAGGGCACCCCGCCCTTTACTGCATTATCATCCTAAGCACATGTAAAAGCAACCATGTTCAGCATGATAACTGGATGGATGGGATGGAGTACAATTGTTGGAGTTCAGTGCAGAGAGAGGGTCTTTCCCTGCTGTGTTTATTTTAGGATCACAGAAATTAGGACAAGAGGTTCAGGCTGGATATTAGGAAAAACTTCTCTGAAAGAGTGGTCAGGCACTGGCACAGGCTGCCTGGGGAGGTGGTGGAGTCACCATCCCTGGAATTGTTCAAGAAACGTCTGGATGTGGTATTTAGGGACATGGTTTAGTGGGCAATATTGATGGTACATGTATGGTTGGACTAGATGATCTTAGAGGTCTTTTCTACCCTTAATGATTCTATGATTCTATGAAAATGGTGGTTTCCTTGGAAAGTCATTCACACCATCAAAGTCAAGTTCCTGCCTCACCTGCTGGAGGACTCTCTGCTTTGCAAGTACCCTCAAGAACTGTTGGTAAGGCACCATTATTTGGAACCTGCTAGCAGCAACCTCCTGATGCCCAGAGGCGTGGGAGGCTGGGCTGGTGTGACTCTGCACGCACTGAGGCCAGGGGACAGTTCATTCCGCAGCGCTGGCAAGTAAACGGCCAGAGGAGAAAGGAGAGAGGAAGGTGTGAAAGGGATGAAAAAGCCCCTCAGCTTCATGCATTCAGCATCTCCAACCTCCAGAGAAAATGTGCAGAAACACATGTGGCTGTCGGGAGAGAATGAGAATAATGCTTCAAGCTCTATCAGCTTACATGCAAAACCCAGGGAATGGCTCCCCCTGTCCCAGCACAATTAGCAATTCTGCTGCCATGTGCTGAGGAAGATGCCTTTAGCAGTATGACATTTTGGGTCCCTCGTTAGAGAGGCAAAGATGAGGTCACTCAAAAGTTTCAAGAGCAGAGTAGGAACACAATATTCGATCTGGCGACTACAGGCAACAGAAGGAGAAACTGCAGAGCAGTCTTTTTCCCCGAGATGAAAGGAAAACACAAGTCACTGTGCCTTTGGCCTGCCTCTCTGAGTTTGGGACCAAAGCTTCCTGCTGTGCTGAAGGAATCTCTCCCAACCCAAGGTACATTGCTGACTCAACACACTGAGCAGCAACAGAAGTCCCAGCCCAGGAAGGTGTGACTCACTGCTGGAGGGACGGTAACAGATGCAACTTCTGCCACAGGACATTATTCTGCAGCAGCCATTCAAAGTTTGACCCACAGCTGCAAGCACTGATGACTTTGAAGGACAGCAAAGAAGTAAAAGAGACATTTGCCCTGCTGAGAATCCCTTTTATTTTGTGAGGGAGAAATTGCATTGTCTGGAAGTGATCTCTGGAAAGGAAATGGAGGTCCTTCCCATGCTGGAAATGTTGTTTCAGCCCCACAGGACTCTCCTAGGCTGGAAAAGGGTGCCTCAGTACTAGCCTAGAGCATCGTGGATAATACAAAGGGAAAAAGATGGATGCTTATGGTGAGTCCAGAGCATTGACAGCATCCAAACAGGCTGCACAACAAGCTGTCTGAATACTGGTCGTGCCCGTTGTCACTAGGGGCTGAGCACACTCCTGTCATGTCAGATGTGATACATTAGATAGCTCAGAGCCTATCTAACCAAAAGCAGTATAATAGAATACAAATACAAATACAAAATACAAATACATAGCTCAGAGCTAAAAAGCAAAGTTACAAAGTTTGATTACTTCAGCCACTGGACTAAGAATTTATTGGGAATAATCTCATTCCTTTTATTTTGACAGGGGGAATATCCCAAAACAAGGCTCTTTCAAGGTTCTTTCTGTTCCATGAGGCAAAATAATCTCCATCTCTTTCCTTCCTTACCTTTGCTGGCTGTACTGGACAGATTGGAACAAACAGCAGGAAAACTATCACATCTAGCACGGTTTTAGAGCAAGACCTTTGTAACACAGGTGTTAAACCTGCACAGACACTAACGTTTCCTTCTAGGTCTACACAGTGTTACTCTCTGGTAAATGCAGGTCAAAAGCCAAGAAAACTTCTAATCTCCTTTATCCCTAAAGAAACCATCGGACACAACTGGTGGTATCTCGCCATCTCTCCAGCACAGAGCCTCCCAAGTAAACAGATCCATTTCACTCCAGAAAGAGCAATCCCAGGATTGTTGCTCAGACAGTAGAATATGGGCAAGTAGACACCAATCCAGGGAGAAAACAGTGTCAGGGTCTTGAACTTGAGCCCTGTAGCGTTTCTTGTTGAGCACTCCACCAGCTGATCAGGGACATTGGCTACCTGTAAATCTGTGCTGATCACACTGACTCTTCTCCCTTATCATTTATAATCTCATTTGTACCAGACAAAAAGATATCAGTGAGACTTGCTGCTGACCCACTCTGCTCTGGTCTCAGCTGTTGGCCTTGCAAACAGCAGTCGCTACCACCGCTGCCATCTCCTTTTTAGAAATAGGTCTTTCTCTGCAGGCCAGCTGGGAGGAGGATTTCAAACAGCTGTCTGATTGAGATAACATGGAGCATATCTCCCTGACCCTGACCTCCTCAACCTGCAGCCATAAAGAGAAGATGAAAGTTGGACCAAAAAAAAGGGCAGGAAAGCTTTCAGCTATGCATACTTCAAGACTAGTGTCACTTTGCTGCCATGTCTTTGTCAGAGGAGCTGGACTAGCTCTTATGGGGAAGAAAAGGGGCTCTCATAACACATGCAGATGAAAATCACTGAAGAACTTGATTCCTTCCCGACTTCCGCCACGGAATCGCTGGGTTCTGCTGAACAAGTCACTCAGCTCCAGGTGTCTTCAGAGGGCTGCTTTTAGTGTGAGATCCTCATTTGTCCAGGTTTAGACCTTCGGGATGGATGTGCTGAGCACTCAAACCTGCTAGGGAAATCCAAAGCGGTTGTGCTCTCCATGTCGCAGGGACTGCATTATGCTAAGCTCTTTGTGTAACCTGAATGGTGCTCTTCCAACAGACTCTAGTCCTTGTGCTTAATTAGCTACAGTCTTGAAATGCAAAAGAGGTTTTTGAATTGTGAGACAAGCATAGTGCTAGTGTAGCTCTCTAACATGGATAAAGTGAGAACAAGAACCCAAATTTAGTTTACAGATGGTAGCAGGGTCAGGAGCCCAATGACCCAAATGGTTCTTTCCAATTCAGGGCTCTTTTCAGTGCTGCCTTCACTTCTGTGCTTCCATCCAGCCCATCTGGAGCTGCCAGGAGAGCCGCCTTCTCTGCAGCTCCTGCTAACTGGGACGGCTGCCTTGCATCTCTGCTGACGAGGATGCAGATGCATGCAAGTTAGCCTTAAAAAACAACAGCAGCAACAAAACCCCTGCATCGTATTATAGGAAGATTATAAAAATAGGAAGGGACATTGATAGAAACAAAAATAGCATCTACAATGACATTAGCTAGGATAAAACTAATCAATCGCTGTGCTCTGGGGCATGTGTTAATCCCCTCTCCGTGGTATAGTGTTGCACAATTAAGTACATTATGGAAGGTTTAACACTTCCCTCCGATGCATGCGGCATTGGCTGGAAACAGAGCCTGCTGTGATCTGAGCTGGCAGTCCTTGAATCCACGGCATTTGCAGAGGACTCAAGGAGCAGCTGCACTACTGAGGTTGGGGAATTTTTTGCATGAGCAGATGAGCAGGACCAGAGGGGACCCAGAGAGGATCAGGAGCTCACTCAAGTGCTCATTCATTGCTTCCCTGACTTGAGAGAGGGGAGGGGTGGGAAAGCCTAATTCAGCCCACTCTGTGGGACTATTTGGAGCTAGTTTATCTCATTCCTGGCTGTGCTCAGTGCTGGAAACATCTATGACACATCCACGCATCCCCATAGGACTCAGGTGGGCAAACCAGGAGCCTGCAATCTGCTTACAGGAGATGGCTGAAGGCCACAATGAAGCAGCATATCAGAGGTAAATACATGTTGTTGTATCCTTGTGACATTGCACTAGTCATTTTTTTCCCTCCTGAGGTCCTCCAGAGATGCTTGGAGAACCATTTTCCAAACCACAGGCACAGGCAAGGAGAAAAGTGGAATTCCAGCTAGGCACAAAAGGTGTCCTTCCATTCCTTGTCTTCTACAAAGCTGGCACCAGCGAACACAGTCCCTCTTCCTTCACCCCTAGCCTCTGATGGGGAATCCTGTTGCATTAACTTAAGATGTTATCATCCTCCACCGTTTGCCTTGCCCCTCAGAGCAAGGCTGTTGCCCAAAAAGCAGTGAAAGCAGAAAGGAAGCTGTGCCTCCAACTCACAGCCAGGCAGTAATTAGCATGATCTGCTGAGGAAGGTGGAAGGACAGGACAGCTTGCTTTGCTGTAAAAGGGAAAAGCTGTGTTGCAGATGCGCTATCCTGTTCTGCTGACTGCTACACCGGAGGCATTATCCAATGGTAAAGGATTCCTAGGGATGGGAGCAATTCAAATGCCCATGGCTGGCTACTCAATGGACTCTCTGCCAGCAGTCTCTATCCAAAGGGACTTGGGAACAAAAATTCGTCAAAAGTCCATGCAAACACATCTGAGGTGCGAAGTTCTGCACGAGTTTGCGGAGAGCCTGCAGCAACAGCTCTGAGGTGCAGACCTTCCCATTCACCTAGCTCAGATGCCGACATGAACCTTCCGCATCCCGTGTCTTAATCATCTCGCTGCTTGCCACAGCACATCAGAAAGAAAAATGCACCTTTTACAGCAAAGACATGCATCTATGTTTCCTAAAATGGAGAGAAGGCGCAGAGGTGACTGCGAGCAGCGAAGGCATACATTTGCTTCATTTTCTTGAAGCAGGCTGCAAGACCTTGCAGGAGGCTGCCCTTAACACCTGGGAAGCTGCCACAGCCAGTCACCGTGCTGAAAGACCCCCAGAGCATCCCCATGAACATCTACACCACACCTGAGGCCGGCTGAGCCCCATGCAAAGGACAGGGTGAGGCTGCATGGGATGAGAGGAGAGATGCATGTAACTTGCTTATCCTAGAGCAGGAATCTAATTAGAGCTCTTCCCTGGATCTAAAAGCAAAAATAGCCTTGAGCCCCCCCCGCCCCGTCCGTTTTTCCTGCTAATATTCTCCCAGCGCAGCCCAGTCAGCAGAGATGTGTCGCGCTGCGGATCGGTGCCAAGTGCTGGCAGCAGCACGTGACATTGCTGACACAGCAAAGTGGCCTCCTCTGGGAGAAGGTATCCACTGGTGCCTCTGCAAGAGAAATGTATCTGCTCCCAAGGCCGGGGAACAGAAAGTCGGGGCTGGGAAGCCAAAATTAAAACAGGTCGGAAAAGCATTGCTAAGACACTCGCTCCTATTTTCTGTTTGCCGAGCCATAAAAAATACATTAACGGCCCAGCAGCTTTGTAAATGATTTATGGTCAAAAGAATAAATTTCTTCCTCCTCTTGTGGCTAAAAAAAAAAAAAAAAAAAGGAAAAAAAAAAAAGGCAAAAAAAAAAAGGCACAAGCTAGTGATGAACTGCTTAATAAAAGAAACCAACTTAAGGTTTAAATACGTTCAATAGTATATTGAGTGGGAAGGATGCAGCCCATAATGAATAAGACAAAGGCCCAGCACAGGGAGGTGGCACAGGGGAAGGCAGGGTAGAGGGGTGGGCAGGCTGTGGGATGTGACCATGTGGTGGGGAAGGGCAGGAGGGCAGGCTGCAGCTGCATAGAGAAAGGGGAAGGGAAGAGGGATGGAGAACTGGCTCCTGATGTCTTTTAACACTGCTCATAAATGCCTCACAGAATGCATGGAAGGTTTTTCTATCTTTCTCCTCTATCTCCTGCCCCCATGCCATGAGAAGTGTCATTGAAACACAGACTGCAAACTCCCGAGTGGTTTTTCACCTACCCTGACACAACCACCATTAGGTCTAACTCCAGTGCAGATACTCCTGACCTGTGGTTCAGCTGCTTTTACCCAAAGCACCAAGTTTGCCCATCCCCTTCCCAGAAAAGCAATGTCAAGAAATTGGATATCTGCTTCCTATCAGAGTTTTATGTCTCATGTAAGAAATGCTCTCACTCTGCGGAGTACACAAGATTTGCAAGTGAGAGGATGCTTGGCAGATATTCTTCAGTGTTTGCTGTGCTTTGACCTCCCCTAAAAATGTTGCTGTGACCCAGCTATGAGTCCTCGTTCACCTGTCCTGCTGCCCACATGGCCAGCACGGTGCCTGCATGGGGCTGGGGCTGCTCGGCCGGATATCGATGCCTGTGCTGGTTGGATACATCCTAGCAATTCCCCAACAGGCAGTAAACTCACTGGAAATGCACTTAATGTCTATAAACCAAGCACATGTTTAAGCATCTTGCCAAATCGGGGCTGAAGGGTCTATTCACATTTGCATCCATTTTGATAACAAAACTCCTGTGGCTGGCTGGTAAGAGAGAGAGAAGGAGAGCCTTCAAAGTGAGAACACACACAGCCACAGTGCAACTACCCTGCCTCACACCTGATGCCAAAAACCAGCCTGATAAGGGCAGGAAAGCACAATTGTCAGTCTCCAAAAGCAGCCAGACTGAACCTAGCTTCCATAAGGATGTTCAACAATATCAGACTTCTGTATTTCAAACTTCATTAATCCCAAATTACTTTGGACATAAAATTACTAAAAACAAACAAACAGAAAAAAAAAAAAAAAAGAAGTGAGGTCTCTTTCATTTAAATCAAAAAGAACAAACAAATTTGTCTTCTGATCTGGCAAATGCCAGGTCAGTAATTGAATGTTTCAGATTATGAGTTGAGCTGTCTGAAAGAGGTTGTAAAAGGACAATTCTCCACTGGGAAAAGAGTTTTCATTAAAATCAAAATGGCATGTAAGAATATCAACTTTGACGACATTTTCAGTGAGTGAAGACTAAATGAATTGCTTTAACTTACTTAATTACGGCAATATTGGCACACTTCGATTCAGTAAGGTTAGAACACTTTATTTCAATTCATTTAAACTTTTGCCACATACTTAGGTATTATATGAATTCTGACTTTGTATTATTTTATCCAGTAATGGTGCAGTGTTATGCAAACCTACCCTATGCCCTTCCATGAGAACAGTATCTTTCGACAATGGAAATTTCCCCTGACTTCTGTTTCATCTACTGAAAAGTCTGTGCTCGCATCAATATGAGATGAAACAGAGAGGATGCACTGGGTTTTCCCTAGAATAGATGACCAATTTGCCACCAGCTTTAGCCATAACCACCTCCATCCCAGTCTTCATATGGGAACACCAAGAGCTGTAGATGTTTCCACATCTGGTGCTGATGTTGCTCAGGTGCCAGGTTTCGCCCCAAAATCCGAAGCTTCGTTGCAAGCACTGCTGATGCTCTAAATCGCTTCCCCTCTTCCCAGTTGTTTGGGCTAACCACTCCCACACTGCACAGTGGAAGCAGGACCAATGCCTAAAAACATCACAGCCATATGAAAGTAAATCTGTCCATCTGCCCACAGCTGCAGGAAGTTTCACTGCTCATTCTAACACACACCAGCAGGTAAGGCAATACAGAGAGCCTCCATTTTGCAGTCAGGAAAACGGAGATGGAGAGAGGCTATAACTCACCTCAACAACACGGTTCAGGTCAATGGCGAGACACGAATAGGACTTTGTCACCTGATTCATGGGCCCTGCTCTACCTATTAATCATGCTCTCCACCGCTGTGCCAAGTATTAGTATTGATTTCAAATTAACACACACATTTCTTATCAAGGAGGGAAAACACAGCCAGGAATGTTCGCTATGTTCAGCTCTGCTGGAGACCCACATGATGGTAAGAGCAAAAGCTTTCTGAAAGGGGCTCTGCCCCAAAGCACTCCAGGCTGGGCTCATGCTCAGCGCCCTTAAGGGTGTGCTATAAGATCACAAAATGCTCCCAAACCTCTTATGGAGATTTTCTAAGAACACAGAGCACTGTCACAACATGCTTGTAAAGAGGTTTTCAGTTAACGCAGCCACTGCTGTTACCGTACAAGACATAGTGCCTCCCTCCTTACCACCTTCTTTCCTGTTGCCAGCTCCTTGGAGTTAACCCTGGGTGACCAAACCCCACAGTGTTGTCTGATTTAATGCTTGCCCTCTCTTCTTCCCTTCCCTGCTGTCCTAAATTCCTTCTTACAAGAGCTGCTAACTTTTGCAAACATAAAGCTGCTACAGGCTTCTCTTGTCTTTTAGAGTTAGAGTCTCAGGAAAACACTTTGTGCTTTTTCCCTCCATAACAGATGCAAGAAGCTGCTTATGCCCAAGCAGCCAAGCACACAACGGCTCTGAACGAAGAAAGATTTTTTCTGCACAGCTGGCTCAGTTTTTCACACAGATGTTGTCACTCTTGCCAAGTCTAAGAGCACACAAAGCAACATTAATATGAAAAAGCCCAATTGGACACTGGCTTAACAATGAGTTCAAGATTCCCCAAGCACAGTCTGGATGCTGGGTTTTCCCTTTTCTTTGTTTCTTTTTGCTTTAATGTACACCCAAAGGGGAAAAAATAGAATAAAATAAAATCAGAAGAAGTCACTGAAGCAAATCTTAGCATTTGGGGGTAAGTTCCCTTTTTGAAATTCAAAACACACATGTTAATCTTTAATGTTAAACCCTGGATTAAAAATTCATTCACAAATCTCATAGTTTGGAACACTTACAAGTCCATTGCATTATTAAAAGCTCAGATCAGTGGTACTCCGTATAACAAAGTCTCTCCAAATACTTTTCTTTCTCTGTAAGCCAAGAGCAGGTACTTGCTGCTCTCCCCATTTATCCTTTCAGCCCAGAGGAGCCTTGCTGAGGTTCTCAAGAGCTGGAAAAGGCTCATTCTGGGGGCCTCGGGGTCCCATTTCAAGGGGCTGTCACTCACCCTGCAGTCCTGGGGAGCAAATCCTATCCTGATGGAAACAAGAGGGACACTTCAATACAACATTCCCATTTCACAGGGATTAGTAGTGTTGTTGAGTATGCTGGTGCTTGCAAGCACCCCCATTTTAACCAAGTGACATGGGGCACACAGCCAGTATCATCTGAAAGGAAAGAAGCATCTATGCAAGACACAGCTTAGGGTGCCACAACTCAGTGGTGCCTCTCCACATTTTCCAAAGGACAAATCAAACTATTTTGCATCATGGGAAGAAGAATCATTCCCAAACTGCGGTGTGTCATCTTGCTGTAAAGTTTAGAAACACATGGTACTAGGCAGAGCCCTCGATGTAGCTTACTTTTTTGTGCTCCCTTTTCATTTTCATTATGGCTGGGGAGGAGACACTGGGGGGCCAAGCAACATTTGTGCAGAGGCCCTGGGGTTTTATAAGGTTTTTGTGGGTTTTATTGGTAGGTATTTGCTCTCTTACCAGCTGCGGACTTAAAATACTGCAGTAGACTGAGAAGGAGATTTCCATCACTAGAGTCTGCAAGGGATAAACTGATCTTTTTAAGAAACATTTTTGTGATGTGATGTGAAAGACACTGTGTGAGACTGGATGTGCTGTGTCATGCCACACGATGGACAACTCCAATGCCACCAGACTCCAAGAAAAAGTGATACAATCATTTTACCCAGCTTTCAAGCAGCGCTTGCCACACAGGGAGGGAAAGGAAGAAAAGAAAAACACACAGAAGAGATTAAACATGTACAAATCACACTTATTTCTCCCTTGTTCATCATAACTTTTCCTGCCATATTTGCTAATGGCAATAATAATTATTTCTGCAGAAAAAATTATGCTTGGGCTTCTTCCCAAGTTATTTTCTTGTTCACCAGGCAGGGAAGGGAGGTTATAAACAGGAGGGAAATCAACTTTTTACAAGGGTAGACAGTGATAGGACAAGGGGGAATGATTTTAAGCTGAAGGAGGGAAGGTTTAGATTGGATGTCAGGGGGAAGCTCTTTACCAAGAGGGTGGTGAGGTGCTGGCACAGGCTGCCCAGAGAGGTTGTGGATGCCCCATCCCTGAAGGGGTTCAAGGCCACGTGGGACGAGGCCCTGGGCACCCTGATCCAGTGCCAGATCTGGAGGTTGGTGGCCCTGCCTACAGTGGGGGGTTGGAACTTGATGATCCTTGGGGTCCCTTCCAACCCAGGCCATTCTATGATTCTATGAAGTCACAGTGTTACTCAGCTGGTGACATCAAAACTTCATAGGAGGGGTACCACAAGGAAGTGTTTTCATGGCTTCCTATGGAAGACGCTGGGGGAAGACAGAAGAGGGATAGAGAAGAGCCCTTAACTTGGGAGAGAAAGGAAGCAGTAAATCCCAGCTGTATTTTCCAAGAGTGGAAAGTAAAGAAAGCAGCAGTTACGAATGAACATTTAATCCAGCAGTCCTGCTCAGGGCATGGATGCATTTTTCCAGGAGGATCTGAGCACCTCAGGGAAGACAAGGAACAATAAGCTCAGATGACTTTCCAGGTGACAAGGACTCCTCCCAGGTGACTTGTGCAGAGCTAGAGGTGAACTCTCACTTTGCAGAGTCCAGCTTGGCAGGTCACCTCCCAGCTCATCTCTCCCTCTAAAAATTCAGTCTTCTACTTTTAAACTCATATGCCCATCAAGTCAGATTACAATTAAGACTCTGCAAATATGGCAAAATATATTCATGAACATCTGTTTGAATAATAAGCCTGAATTTGCTTCAACAGTGTTCGCCCGACCTGCTTTCCTTGCCTTCTGTGAGTGCTCACACCAGCTCTCCCCTGCTTGAAGACATGACTGCGAGAGGGGGAGGCTGCTGCAACACACTCACATAAGCACAGGGGTAATTTCAGCTGGTGGAAGAGAGGGTTTCTCTCTCTGGTACACAGACCTTCCAGGGCTGCAGACTACTTAGACTCCATAAAAAGCAGCCAAGATAAACCAGCCTAAAGTCAGAAGGTGAGCAATCACTGCATCAAGGTCTGGTCTACCACTGAAGACTCTGTACGTGGATTGGAATGTTGGGCTTCGCAGTTTGGACCTGTTGGGAAGAGATCATAGAATGATAGAATATCCTGAGTTGGAAGGGACCCACAAGGATCATTGAGTCCAATTCCTGGCTCCACACAGGACCACCCAAAATCCAAACCCTATGTCTGAGAGCATTGCCCAAACGCTCCCTGAACTCCGACAGTTTGGGGCCGTGACCACTGCCCTGGGCAGCCTGTGCTAGGGCCCGACCACCCTCTGGGGAAGAGCCTTTTCCTAATCCCCACCCTGACCCTCCCCTGACACAGCTCCATGCCGTTCCCTCGGACCCTGTTGCTGTCACCAGAGAGCAGAGCTCAGCGCTGCCCCTCCGCTCCCCTCGTGAGGAAGCTGTAGGCCGCCATGAGGCCTCCCCTCAGCCTCCTCTGCTCTGGGCTGAGCAAACCAAGAGGCCTCAGCCACTCCTCATACATCTTGTCCTCCAGAGCCTTCCCCATCTTCACAGCCCTCCTTTGGAGACTCTCTCGTGTTTTATGTCTTTCTTATATTCTGGCACCCAAACCTGCACAACGCTGGAGGTGAGGCCACAACAGCGCAGAGCAGAGCGGGACAATCCCTTCCCTCACCCAGCTGGCAGTGCTGGGCCTGATGTACCCCAGGGTACAGTTCGCTAGACCTGCTAGCATCACTGCCGGTGTCATGGCTGTCCTACACAGTGACTGCAGTGCCCCTCACCTCCCCAGTGCCTCTCTGCTGCTTGGGTAGGCGGTGGTGCTAAGGGGGGACAGGCAGATGGCCGAAGAGACAGGAATGGTGCAGAAACCACATCTGGAGGTGTACAGGCAGGGTGAAAGTCATAAATATTCAAAGCAATGGTTTACAAGTTAGAATATGATCCTGAGGGGGGAAAAAAAAAAATAAAAAAAATTGAAAACCGGAGGGGAATAAACTCAGCTGTACACACTTCAAGAGCATCCAGAGAGAGACTGTGGAGTTGAATCAGCACAGCCTGAAACTCCTGCCCCATGGAGACGGATGGAAAGGACGCCCACTGCTCTGCAACATGGGTGCAAGAGCCCAGTCCCTGCACAGGTGTTTTGGCCCTTTCTAAGGAGAATGTGGGACAGCGAAAGGACAAATCTAGCAAGAGAGGGGTGGCCTCAAAGCAGGAGGAACCAAAAGTTTGAGAAAGATTAGCACTACAAAGGATAAATCCTAAAACAGCAGAAGCTCATAAGGCATTATATTTTGAGGCTGCTACAGGGATGTTATTTATGTTCACAGTAAACACAGACCACAGGGAAGGAATTCAGCTCTAAAGACAAGGTGGTCCTGTGAGAGGCTGTGCTCTACTGAGGCTGGCATGGAGCATTGCCCATCCAGAGATCACATTCAGCAAGCTTTTTCCAACTGCTTGCCCAGCTCTCATTATTGCAGGACCTACTAATATGTACTTCTGCATTCACGTCACGATATGTTAAAATCTTTTCCAAACTCTAGGAAGCAGAAGATGCAGCAGTGGAGGAGGCACTTCTGCTAGGCTGGAAGACAACATTGCTTCAGACAGCACATGCAGCAATAATGCATAAGCATAGAGGACAGACAAAAAAAATACATCCCCTTTCAGGTAGTGGAAGTCTAACAAATGAAAACAAGCTTCCATTAGTCTTTTGGCATGAACATCCCTGGCTTAAAGTAATTAAATGGGTTTGATACATGCTTTTGGATCAAGAGGAAAGCCGTTGTTGCTTCCAAACCCTCAGTGCACCTAAAATGATGACTAGCAGCTCAGTACTTCCCCAGCAGTGAGAGAAGAGCCTTGGGCATCCACTCACCTATTGTCTTTCCTGCAGTCTTCTCTGTGACCCTCACAAATCTCCTCTCCAGTGCTGATAGTGCCAGCAAGACCCAAGAAGAGGTGGTTTGAAGGGTGTGGTTGTGCCCATCGCCGGTGTGGCTGGCCAGGGCTGTGAGAAACTGAGGAAGGGGCCAAGGGGGAAAATCACATCCCCAGATGGAAGGGCATCGTATGCATCTCCATTCCCAGGGACCTGCACTGCAGCACATATTTCCAGCCCTGTGCTGGACAGACAGCAAACAAGGGGTGTGGGGAGGGGGTGGCAGCACACAAGCTCCCTGCCATGAGAGCACCTGCCTCCCCTGGGGCAATGGAGTCAGGGCGCTCGCTGGAGCTGACAAGGCCACGCAGCACCCATTTGGTGTTTTGCATCCTCTGAGAAGCGAAAAACAGGAGGTGGCAGGGTGGTTTTCCCCCCTCTTTCTGGATGCTTGGGTTTCTGACAGGTTTCTCTGTGAGGGGCTACCCAAAAGCTCCACAGAGCTAGAGTGTCAAATGTTAGCACTCAGCACTTAATTTGCGGTGCAAATCCTGTCAAACCTGATTGTGTCTCTTCACCCCTCCAAGGCATCCCAGACCCCCTTCACTTCTGTGGGAGTGGCGAAGCTTTGAAGAATGGCCAAGCGTTAAAGGCAGGCAGCCCAGGCACCGCCAGGATGCGCAGCGTATGCTCAAGCACCAGGCGTGCCCCTCTGCCCTCTCCTTCCCTCCACCAGCTCTGTGTTTGCATGCAGAGTGGCCAGCAGGGAATGCACCCCAAGAGCCTTAATTAGCAAACATATTGAAAGCTCCAGGCACCATCACGCCAGGAGAAAGAATGGATGACATTAGCAACTAAGCAAGAACTGTCTGGGTTAAGATATGAGGGAGATGAGGCCAGAGGTGGTGGCTGGCTGGCTGGGAAGCTTCCCGAAAGCACAGCACCCTCCACAGGGATCTGCCATACTCGTCTGTACTAGACACAAAGGTATCAAAGGAGAAGGAGCCCAGCAATAGATGGGATGGGGCAGCATGAAGTGGGAATCCATAAAGCACACTTCCCTGTGGAAAAAAGAAAGCCATCATTGTGGATGAAGGAAGGCAGGGAAGGAGACAGAGAGATGTATCAAAGGAA
This sequence comes from Penelope pileata, assembly GCA_013396635.1. Lineage (NCBI taxonomy): Eukaryota > Metazoa > Chordata > Aves > Galliformes > Cracidae > Penelope > Penelope pileata. The sequence goes on along the minus strand of WBMW01005741.1, from coordinate 228,451 downwards.
AAGAAGAAGGAGAAGAATAGTAAAATTCTACACAATACATACAGTATGCTTTAAATTGTATGAGAAAAATGCTTCTCCTTACTCCACCAATCATTATTAGGAACAAAATTCACTGCTGGATCTCAGGCTGACTTTCTAGCTACAACAGCAGCAAAGCTCTGAAAAACACTGCTCAGGGGAGTGCCTCTACCTGAGGCACCATCTTTTCCTGCAAGGTTCCTTTCCTACCTTCCATGCAAATATCAGCATTTGTGGCTATTTATGTTCTCGGGAAAGCAGTGGCCTGGGAGGAGGTAAAGTATAAGAGAGGAACACGAGAAACACAAGGATAAAGAGGCAAAAAGAAGAAAAGCGGGTAGCAGTTTTCTAGCACTGAATTTAGATGAAAAAGCAACGGAAAGGGTTTCTTTTCATTTCCTTTCTTGTCTTCTCTCCAATTTTTCCCCAGCCTTTTTCTTATGGCAAAAATTGAAACTAGTGTCAGAAGAAATTAAAAACCACCTGTCCCACTTCTTTCTTCTACCCTGGCCGTTTTCCACAGGAAGAGGGAAAAGAAGAAAAGAATGCAATGGGCACCTCTGTGAAAAACAGCATTTGATTAAAAAAAGCCATTTTTCATCAACACATACAGCTGAGGGAAAAACTCAGACTGGATCCACACAATGTATTGGAGACACAGACCAGCCCCAAACCCACACGTATTTGTCCTCAGTAAAAGGAAAACTCAGCCCAAGCACAAGTACATGTGTCTCTACCAGGTTTAATCCAGCTAGCATGGTTAAAACCAGCAGGGACACCATGCTGGAAAGGACATTGTGTACTTTCCTGCTAGCAGCTCACAGCGAGACCTGTGCTACCATGTTCTCGCTCTGCCTCTTACTGATGCTGAACAGAGTGGATGCAGCAATGCCACGATCCCCTCCTTTTCTCAGGCAAACAAAACCCCTAAATGCACAGATTCAATGCTGTGAGCTTATCCAGCAGGCAGCACAGCCTCAGCTCCTGGCCAGGAGCAACAGAGCAGCTTACCTACACAGAGTTGCTGTCAAAGGCACACATCTCCGTGAGGCTTTATTGGCTCTCTACCTCCCCTTTCCTGGGAGACAGCCAAGACGCAGGAATTTGTGAACTTGCTAACTCAGCATTTCTGCCTTGCTGGCACAATGTCTGGACACAGTCTTCTGGGAAGTCTTATGTCCACTTGTTGGTTGTGGGGCCAATGATCAAGCCCAGGTCTTGTGAAGTCATTGTGTCAAGGCTTACATTGCAGTGTGTGTCACGAGAGAAACAGGCACAAGGACTGCTGCATCCCTAGCCAGCAGCATAATATTCCCCTCCTGCTATCTGCTTCCCCACTGAAAAGCAAACAAACTTTCTCTTGTACAGTCTTGTACCCATCCCAATTTCTCTCCTAGCCAGCCTTTATTTCACCCATGAAAGCACACAAAGAAGCTGAGCTCTGCTGTACTTCTGCATCCCCCACTTTATCCCCACCTATTTCTCAGCACAAGATAAAGAGTAATGACCTGAACCAACCCCAGCTTAAGACAATGGGTGTCTGTGTATTGACTTCAATGGAATTTGGATTAATATGGGATTGCAAAATCTCCAAAATGAATGCAACTGTAATGCTGTTAAAACAATGGCTCAAGGGTCGGATGTTCCCGAAGTTAAAGGTTTCAGTTGAAATTAAGTAAGCCACGCTGCACATCCTGCATTGCCTACGATTATACCGATATAACAAGAATGAAAGAGAATGCTGCACATCCGAGGACAAAGCCCAGGCATACAAAACACACCATACGCAAAGTAAACATTATGAGTATAAAGCAGTAGCTGTTCACCTCTTTCTTCATCCCCCAGTTGGTACTAATTTCTTGTACACTGCAATGCTTTTTGTTCTTGTGCTTTTCTTGAAAAATTAATAAAGAAAAAAATGTTAGAAGAAGACGGCACATGTAGAACAAATACTCCTGTGACAACAGTTATTCTAGAACAACAGAGCTCAGAAAGCAGCAAACCTGGCCTCAGCATCAGCTCCGTGTAGGCACAGGCTGCCACCTGTGTCTCCTTTTAAATTCAGCAGAGGCCAGGCAGGAAAGCAGCAAGGCGTTGAGGAATATGCCAGTAATAGTGACCCCTCCTCTCAGAGCCCTCTCCCTGTACAGGTGATGTTCCTATGCCTATTATTATCCCAGCTGCATTAAAAAGAGAAACTGAAGCTGGCTCCATTTCTATTCAGAGCACCCACAAAATTGTCACTGCTGACAACTACGGTTGCCCATCTTTAGGCAAGAGACGTTAGCCAGAAGCCAAGTACCTCGGCTCCTCCTGAACGCAATGAGGGCTGGTGGCTTGGAGCAGTCCTTTCCCCAGTCACCGTGATAATGTCATGATAATGCCACATCTCAGCACGGGGCCACAGCTCATCCTGCAGCCTCCAGTGGAACCTGAGGGAGATGGAAGCAGTCTTGGGGGGAAGCAGATGGACGCAGTCTTGGGGGGAAGCAGGCATCCACTGTTTCCGCTACTTGCTCATCTTCTAGGAGCTGCCCATTTTTCCAAGCTTTCCAGGGAAATCCTGGCTATGTTCAGTTTGGCTTAGGCACAAGGCTATTTTTAGAGATGCAAATAAACAGCTGAAGAACGATTTTTAATTTTCATTTAGATCTAGGATTTATATTTCGTTTGTTAATTTTGCTGTAATCTCCTTGTGCTTCATTACTCCCTGACTTTCACAGCAGGGGAGAAGAGGGACACATGGAGGAGGGTGAGGAATAGGACCCAATGGGAGCAGTGATGAGCATGGTACTGCAAGAGAGAAGAGCGAGGGGGAAAGAGTATTGTTGACAGCATCTGATCCTCCGATTAATGTATTTCTAAGCAGATTAACTGAATCCCAACTGCTCTGTGCCAGGTTTCTTCTCTAAGCTTCTCTCTCTCCCATGTAAACAAAAAGGCATTTCCTCTGAGCAAACACCCAGCATATTGACCAGACTCTGTCAGGCCCTCATACAGCACAACGCTATGGGGCAAAGGGGGAGAAAGTGGAGAGGTGTGGGTCTACTGAGACCCGTGGTAACCTCTTTATTTTTAAGCATAGTTTGTGCTTTCTTCCACCTCCTGAGGATTTTGCATGACTCCTGACTTGTTCATCCTCAGGAAGCACGGAATGATGTGGGTGATGTGGGATGACGAAGAGGTGATGGCTGGTGCTGTTCTGGTCCCAAAGGCATGTTGGAACTTGTGACCTTGTTACGCTTTGCTTATCTGTAACTACTCTCCATGGTACCCACACAGGGAGGAGAGAGAGGAAAGGTGAGAGCATCCTCAAAAGAGGTGATGTGAAGCACTGAACACAGCCTGCCTTCTGTTCTGCCCCACCAACACCTTCCCACTGACTCCCTACAAGAGAGAAACATCGCTTTTTCAACCCAGGTTGATAGAGCATTTCACAGTCACTAGTTGGCCAAACTCCCACAATCCTATATTGCTGTCCCCATTTTATGGATGTGGAAACTGAACAGAAAAGAGACTTCTCTGAGATCACAGGGCACATGACCACTTTCTAGGTCACTTCTTTGCAGGTCACAAGATCTAGGCATCTTTCTAGGTCACAAGATCAGCCTTGGCTGAATGGGTCTTCTCTAATGAGCCTCCAAATTTAGCCTCAAGTTCACGCTTCTGGACCTTGTGAAGTTGCCGGCCAGCTCCTCTGCTGGCCTGTCTCCAGCCTTGCTCCCCATGGGCAAGTTTGCCATCTCTGCTAGCAAAAGCCATGGTGGCCATGGGATGCTTCTACCACACTGTTGAACCCTTCAAGCACAGCAGCACTAGAAGCAGCCTGGAAGGCTGGAAAGCCCTCCTGTCTCCTCTTGCAGCTGCTCATTTTGTCAGTCCAGGTTTCCTCCTGGCACTGGGCCCTCATATGAGCAACAAGTGGCTGAAGCACTTACGGACCCCTCCACCTTCTTTGGCTGAGAAGAACTACACACGAAATTGGAGGTTTGTCTTTATCTCCTACCAGCGAAGGAGAGCAGTTCTCCTAACGAACATCCAACACGGCACAGAGGATGAAACTGCTCAGAAAGAACAGGATTTACCATTTGCTCAGCTGCCCATCTTACCCTGCTCAAATCACAGGGAGAGCTTTAAAAATGAAGTCAGAACTAAAATGCTGGCAGAGACTCTTCCAAAAATAAATTCTGCCTGAGAAGGCTCCACTGCACGCGACTTTTAAATGAAACACTTCAGATCTTATTGTAGTGTACAGCACGGTGCTTTCCAACTGATGCCTTTTCATTAAGAAAATAACAAGAAAAGTTCCATGCTGTAAATGGAAGGGGAGATTGTGACTAAACAAGAATATACAGAGTCAATTAAGGCTGTAGGGAAAAGATAAGGGCAAAGGGAAAAAAGGAAATGAATTTATGTTGTCCAAGGCACTGAAGGGAGTAAGAAGAGATTTACAAATTCATCCGGAGGAAAAGAAGCACCAGAAAGAAGGTAGGTTCATTAATAAATGAGGATAAGAATGAAGTTAATGGTTCAGAAATGGCTGCCCAGCTTTTTAAAAACTATCCTCAGCCAGAAGAATGAAGAAAGTAAGTTTTGACTAGAAAAGGGAGAGGAAAACAAGTGCTAAAAAAAGGAAGAAACAAAAAGAACTTGAAGAATGATGCCTCTGCAAACCAAGTAAAGCAAACAATATCCTAGAACTTAATCCAGAAAAGACAGAGACATTTCTGAAAAGCCTTTTTCGCTTCAGCAGAATTATTATAGGTTTGAATGTTAAGCAATCTATACATACAGGCACGTGCATAAATGTATGCAGGATCAGGAGCCTAATTTGTTATGGCAAGCCATTGACAAACGTATTATCCCAGCGACAAACAATCTGACAATTTACATTGAGCTGGGAAAGTTCCACAAAAACAACTAAAAAGCAAATATAAAAAAGATTTTCAATACAGAATAGAGCTGGCAATGTTTAATTCCAAGTCGATACCTATCGCTAGTGAAATAATGAACCAAATATGAAGAGCCAATAAGAATCTAAAGAGAAAAAAACACATGCAATACACACATGGAAACCTCACTGCATCCATCTGACCAGAGCCAAGAGCCGACTGGCCAGAGGTACAGAAACAAAATGCGCTCAGTTGGACTAGGTGGTGACAAATGATGTGCCAAAGGGGCAGCGTCCATGTTGGTCTTATTAAACCAGGGTCCCAGGGAGCCCACACTCACCGTCCATTACGCTGGCAGATGACGCCCTACAGAGAAATTGCAGATGTAACAGAAGACAAAGAAACAGGCACGTGAACACAGAGCTCCTTAAAGTTAAGCATGCGTAGGCAATGGTCTGAGAGTAAAAGCAGAAAGCAGTGTCACTCAGACTTGAGAGAATCGAGACACAAACAAAACAAAAATGCAGGTAATGCCCCTGGAGAGGAATGATCCAAAAGATGGATATTCAGCAGGAGGGAGGAAGCATGGAAGCTATTTTGTTCTGAGATTAGAGGACTGAGAATATAGCAAATAAAAAATATCGATGTGCTATATTAGCAAAACAGGCTTTTGCAGTATTGGGTGGCAAACAGAGGGACATCCCATCACAGCAAAGGGAGGGAGGAAAGAGTTTCAGCACCATTTCATTGCAACTAGCCCAAGTTTTCGAATTTGTTCATCCCATTGGTTTTTCCTCATCAGCAATAAAAGAGCAGCAAAGTAGAAAAAAAATCAGAAGCGATTGATAATGCTGAAGGCCGAGAAGGCTTAAATGTGCACAGCTGACTAAGGAATAACCCCAAGGAAGTAAACTATAAAATATACTTGATGCATGTGAATACTGCGGAGTGGGAGGAGGTAATAACTGCGAGTTATGACATTAAATGGGAAGGAAAAGAGAAAGAACAGATCTTATATCAGGAAATAAGGTGTTGACCTGGTCCTGCTTTTACATCAGCGCAAGTCAGAAGTAATTCAAGGGAAAGAAGGGGCACAGAAAATGGAGATTGTGGGTGCACCCAGAGAGAGCATTTAAGAGACTCTTTCCATCTCTCCCTGTCCTTCTTCTCCTGAGATTTCAGTTCCCAAGCCCCAGTGGCATTCTTGGTTGCACTGACTTGTTCCTTCCTTTTAGGAAAAGCAAGTGCTTTGCCTGCTATATGGGCAATGGGCAGAACTCAATCTCCTGCTGATGGAAAGAGCCCTGCTGGGTGTTCCAGCAGCCCTGGCTCACCTCGTGCCTGTTGGCAACATACGTGGTTATGTAACAGATACTAAGGCTCTAAAACCACTGCTCATTACCATTATTAATACAGTGACATACAAATCCATAATAAAGACCTAATGTCCCCAGGGAGGTCATGTTTCCAGATGCCCGCCAACTGGATGAAGGGCTGGGAGAGGGACACAGTTTCCAAATTCCAAGCACCACGCTGCATAAACAGACCTGACCTCTTCTCCTGAACAGTGAGAAAAATGAATCTCAGGTAGTCCCACAGAGCATTAAATCCATGGAAAGACATTCTTGGCATCCTACATATTTCCAGACAAATCCAACCCCCTTCATCTAGGTTGCAGCAAAATGCTGCTACAGGTGCAGGGAAGGGCAGAGCACACTGAAGAGATAAAGACGGGCAAGCACTGCTGCTTGGTGGTAACTCATCTGAGAAATTTGGCCGTGTATTTGTCAGGAGGAAGGATTGCTGTCATATGGGCTTTCTGCGTCTTTGTCCACTTAGGGAAATAAATAGGCATAGCCTGCCTGAGAGGTGTCTCCTGGAGGTTAATACACTTAATATCCTTATGATATTCATTCCTCATTTTCTGATGGCTAAATCCTGGCTTGCCCTGCCTTCATATGCCGCAGACTCCAGCAGATGGGATGCATATGTGCATTCCTCACCACGCGTTTAGGGCAGGGCCAGATGAAGCAGTGTTCCCAGGTCACCCAGCGGCTGCACCCCCTGAGAAGCAAGCTCAGCTGTTGTGGGGCTAGGTCTGGAGACCTGCCTTCCTCCAGCGCCTGGCAGAAGCACTTCAAGCCCTGCAATGCTTTTATCCAGCAAGCATAAAAGCACCTCTACAGCTCACTTGCCCCACCCAGAGGCATCTTGCTTGCTGCTGTGCAAATACAGAGGTTCCACAGCCCCCAGGGTAGCACAGGAGATGGGGCAGATAACAGCCCGGTCACTGAATTAAACTCAAGAAGAGGCAGTGACAGCAGCGGGGGAATCCTGCAGACCTTGACAATTATCAAGTTCAGGCCCTCTGGAGCCTTTCTTCAGTCACTCAGAGTTGTGGAATTGATCTGGAAACCACTTTATTAATGTTCTTTCTTTTCCTCCCCTTCTCCCCAAGCAGTATCATCATTTATTAATTTATGATTAAATGAATTATTGATTCCCACTGCACCTGCAGCATTCGCCATTGTCCTTCTTCCCCGCAGGCGTCTTTGACTGACGGGAGAATGGCAAGATGTCTGGGAGACAAAAAGGGGGAGAAGAGCAGAGCAGGACCTCAGACAAGTGCACTCCCCACCGAGGTGCTGAGCTGCAAAGGAAGGATGCAACACACCAGGGCTCAGCCACAGGGACACCTTCTCAGGCGGCCACCAAGAACAAGAAAGTACCGAGCCAAATCGCTCCCAATAAGGAGGGAGTGAGTAGCAGAGCTATTCATAGGCATTCAGCATGTGGGGAGGCATTAAAAAAAAGAAGGAAAAAAAAATCTGACCCAAAGCAGGAGCTTTAGTTTTTATTCAAAAAAGTCAAGCTGCAGTTCTTTGAATACATCACTGAAAAAACCTTCCAGGCTTTTGGCTTTTGCCTTGCAATTACAATCAACAGATGGTGATTATTTCACAGGCTGGGGCATCTGGTCAGCTCCTAGCCAAACATAAATAAAAGACCTTTGCATGATTTTATTGGGCACGCTGGTGCAGAGACAAAAAAATGTAAAAGAAAAAAAGGTAAAATAAGTATTCGCAGTTCCCTGGTTTGGGGGATACTTCCTTTCCAAGAGAAAAGGTCGAGGCGTAGGACTGAGGACAAATACATGCAGCACCTTTGCAGAAATGTGCCCCTTGCACAGATGATCAGAGCTCAGCACTCATAAAAATGATGGAAATTTCTGCGCCAGAATCTCCTGGACATGAATTAAACTCATGAATTAAACCCAAACCTTGACCCTTTATCTGGGTTTTGCAGCCCAGATAAATCTTCCCCCTTCCTTACAGCATCTTTCACCCAAGGATTGTAATGTGCCTCCCTCTGTAAAGCAGGGCAAAATTTACTGCATCCAAGAATGGGAGAAACGCATCAAGGAACTGATCTTGCTTTGCATAAGGGAAAAAAGAAATCAACACGCAGAGAAGCATCCTCTCCCCGAGCAGCCTCCTTGGCTGGTAAAGGTGCATACTGAAATGACTGTGCAGAACACGTGCCACCCGATCTTGGACCTTCCTGCTGTCTTCATACCCCTGTGAATCACTGCACACTTTCGCATCAAGCAATGTACACTGGCTTGACCACTGCCCACTGAGGGGATAAACCCACAATGGCAAGGGAAGACCTTCAGGACATGCTTCAGCTGACCTGCACAAAAGTTTCAGAGCTCTCATTGCTGTTTTGTACTATTGGACAATGGCTGAAAATCCACAAGGCGCTCATCCAGGGAGAGATTTTGTTAGGAATACATGGCAAACTCTCTATTTGCCTTGCAAATGCCTTTGTGTTACTCAGTCATTATCTGCTAAATTAAGAGCCTGTCCTCTCCCAAAGCCACAGCCAAGCCCTGCTATCACGGGCAGCATGAGGAGACGGATGAGGATCTCCTCCTATTACAGCTCACATCGTGACATCCCACTGAACAGTTTCTAACTCCCTCCTGGGGAGAACTGCCGGAATTTGGCCATTTCATTACGTGCTCGGCAGGAGTGTATGAGAGAGTGGAAATAGCTGCCCGCTCACTAGCAGAGGGAGAGGGAAACCCAACCCCATTTATATCAGAAGGAAAAGGCACAACAGGGCCCGAGGTGGGGCAGGGGGCATGGAAATGTAATGCAGGAGTGAACTCTCTGCAGAGGACACAAATTAAGTTGTGGGATGAAGGAAGGAAATTACATTACACTCCACACATACAGGGAACAAGCTTGGCTCAGAAATAAAAGAGCAGCACGCTACCCACTGACTCCTATTAAACTGATGGACTACATGGCTGTGCCCAGGGCTTCTCAAGATAAAAAGATTCATTTCCTTAGAGAACAAGGTTTTGACCTTCTCGACCTTACTGGGCTTGTGCGCGTTTACCCATTTTAATTTCAGATTAGCATCTCACATTTTCGGTACCCAGGGGATCCCTGTTTTCGTGTGTGCAGCAACTGCAGTTCATAAAAGTATCGGTTACCCTCCCCCTTGTTCACAAAACCAAGGCAGATCTGACCAGATGGCACATGCTCCTGTGCTCCGTGTCAGCCCACATTAATTCAGGGGAAATGAACTCTCCTCCAAAACTATATTTATTTCAGACCCCGCCTTGCCCAGTTGCGAGGCTGTCCTCAGGAAGACTTAGAGCTGGCTTTTTTCCGTGGGTTTAGCAGGGGAAAAGGGTGGCAAAGGCCTTGCTGGAGGTCTCAGCCAAACCTCAGGGCTTAGATGTGAGGTCCTCAGAGGTGACCTGAGGTGTGGGCTGTCCTAAATAGAGCTGATGGACCAAGTGATTGTGGTCTCCTTTAGCAGACTTGTACTTGAGATCCTGCTTTCTGGGAAGGCAGCGTTATGCTGCTGTGTTAGGATCAGGAATGGGATTTCTGTATGCAACAGAGGAAGGAAAACGCTGCTCTGAACTGGTGGAGGGTGCACAATTCGAATTTTTACCTAGATCCAGCTCTTCAGGTTGGAACCTGATGATCCTTGAGGTCCCTTCCAACCCAAGCCATTCTATGATTCTATGATTTTGGGGGAATTGGGGCAAGGCGTTTCACCTATGGATAGCTCTAGCCGTGCTGCCCATTGATAGCCCATTTCCTCCACCTGCTGGAATAAAGCTCTCCAGTGCTGGAGTCAGAACAGTGAGAGGGCTGGAAAGAGAGTCTGATGGGATAAGAAAGAGCCTTTGTTCCTCTCTGTAAAATGTTATTTACCGCCTTATACAGCACATGTAACAACACCTAAGTGCTATACTATAATTAGTGAAATCACACAGAGAAACTGCTCATGTGGATAATGATACTTTGCGTCCTCCCATGTGGGTAGTTCAAGGTTGAATTAATTCATGTTTGCCCAGCTTTGTGAGATCTGTGGAAGAAAAGCTATTGTTATGCAAATAATTACTAATAATGACTCCTCCTGTGCTGTTCCCCATTAAATGTGCTCAATTTATAAGTCAAAGGGTATTTTTCTTCTTGCTGCAAGACAAACCAGGTTCTGCGAGTGGACACCTTGGTGTCAGTGTCGCTGGTGAAAAAGGAGAACATCGTGATGAGGATGATTTTCTGAAGCTGAAGGCTCTGGATCCTCCTTTCTGTGCTACAAGCAGTAGCTGTGACCCCAGAAGCCACTTGGAAGAGCACTCATGCTGCCTACTTGGGGCACCAAGCTCAGACACTGCTCACAGGATCTCAACACAAGGTAAGCCCACGCAAAGGGAAATGGAGACCAAAAAATATATAATTTGCCCACAGGTGAATAATTATCTTCATTTTACAGATTGAAGCACAAACATCTATGACATTAAAGCAGCTCTTAGGGGTATGGTAAATATAAATACATAAAAAGGCTGCTCAAATCCTACACAAAGTAAGGACAAGGGTCTTACAGAGACACTTCTTTTAAGAACATCAGGGGCTCAATACGATTCAGACACGAGGAGTTTGCTATTGCAACCTCAGTCCTTCGGAGCAGATGTGCAAAACTGCTCCACAGCTGGCTGTGAGGGTCTCTGGGGGGTCTCTGATGTGGATGAAGGCAGGAGCACACCAAGTGAGTAAATGAGGACATTTGTATTAAATAAGGCTTCTCCCAGGGTCCATGCTATTTCATGAGCCACACAGGGATCACACTAATGCAATACCTGCAGGACTGCTGCATGACTGGGTGCCTCTCAACAAGTTCTGTGAGTGCAGATAAAGAGAAAATTGGCTATTACCACAGCCTTTCTAAACTTTCATTAGCCCTCCAGCAGCTCACAAAAAGGAAGAACTTCATCCCCACGCTGCACAAGGCTGCTTGCATATCAGCATTACAGTGTGATTTCCACGCGGGAACAGCCATCTGTGCTACAGGTCTGATGCACCCTAAGCCCTCATGCACACTTTGGTGAGGGATTCCTCAAGCAGAAAGAGAAGCAAGAATTAATCATACCTTTGGCTCCAAAGGCAGTAGTTTGTGTGCACAGGGCTCCTGAGTGGGGTAGGCTCTGACAGCAGTCAATGGTGCTCCCTCAAGTAGTCACCCTCCACACATTGCACCTGTATCTCTGCAGATGCGATCCTGCTAAACATCAAGGAAAATGAATTTGTGCCATCATATGAGTGAGCAGGTCAGAGGGGATAACACTGCTGGAACTGATGTGGCAAAAAGAAGGTCCTTCTTTGCCATTGCATTGCTTTGCTTGCACAGTGCCTACAGTTAACAGACACGAACCGTTGCCACAGACCAGTGTTCAGATGTGTGCCCTTCCCTGAGGCCCTTGGAAGAACACGTGTGTGATTACATGAGAAATACAGCCAGTCCTGCTGCTTGCATAGGCCTGCAGATTTTCAGCCATCGGTCCTATTGTCATCCATCCACAATTATCCCAAAACTGACGAATGCATTGTAGAGGAGGGATGCAGGTGCAGCTACCAGGAAGAAAGGTGTGCACCTTAAGCCCCGCGGAGCAGGTCTAAATCTTCAGACATACAAACAAATCTTCCATTAGCCACACAGCCACAAGATGTTAGCCAGCAACTTGCATTTCTCAAGGGCTTTGAAGACTTAGGGCTCTTTTCAGGACAAGAAAACGTGAGGATGGCATGGGAAAGAGCACAAGGATGACGAATCCAGGTAGGTCACAAAGATGAGAACTTCACCGTTCTTTATTTTGTTTTGTTTTTTATCTCTCTTGTACCCACTCGTCTAGCGCAGCAGAGTATATTTCCGTCATGGGCAATGAACATATCCGATTTTTTCAAACAGCAGCAAAGAAGCCAAAACTGGGATGCAGCCAGCCTACAGGTAAAGCTCAAGGTTTTCAGTTCAGCATCCCAGGTACAGATGCTATCAATGATCGCTCATTGCTGGTAAATCACAGAAACAGTGCAATTGCCAGGGTCACAAAAGAACAGCTACTTTCTCAGCACTCTGGCTAAACTTACTATTTCGTAGAGGAATAAAACACTTCCTAAGCAACAGAATATCTGAAGCCTCATTTCCTATAGTGGTCTGCTATGTGACTTCTCAGGTGCCCAAGGACCCAGCAGAATTCCACCTCGCAGCCATTACAGAACTGCATAGCCCCTTTCCATCCCACCTCCAGCTGCCATGAGTTCCCTGTCTTTTTCTAATGAGTTATTCATGAATGACTGCTCCTCAGTGACATTTTGGCCAGCTCTTGCTCTTCCTGTAGGAAACGTCTCTTGTGCAGAGGCGTGTTTTGCTCCTGGAGCACACCTGCTACCTGCAGCTGCTCCCACACAGAAGCACTCAAGGAGCAGAGCAGCAGGCTCTTCCTTGGATGCAGTTAGCTGTCTGATTGCTCTCTTGTAAGACTGGCCCTCAGGGATAGCTGTGACATATGATGGCAGAGAAAAACATTGCAGGTGTTCCCTAAGCAGGGAGTTGCTCAGGATCTAGTACAACTTGCATGCTATAGGTAACATATGAGCTGTGTCAGGAGAAGAAACACTAATTACATGACTTGTGAGCCCTGAAAAGATGGGGCAAGAGGTGAAACAAAAGACTTCCCTTCCAGCTGACAGCACTGGTTGCAGACCATCCCTGATGGGAGAACTGGGATCAGCATCAGAAATTTCTCATGCCATGTCTTGCTGTGCACTGCCAAACATGAGAAATGCCATGAGAGTATCTTTGCTCACTGCAAGCTTTGATGGAAAGGGGGAAATCCTAAAATATCCCCCGCTAGTCCATCCACAGAGAAGATGGCACCACAGCCCAGTTACAGCACATGTCAGAAATGCAGGACTTATCTGTCCAGCAAGATGCTTTTCCAAGTGAGGAATGCACAATTTCACTTATTTACAGCGATGCTCCTCAATCCTTCCCTGCGCTACTGGCACCAAGACGCACAGCCAGTCCAAGAAAGCCATTTCAGGGTTGTCCTTTGTCACAGGAAAGATGCTGTGAATAAATCATACACTCGTGAGCTGCCCCAGCCAGCAGGACACCACAGTATGACTAACCAGCCCACCGCATAGACTGCTAAACTGAGAGATGGTGCCTTGCCCTGACCTGCCGTGTGATCCCCAGGGCAATGAATGGGCAGGGCACACAATGGGCAGGAATAAGGAAGGCTCATCAGCTCTCTTGCCATTCTGCGTCAGCGTTTAGGAATCCCTCCTTCTATCTGCAGGCTTGCAATGTGCTCTTGGCACTCATGCCAGCCCTCCGCATACACCATTGATTGTGGACCAGGCTTCACGGGATGCTTCCTGCTTCTTTGTTTGCTAATGAATATTATTTTTAAACAGCAAGAGGTGGGGGGGAGGAAGGACAAGGGAGCCTGGAGTGAAGGCTGCCTCTGTGCTCAGTCTCTATGGAAATAATCCACAATGCTAATACGTCCTAAAATGGTAATAAAGCCTGTGTTCTCTTATGTAATCCCATAGTAAGAAAGAGCTCTGTCGGCTTGCCTGACAAATGATATCTCTGTAACCTTGGAGGGGATTATTACTAAAAAACACGGGGTGGAGAAACAAAGCGACACACACACACACATGCTCCCACACACGGGCACACGCAGGTCTGACGGGTGCAGCAAAAGGACAAACAGCTCCAGGAGGGCTCACAGGCACCGGCCCTGCGTTGTTATGACTCCGCCACCAGCCAGGGAGGGACCTCCTGGCAAAGCAGTAGCCCTGTCCCAGCTCCTCCACTCCTCTCTTCATACCAGCAGCAGGGAGAAGGCAGGTTTTCCCCTCTTCTGCCCTCCCTCCCTCCCCCAAAATGAGCAGCCAAAGCCCCGGCAGCTGGCCAAATCCAGTTTGCCTGCGTCACTGATGCACGTGGATCCACATCTGTCCTGCCCAGTGGTGATGGAGCCGGAGTTACGTACATCCCTGGGGAGGATTCATGCCCCTGAACACAGCCAGTTGTGTGCCAGCGAGGCAGGAATCATGCTTTTTCTGGGCTGAATGGCACGCTAGGGTTGCCCAGTTTGTCCTAGAGATATATGGATACAGACTGGGGAAGGGGTGGATGCTGGGGGAACCATAACCCACAGGCAGACAGCTCGCTGCTCTTGTGCCTGGGATGCAGAACAAATAAGGCACCTCCTGATGAAAGCGATGCTACCTGTGTCCATGTGGTCCTTTCACCACCTCTCTCCAGCTCTCCGTGCCCCTCAGTGGCAATGGAAAGGAACCCACCAGGTCACCCTGGATTCACTCTGGAAGCCCATCTGAGGCATGGCTCTAACACAGTAATTGCCTGAGTAAATGCTCCCACCCTACAGACCAGCCAGCCCCCTGGGCCACAGCAAGCAGGCACTTGGGGAGCTGACCCCAGAGACAGCTGCCATGTGCTAATGTTAGCACCAAGGCTCTTGGTGCCAGCAAAGGAGGGTGACTACTCCAGTATCTCTTTCCCACAGATGAAAGCATGGGAACATTTAGCGGAGTGCCAGAAAACTTTCTTGGGAACGAGAGATGACATCAGGCGAGTTTCTATGCCTGATTGAACACCCACCCTTTCATGATGGGCTCCGTTTAAGAGGCTTTTAATGTTTTCTCAGACAGCAGAATATGAATGAATAAGGAGTCTCAAGTCAGAGAATATTCCTGAAGGCAGGAGAATGCCAAGTCTGAAGAAAAATTAGCCCTAACATTTAAAAAGATGTTATTCTGACACTTAAAAGACACATGAAAGGGAGCAGAGCCTCTACCAGTCAGCGCAGGCAGGCAGCTCCAGCCCATGCTGGCTGCATGCAACGCGACTGCCTGGGAAATAAAGGGTTGCAATCATTATTCACACCAGTCACATTTTTTTTAATTAATAACCTTGTAATTGGTATTGACTTAAACCAACTGATGACAGTCTTATGATAAGCCATTCCCAGCCAAGCTTCCTACCCAATTGCCCTCTGGTCAGGAAAACAGTGAACTCCATTATCGGGCACCAGCTTTCCGCCCCACACCGGTCTCCTTAATGGGGCGCAGAAAGGATGCCCTACGCAAGAGACGCCCTATGCACCCAGCGTTGAGAAAGCAAAGGTTGATTCACCTCCATGCATTCATTTCCAGGGTGCAAAACAAGAAAACCTTGCTCCTCTCTTTGGATGTAGGCTCAAGCAGAGGGGTCCCTCTGGATCTGCACGACGTGGTGATGCTGGGTATCTCTGACATAGCTGTGACGTGCAGCTTGGACATGCCTCTCTGGAGCCCAGGGAAAAGGGCAGTGCTGGCAAAGGGCAGCATGCCTCTGCCTCTCACCTGAGAGGGGCCACAGCTAAAAAGAAAAGCCTGGGCAGCATTTCTGGCCTGAAGCACAGCATGCTTCAGGAGAGCTTTAACTCCAAAAAGCAAAGCATGAGGCTCTCCAGGCAGAACACAAGCCTGACATTGGGCCATCCACCCTACAGCATCGTCCTGGTCCCAGAAAGCCCCCTCGAGCCACAGCTGGGCTCCCAACGGGTTTCGGGGCACCCTCTGGCAGCCCCCCCATCCACTACCAGCGAGCAGCATTAGAGGGCAGTGCGCTGCCTTGCAAGCAAGCAGCCCGTGCCCCCCCAGGGCTGGGGCTGCGGACAGAGGCATGCCGGGCACGGCCCCCCCAGATGGCAAAGGGGCACCTCCCCGCCCGGGCACCCTCCCGGTGGTGGCTGTATGGAACGCTGCCCGTTGCCCCCCTTCTCCTTCCCCTGGCAGGAAATTCTGCAGGGGCTGCGTTTTAATTAGAAAATGCTGGGTTTTAATTAAATAAATGTGAAGTTGAACGATGCAATCAGGAGAATTGCCTGTGCTCTTTTCTTTTGCAATTCAATTTATTTTATGCTGGCCCCACGCTTTCGGTTTTCACATGCCAAAGAGTTTTGCATTGATCACTCGGAGCTGCATTGCAGACTCTGCCAGGGACGAGGCTGGGAGCGCTAGCTGGGGACTAAAGGGCAGCTGGAACTTCTCGCAGCTGGGGATGCATCAGAGCACAGGAACGGATTTTTCAGATTTTGAAGCATCAAAGTTCCCACTGACCTTAAGGGGAGTTCAACAGCTCTCCTGAAAATCAGGTGCAAAAGAAGAGGACAAAAAAATACTGTCCCATCACTAGCTACGGAGAGCAAGAGAGCGACCATGCTCGCAGATGTGGGTGTAAGTGCAC
Source organism: Penelope pileata (assembly GCA_013396635.1). Lineage (NCBI taxonomy): Eukaryota > Metazoa > Chordata > Aves > Galliformes > Cracidae > Penelope > Penelope pileata. Next base: position 211,910 of record WBMW01005741.1, on the reverse strand, counting down.
ACAAACCAATGGGGCATCTTCATTCTTCATCCCTGCAAACACTTCATTGACGCCCTGAGCACGTAAATGTTAATTTTAAGGTACCAGAAACCAAAATTACGAAACAAATCCAAGACTTTTGCTTTCAAAAGCCAGTTCTGGTTGCTAAGTGACTGCAATATATTTCTCTATCACATCATTTTAAAAACCCACGCAGTAAGAGCAAGGAAATTGCTAGGTTAGGACACCAGGAATGTGCCCTAGCAGGATGATGAATTTTACATCTGTGTTTGCACTACAGTAGCACTCGGAGACCCCAGGGAGCCGTTGTCTTTGGTAACGTTAAGAGCAAAAGGCAGTCCCATAGAGGTCCTAAACAGTCTGAAATGGAGCACGAGAAGTTGGTGAGAGAAGCTGTAGCACAGAGCTGGAAAAAAAAACAAAGAAGGCAGGGAAGCAACTCTATCAAAACTGAAAAGAAAACCCACCATGGACAGAAGGAACCGTAAAGGAAGGTATCTATGGCCAGAGCAGGTGGCTGAGGCTGTGATAAATGATGTTTGGGTGGAGATAGAGGGTTCAAAAAAAAGCACAAAACAGTGTAAGTATGAAAGAGACTAAAGTAAGAAACTTTTAAAAGTAAGGGCAAATTTGAGAGAACACAGGGACACCAGAGCAGCATCCTGCAGGAAAAGAGCTCATAGTGAAGGAACAGACATAGAGTTACTGGCAGAAATCTGGAGGAAAATAATATGAAACTTGGGTAGACTGCAGGGGAAGATACAACGAGAGCTGAGCCTCTCAGCTGAAGCAGCGCAATCTGCAATAGCTGTAAGACAGCAGACTCTGGTTTGGGATATTGCAGCAATATATGCAAAAATGCTCCAGCTGACAGAATATGATTTCTCCGTACTTTATCAAGCATCCCATAATGAAAGGTATGAAATTACTTCCCTAGTAACTCTGGAATTCTTACAAAGGACTGCTGATTTCATACCCTAAATAATATTTTACCTGAATGCTTGTCCATAAGAATTACCATCAGTGAATACACTCATTAGCTGACTGCGTCGGTGAACAGTGTTTCTGCCTGCTGATTCTCAGGAATGCTGGCATCACTGTCTGGTATAGAGTCTGCATGCAGCTATAACAAACCCTGTTGTTTTGTAAATACCCTTTTATTCATGAAATAGTGCGATGTTTTCCTGTTTCCCCTACATCCTCCGCAAACAGGAATTCCACATGCCGTGCCAAGCAGGGAACAAAGACAGGCAGGCACGGATGTCGTGCCACGGACTTCACAGGGCCCACACATGGGGTGTATGCCTGGGAAATAGGCTTGGGCTGGACCGTCAGGACATGAAGCGTACAGATGCCTAGGGTCTTCTCCAGGGGACTACAGCAGTGCCTGGACCCAGGACTCCAAGCACAGCTACTCACGAAATATCCAGCACAGTGACGCTCAGAAAAGATCAAGAGTTTTCACAGGTTATGCAGAAGACAAAATGACAAAACTTGACTGGTAATGAAATTAGAGAGGTGGGCGCGCCTTTATGCCAAAAAGATATGATTACTGTCTGCATATACAACACTTATGTCATTTATTGTGAGCACGTCGCGAGGTTGTGTGGGCATACACCAGTAGTTTGTCACCCACACAGCTTTTGTATGCTCTGGTCAGAAAATCTAACAGAGACACCTCCAAAATTTAGGTTCCTGCAAGCTTTGTGGCATTGAGGGGATGAGTAAATCAGCGCTGCGACAAGCTGTGTGCCAGAGAGCTGCCTGGTTTCTGCTGCCAGGCAGTCCGTCACCACACACAGATCCCAAAGCCATGTACTTGCCAGGCACCTTCTCACATGGTCAAAGCAAGGAGAGGAGAAAACGAAGGGTTTCTCCAGAGGTCACAAGAGACGTAACAAGGACCTGGGTGGTGCTGGCTGAGGGGAACATAGGAAGCTGGATGGCACCAGGTGAGCCCATGAGGTCATGATGGCTCTTGTTGCTATTTCCAAACTGAGCTTCTGCACATCAGGGGCTTATAAAGACCTGAGCACAGGTCCTTTGGCCATCCTTGGTCTGTCATCTTGCAGCTCCTGCCCCCACAGTGATACCCAAGCGTCTCTGGCATGCCGTGGGCTCGGAGCAGTAACCAAATACAGCCCCTCAGAATAGATATGCTCCCCCTACAGCTCCCACCCCAACGTGTCTTCAGTAACCCTACCCAACGGGGCAGGGCTGCGGGTCAGTGACGCGGGAGACACTCAAGACTGGAGGGATTAACTCTATCCATCAGGCACAACTGCTGCCGGAGTCCTTCTCCCTACCCCATCCCCAAATCTTGGTAACAGGTGGAGAAGGAGGGGGTGGCTGCCAGCCTCGCAAGAATCTCGGCATGCACGCCCCAAGGGCTGGATATAGCCAGGTACGAGCAGAGGAGCCTCGCACAGGGGCGAAGACGGCGAGCTAAATAAAGGCATGGAATTCGGCACCCAAGGGGAGATAAAAATACATGGACCTCCATACAAAAAGAAATACATGGCTGCCACTGTATGCTTGTCACAGCACTGTGATCAGCAAGGCACACAGCACAGGCGGGATGGTAGCACAGTATGCAAGGCATGTTAAAAAAAAACATCGTGCCAACAGCAAATAAACAATAAAAAGCTATAAAGTTATAAGGAGATAACTGTAGATACCATGTGGTTGATGCACAGACTCAGCAGAGCACGGCAGCTGCTCCACTATACAGTGGCTGGTGCAGGTCTAATGCAACAGAAAGCACTTCTGTACGTGTAATAGAGTTATCAAGAAACACAGAGTAAGAGGAGAAGCACAGAAATGAAGTGAAAAAAAGCCTGCTGAAAGCTGGAGTGGCACAACCACGGTGTCATCTGTACAGTGCATCTCTGAGACATGCGGGGTTCTGTGAAATAAGGTGGGAATCTTTCAGGAAAAGAAAACCTTTGCTCATGTGGCAAAAAATGCAATCAATACAGATTGCTGGAGCAATCAAGCCTAGAGAAACTGATACCTACATATATCAGGATCAATAATGCAAAATTCATTAAATACCTGGAGAAAAAGAAATTTCAGTGCCTAGAGTGAATACCTTAGTTTGCTGCAACTGTCTTGATTTGGAGAAATACTCTCCTTCCCTTAGCCAGCTTCACTGGAAGCAGATTATGCCTCTATTTCACCAGGCAGCTTCTCTCCCCCTCTCCAGCCTGCTTCAAAGCTTAAGTCTCAGGGACTGCTTTGAGTCTTAGGGTTTGGAGTCTTAGGGTTTAGAAGTACCATCCAGACACTGGTGGGATCCACACACTGCTGTGCTCACCAGGGCCAGCAGCCCCATCACTTGTATGCAAGTTTTTAGCAAACTGAATGCAACGTGAATCACATGCTCAGGGCTGCAGGCTCTCTATATAAAGCTGTGTAAAGCTGCCTTTACACAGGACCCACTTTGATTCAGCTCCCTTCCTGTAATGACTTTACAAAGTGCCTCTGAAGCAGAGGAGGCACTGTCAGGAGGCTGTAGCGGCTGGGAATGAGACAATGGCCCTTCACAGTTCAGCAATATGTTAAGTGCTGCAGTATTCACACGTTTGCTGGATATTATTGCTAGTGATTCAGGACTTATGTATGGCAGCGGTTACATTTTGGGATTTAGACCACCCCTCTCTGGACTAACAGGCCTGCTTGCCCCTCAGGATCCCATCCCTGCACTCTTGAGCATCTGGCTCACGCTTTGAGGTACACTTGAAAGGAAGGGAAAATAACTAAAAGAAGCTGATATTAGTTAATATCACTGAAATTCTGTGAGCCTAGCAGCAGCTAGGGCTGTGAGGATGGCTCAGCGTAGCAGGAGAGATTTGGATCAGGTAATGGCCCAGTGGGAGGGGAAAAGGAAGAAGACAGCTGATCTGAGAGGAGATCAGGAGGGGCATGACAGAGCAGAAGAAGCTCCTCAGAAATTTGCTGCTGCCTATCTTAGGCTGTTACAAAGCATGCTAGGGCCAGGGACCTGCTGGACTCCCTGACCATGGCCAAGAGAATGCTGAGTTTGGAGCTTTGCACTCCAATCTGCCACTGCATGATGGCCCCATGCAAAGCAGGTTCCCAGCTGCATTTCAGGCCAGGAAAAATCCAAAGCCCTCAAGCTATGTATCAAAAAGCTGAAAGATCACATTCGTCATCCACAGCAGCTCCAAAAATGTGCAGAGAACTCAGCAGCAACTTGCAGCCACAATGCTGACTGATGACCTGCAACAGGAACAAAGGCACCTGAGAAATCTCCCAGAGCACAATCCCAACTTGCAGTCATCTCTCAACTGCTTTGACTCAGGAAAACCATTATTAGGGATGAGTAAGCTTCACTCCCTGTGCAATGGTGAATCTCTACAGCAGGACTTCAGTGGGTACCGATTTACACGAGGATTTTTGCAGTGAAATCCTGCTGGGGGAAAGCTGCACAGGTGCCTTCCCCTGGTGACTGCTGTGAGGGCTGCCCATTCATCTGATTTGCGAGTTATGTAATCGCGGGAGGGAAATAGGGTTGGGTGGTTTGTTTGTTGGTTTTTTTTTTGCTTTAATAGAAGTCATGTAATCACTTTAGGTTTAAGCTCCGGTTCAAATCGGACTATTTTTACATTTCAGGCTTGATCTCTCTGGAAAGAGGATGAGTCCTTTCGCCCGGCTTACAAAGAACGAGCTGTGATGAGGCAGAGACTGCTGGAGGGTTATGCAGGCTGCTGCGTGTGCTCCCTCGTCCCCAGCCTTGGGATGTCTGCCCCACAGCTCATCCCACAGCTCCAGATGGAGACCCCGGGAGCTGGTGGGATAACCCACACCATGTGTCCTGGGCAAACCTTGAATTTCATTTCCCAATCCTTCCTTTAGCTCTGTACATCCCACTGCCATCCTGCCAGAGGTGAATAATTCCGTACTTCATCCCAGGTTTAGAGCTCACCAGGCTGTTCAGCATTTCTGCCTCCGAAGCCCAGCAGCCCTCACTTTCATGATGCTTCCCTTGACATCAGCTGTCACAGCGCACGCTGCCTGCTATTTAAACATTGAGGTGCTAAGTTTCAACCAAAGGGACCAAGGAAAGATCTGCACACTTTAACCAATAACACCTTCCAGCACTCAGGTACAGCTCTCAGCACAGGCCAAGCGCTCAGCATCTGGAATAATGCACATTTCCCAGCTACACTATACCTGCTCCCCGCTGCCACTCCAGGTTTCCTCCTGTGCAGCACTGACAGCTGTCTGCTGAAGGCAGCCCACACTTCAGAGGTGCTCAGACCTTGGTGTGACCCACTGCAGAAATGAGATCTGTGTGCAGACCTTCCTCATAGTGCGGTGTTTACAAACTGATTTCTTGCCCCAGGCTCCATCAGTGGCTGTTTTTGCTTCTTGTCAAACAATTTGGATTTCACTCAAGCATTCTTTCTCGGGCAGAAACACCCATCATGTTGGCAGTAGGATTAAAATGGCATGTGAGCCAGGCAGGGTGAAAATGTCCCCATTAATTTTTCATCTTTCCTCAGGCAACCCTGCCTATGGATCTACACAGGTAGTAAAGCAAGACAGCCATGTGAAGTAGAACTGTTAGCTCATCTTCCTCCTGGGTCCACATGCACAGTGGCGGAAGGCAGCAACCCATTCTGTGTCCAGGGCACTTGCTGAGGCACACAGCAGGTCCCCATGGACCAAATGCATGAGGTCAGACCATGCCAGGGAATCACGACCGTGAACAAGCATCTCACCAGGAGACAGCAAAGAGCTGAGACTGAAATCCTCTCCTTTCTGCCCCAAAGCTTTTAGACGACAGCAGCAAGGCTAATCCCACCTCCAAGCTCATGCAACTTCTTCACTCCAGCCCATGCTCAGTCTCCTTTTCTCTGGCACTGTGTCTCCCTTCAGCCTTCCCCAAACAGAAAGGCACCAAAAGAGATGTCAGAAGCAATCATCTCTGTAAACACCAGGAACATGCAGCCACCCTTCCCTAACAGCCCTGACGTAGCCAAGCTTCCCACTGGCTCTGTTCCCATGCTGCCTGAGCTTGGGCAGGCAAAAGCCAATAGCAAAGCAAGGAGACCTTCACTGAAAAAATAAATGCTATCCCAGGTGAGTTTGCAGCAGGCCGTTACCTCTGCTGAGCATGATGAGGCTGCAGCCCCTTCCACAGGAAACCCATGCTTTCAAAGCTGAGGACTAGACCAGTGCTCTGGTCCCTTCTCATGAGACGAAAAGCGATAAATGTAGCATCACGGCTGAATTCCAGCTCAGGTGGTTACATGCTCCCTATCGTAATCCCCCCAGGCTCCCTGGTCTGACTGGGTGGAGTAACAGCAAGCCAATACTTGCTCAATATCTTACATTCATTTTACAGAGGAACAAAATCAGCAAGCGAGGCTTGGGAAGACTCTGTTCGGAGATATTTGAAGCCAAAGAGACTTTGACAAGTCCCAAAAATTGTTTAAACTGTTTACCAGGCAGAATGCTTTCTTAAAAAGCCAATGAGAACTCAGAGACTTGTGTGCATTTGATTTCATGTCTGGTCATACACTGTACTGCTATAGATCCAGCTTTAAAATATTGTGAAGGACGCAGCCTTACAATGCATACTGCACGTAAGGGCCCATTAATACGTAAATATTGGACTTGTCCAGATGGCAGGAAGATTTTTGCATTTTCTCATCATACAGTTACTAATGGCTCTGCACTATCATCATAATAGCTTTGTCCTCAAGCTGTATAGTCATCGTATTTTATTTTCATATTTCTTCGCAATTTGGTGCTATGTGCAGCATTAAAAATGGCTGCTTTTGTGTCATATAGGACTTTTCCTTTCTGCTGTGAAAACATGTTTATCTTCGTTGATACTTGTTTACCTTTTTTTACTATATTCTTTGACATACATTTTTAATCAGATGCACTCTGCTTTCATTGCCTGCGAACACATTCATTTAGGAGGCACGGTGCTCACTACTGCTGCAAATCTCTGTTGTACGCTTAAAAGGTCAAGTCTATTTCTTGCAACAACCTTCATCTGGCCAGGTTATCAGCCATACATCACAGATAAGTACGACGATCCCTAAGGAGACCACCCGTATTCAAATTGTGTTCAAACCTTGTCCTTTTGGTGATGAAGTCTTGAACCAGATTGCACCAGCCACAGCCTCGTGCTTAGCGCAGCCCTGACTCTCAGCCTCATGCATTTGTTACCTCCTCAGGTGTACAACAGTCGGACACCTACCTCAAGCCAAGGAGCTGAACCACTTCCAAGGTAAGCCAGGCTCTCCGCAACACTGCTTCAGCAGCGTAATTAATTCACCAGCCTTTCCCTTTCCCCTCCCGGTGCCAGGTCAGCAAATCCACTGTTATGCCAGTTACTAAAACTGTATCTTGCTCCCTCTGGCTGTTTATCAATTTTATTGGTGTGAATATGTCTTCCCCAGACAGCCCTCTGAAGTAAACGTATGGTGGGACAAAGCCGAAAGCACGCAGGACAGACAGAGCAGAAAGCTTGCATGATGCATGGGGCAGGAGGCTGTGAGGTGGAGAAGGAGCCTGCGCACCAGGTGAGCAGAACAGAGATGCCAATGTCACCCATACCCGAAGGAGAGCCGTGGGACTGTGCCTCTGAGATCAGAGCTGGGCATCATTGCCATTGCTTGACCCATGGCTGGCTTTCAGCTGCTCCCTGCAATGCCTCTCAAAGCAGTTCCTTTTGCAGCTAGATGCTTCCGGCTTCTGGAATGACGTGGGAAGCCTACTGCAAAGCACTGTGAAACAAGACACATCCAGGCTGCCTGTGAGTTGTCAGGTACAAGAAGCATGCCTGTACCGTGTAAAACAAGCCACTAAAATGAAGATATCAGCTCTCCAGCTGTGTAACCAGAAGTTCTCACAGTGAAGACACGTATCCTGGCCTTCTCCGCTTTCAAAATGCTCCCTAGATTTCACTGCCATCTCCAAACTGATTATATTTACCCTCCAGGTACTGCCTACATTGTATTTTAATAATCTGACCACCTGCTATTATTTTCTCTCCCAAATCTGTCGCTCTTCAGCAGTGCTGTAATTTAACTCCAGCTGAAGGCCGCCTGGGTTTGGATGACGTTTTCTCTATTAGTACATGCCAACAACAAAGCTGAAGCTCATCAAATGATAAACAATCAGAACTGCCTTCTGATCTCCGAGATTTATGTAGATCATGATGCAGAAGAAAAAATAAAAAAAATGAAACAAGTTTGGTGGTCACAGCCCCACTATAAACAACAGTCAATTCCCAGCCATGACATGAATGGTGAGTCAGGGTGGCCCATGGTGAGGACCAAGGTGCTGAGGCAGATGTGCACGTGCCAGGATGGGCAGGGTGTTGTGAGGGGAAAGACCAAAGTCAGTCCCACACCCTACAGAGAGAACCCCCTAAATGTCTTATCTGACCTTGTGAAAAATACTTCTCTGCTCCCAAATCATGTGGTCCCTCATTTGGGACCACCAGCTTCTGGGTTGCTGGCAGTATGGAAAAAAGCAGAGAGGGATGGTCGCTGGAAGGTCTTCCACATCTCCATGATGTCACAGAACCACAGAATGGCCTGGGTTGGAAGGGACCCCAAGGATCATCAAGTTCCAACCCCCCTGCCACAGGCAGGGCCACCAACCTCCAGATCTGGTGCTGGATCAGGCTGCCCAGGGCCCCACCCAACCTGGCCTTGAACACCTCCCGGGACGCGGCATCCACAGCCTCTCTCGGCAGCTGTGCCAGAACCTCACCACTCTCTCAGTAAAGAAAACGTGTCCAGGCTATTCTAAAGGAGATGGCTACCTTCTGCCCTGCTACACCGAAGTAAAAATACAAAACCAAAAATAATGAAAATACAAAACAAAACGAATATCAAATGTAAAGGTATGTTGGAGGAGTGGGTAGGGAAAACTTTCTGGACTTCACGGGTGATCAGTCCCAAAGACCTGGAGCTCCTCTTGAAATATTAAGAGAACTCAAAAAGATGCTTACTACAAAAAGCCAAAGCTTTGTCATCCTGAAAATGCGCATTCAAGCTCCCTCTTCTGAGCAGGCCTAATATTTCCCGGGCCAGCATCTGTTCCAACTGTGCAGCACATCCTACATACCCAGCAGTACCAATCAAGATCTGCAGCAGCTCTTCCCTCAAAGCAAAGCAAGGGGGAAAAAAAACAAGTATCATTGCACTTAAGTAATTCTGATCTGGCCTGGGGACATATTATGATGAGGCTTCACCGGTTGGTATGCTTTCAGACGTTTCCATTTCCTCACTGTCACTTCCTCTCAGATTAGTCTGCCTGTACTGCTTGCACAGCTGTCAAGCCCATCAGAGGTGTTGGGAGACAGACAGCCACTCACACACCTGCACCGCAACACAACCCTCCTGCAACACAGCCCTCTTGCAACACAACACCACAACCCTCCTGCCCATCACCACACAGCAGGCCACCTCCTGCCACTGTCCTGTAAGGTCTTGTGGGTTTGGGATGCCTTCAGGGAATCGCACAGTCCTAGAATGGTTTTGGTTGAAAGAGACCTTAAAGACCATCTAGCTCCAACCTGGACAGGGATTTTATAATTTTGTGGAGTGTTAGGATCCCTTGCTCTTCAGACAACCATCTGCCTGTCTCATAGGGATGTAGTGACCATGGCTGATGAGCAAGCTGCTTTTGACCAGACCTTGCCAGACCAGGGAGGCAAGACCCAACAATCAGACTCACTTTTTTACCCAGTTTTACCCCGGCCTACTGATTGAGTTTCATGAAACACTGCTGCAGCCAGGACCAGCAGCTCAATAGCACATCCTGAAGCCAGCTAAGACCAGATTGCACCCGAAGAGTCTCTCAGTGCAGACAAGGAGCCCCTTAGACTTGCTGCAAGGCACCAAACACCACATGCAACTCTATCTGAGAGAAAGATCCTTTCATTTCCTCAAGCCACCAAATCTCAAAATTTGGATGTCCAAGTCAGTATCCTGCTACAGACCTCAATTTTCTGCTTTCTGCCATAGGCTGCAGAAAGTCAGTGTGTCCTGCCTATGGGAAGAAGAAGGACTGTTCCTACAATCGGTTGCACGGTTCTGCTCTGTGGTCACTGGTTCCTGGATTTCTTTCCTAGAAGTGACAAGAAATTTTTGAGGACAAAAGCTTCTAAGGCTTAACTGGTGCCATTACCTCCCTGGAAAGACATGACACATCCCTTCAATAGTAATTTCTGAGGTGCCAGCAGCTGTCAGCCCATAGCAGAGAAGGAGAATGAAACAGCTCAAAGAAACTTGCTATTATTGTGTCAGGGAAGATGTCTGTGTGGATGCTGAAGCATCCCAGGCCTGTGCAGCTTGACTGCTCCCCTATCAGCTCTGCAAGAAGCTCACTTTATTATATGTCCTGCTACTGCTAGGCTGAGTTCATTGTGAGGCCTCTTAATTACAACGCAGTCTGCTTCAGAAATAAAACCTGCAACAATGTTTGCAAACAGTCCCAGAGCAGATAATTAGACTGGGCAAGCTAAAAACCAACTTTACAGGCAGACCTTCAGTGCTAAAGGTCTCCAATTTGCCATCAGACGGGTCACTGCAGGGACACCGGCGCGGTCACTCCGCGTTAGGATGATGGGGACGGGGAGCAGCCGCCCCAGGTAGGAGCAAGGACAGTGCTCAACGCGCTGCTGCCTTGGCCATGGCCTTGGGACATCCGCTGCACAAAGCAGTAATAGGTTCACGGGGCGTCATGTGGGTCAGGGAGAAAGGAGCAGGAGAAAAGATGAGGCATGAGGTGAGGAATTTGTGTGTATTAGAGATAGATTCCCACAAGCGGCTGTGAACTTGGTAAATGCATTATGTTCCGGAGATTAATGAGGTGAGATTCTTGCAATGGGAACCTATTCTAGGCAATGCTTTCTGCCAGAAAAAAAAAAACTTTGCAAGCTCTCTGACAAATATTCAGGCAGTGTGGGGGTGTGAGTGTAAAGAGGGGTATGACTGTATATAGGGAGCAGCCCCCAGCAGCAGACAAGCAGGCTTAATATCAGCAGGGGGAGATATTTTTACCCAGTAAGCAGGTCTATCAAATCCTCCCCGGACCTTACCAAAGGGACATGAAGACCAATGCTCCTATGCAGTTTGAGAGCAGGCAGTTTTAACGGTGAGTTTGGGGTAAAACATTGCCGGAAAGCACAACACTTGCGATCTGAAACTGACCTAGGAAAAGCAGGGGTGCTGCCTGTTTCTTTCTATAAGAAGATGGGAGGGGTTCAGGCAGTCCAGCCCTGGCTGCACAGAATAATTTCCTTCTGTGAGGGTCTCTCCCCCAACATTTTCCTGTCCGTATTTACGTGCCCCAAACAGTGACGTCCTTCCTGTTGTCATAGGGCTGATCAAAAATCGTGCCTATTAGAAGCTTCTCTTGACATTCCACCCACGTTTCTCTCCCTGAGCTTTATCACATCGCTCCCAGTTATATATCTCCTGCTACCCTTCAGAGCAGCTCCTCTCCCTGAAGTTCACGTCCTCCAAATTACAGCAAGACAGTCAGTTTTCCCCTTTTAATCATCAATTTCCCATGATAAACACGCATAGCTGCTTTCATCTTTCCTCATACCTCGGCTCCCCTCCAGCACCTTTATTGTTGTGGTTCCTCTTTGAACTCCTCCTGACTTGCCTGCCGCTGTGACAGCGAGGGGCTGGGGCAGAGCACCAGGGCTTGGGTGGGATCTGACCAAAGCTGCGGGCTAATTTCGTCGTTAGCAAGGCTAGGTGTCTCTGGCAGGAAGCGTGCCTCAGTTCATTCACGTGTTTGCTCGCCTGCACGTCTCACTGCTTGTGACACTGTCCTCGAGCTGCCTGCAGATTCCTGCTCCCACTATCATTTGTTTGTTTTATTTAACCAGGGGATTAAAAGCTTTTGGGACGGTAATTACAGCGGTTGTTGGAGTGCCGGCTCTGAAGCCTGAGAGCATGCCAGGCATCCTCCAGCTCCATGTGGCACATCCTCCAGCTTGGGAAGTGCCCACAGGGTTGGGTCAGACCTGCTCCCACACTTGTGTGGCTTGTGTCCAGAGCACAGGCTGGCAATGTCCTGCAGGAAAATAGCACCTATGACAGTTTTCTGCATGATGCCCACTGGGTAGACACGCGAGAACATCACAGATTTTCAGTTTGTTAGCCTCCTGAATGTGTTCCAGGAATAAGTTTCTATAAAATGGAGCTAATGATTCTTGCCTGGTTTGAGACGCAGAGCTGAAAAGCCCTCCACGTAAGGAGCAGGCGGTATTAATAATACATCAGAATCCTCTGCAATACCTTTCTCACAGCTAAGAACATATGTGACCCTGCACAAGCTTCATCATCTCTCTTCTCTGTGCCTTGGGGGCCTCAGGCTAATTTGAAACTTTGAAAGTCTTCCCCTCCGCTAGTTTTGGTTTCTGTCGTTCCTAGAGAGCGGTCTGAATTTCACCACATCACCTGAGCAGTAGGTAAGGAAAAATTGCCTCAGCCATAGAGGGGAAATGTAGGTTAATTATGTTGATAACTTAACCCCCGGGCTAATCTCTAGCCCATTAAGGTGAGCAGATGGTCAGCTCGCGGCAGGGGAGGACATGGGACGGAGCAGCAGCTCCCATTCACAGCGAGCAGGACCAGGCAGGACCCCAGACACTGGGCATCCCCAGCCTGCTCCCTTCACTGCAGATGGCTTTTCTGTGCACCCTTTGCTAGCAAAGCAATCCAGAAAGGGAAGCACAGAGCCACCAGGAGATATGAACAAAAAGCCCCACAAGGTGTTTTTATTCTTTTCTGATTCAAGTAATCAGTGCACTGACACCGATTGAAAAGAGAGGGGCAGGGAATGGGAGGCACTTACAAGGGGGTCTTGCAGGCTGGCTGGACTGGGCAGGTTAAACAATAAAGATCAATTCCATTTCCGTAAGAAATAGAGTCACAGAACAGGCTGGGTTGGAAGGGACCTTAAAGCCCACTCAGTTCCAACGCAATGCCATGGGCAGGGCTGTCACCCACCAGATCAGCTGCCCAAGGTCCCATCCAACCTGGTCTTGAGCACCTCCAGAGATGGAAAAAAAAAATAATTAAAAGAGGGCATGTTTAGATTGGACATTAGGAAGAAATTCTTCACTCTGAGGGTGGTGAGGCACTGGAACAGGTTACTCAGAGAAGCTGCGGAGCACAGTCATGTCATAAAGTGACAAGGACTCTCCAAACTGCCCATTTTAGGCACCATTTCTTAGGGCAAAGCTGCCCCACTCCAACTTCATCCTCCATCTGTAAGGAGTGATTTCCCAAACACTGGCACTCAGCATACCAGCCACTGCGACACCAAAGGTGTGAACCCATCACAGGATCAAACCACAGCATAACTATTGAGTCACCACGCTGAGACTAACGTGCAAGCATACATTAAACAATGATATCTGGAGGAGAAGGGACCAGATGGTGCGCATTAGAGCCATTTTACTTATTTAGGGGACAGCCTGAGCAGCCTTCCCTTAAATGTGCTGTAGGTGAGGTGTACTTTGGGAGAAGCACAGGTTAGAGTAAGAAGATGGTATCAGCAAAGCCGTGGATACATTTACCTGGTGGAGCACAGGCAGAAGCAAGCCCCAAAGTTCTGAGCTGATAAGGCTGCATAGCTGTGGTTAGTGTGCTGAGACGCGAGACGTGCTGGCTCCACAGCAAGTGCTGCACTGAAGCAGTCTCACAGCTGGCTCATCCACTGGCTCAAAGGAAAGGTCAAGGGAGCTTGCTTCCACCTGCAGCACGTGATGCAGACACAGCCCACGTCACCTGTCTGCAAGCCCACAAATGCCCTTCCTCTTACCTTTTATCCTCTGTTCCCTTTCTGTAGTGCAGGTTCTTCTGGAAGGTGGCAATGGATGACACTGAACAACACCTATCACCGTTAACACACAGAGAGGGATGACTCCCAAAAGAAACCACTGCACAGAGGCAAAGGCCCTCCTCCTCTGGTTTGAATTTCATGTTAATAATATACTTCTTAAAATATACCTATAAATCCCTAAGTCATCTTCCAAGTGGCACAGTGCAACACCAAGGGAAAGCTAGCAGCAGTCATCCTGACAAACCTGGCATTGCTATCAGTGCTGGAAAAGGGGAGCAGATGCCTCAAGTAGCAAGGAAACATCTAACAACAGTGAGCATGTCACAGTGACAACGTGGATGCTGGAAACAGATGGTGTGTGGGAAGGAAGCAATTTGTCTCCTTCTTCAAAATATTTGGTTTTGTAAAAAGGCAAAGATTGATTTCTCCTTGACTTCCAGGGAGATGGACAACAAGCAACGGCAGGCCCAGGTCTTCCTCCACACGCATACCAGCATCAAGCATCGTTTGGCGAGCCAAGGCCAGAGGAGCAACAAGTGGTTGTGTTCACCAGTCCTGCCAACCCTCAAAAGTGCCTTTCCCCCCACACCTCACCCAGGTATGGGAAGAAGATGCCAAGACGTAAGCAGAAATCCAGATCTACAACTGCAGGATGCCCAATGCTGCAGCACCTTGCAGAGGAGCAGGAAGAAGGCAGGTTTCAGCAAGGCTTTCCTCTTGCCAGCCACTCAGAGGAGGAGCCCCACTTTGGCTTCGCTCCAGCCTTGCCCAGTGATAATTTCTAATCCAGCATCCGAGGGATTACAGCACGTTAGAGGAGACAGATGGCGGCGCGAAGGCGGAGAAGTCTTATTGCTTGGCTGCAGCCCGCGCTTCCATGCCACCCAGTGCTGGCTTTGCTCTTGCAAGAGAGGGATTTTCAGTTTCATGAGTTTGCAGTAGACTGAGGCTCAGGTGAAAATTTATGTACGTACGTTTTTTTTTAAATCTGCTTTTTTCTTCTTTTTAAGACAGGTAGAAATATTAGGTCTCAGCTTCCTAATTTTTGCCAAGGCCATTTTGAGTGGCTAGTGATACAGTGAAAACACAAGGAGCAAAATTGAAGGCTGAGCCAGAACATTGGAAGAACCACTGAAAATTTAACTCTCTAGCTTATGTTAACACTTACTTACAACAGTTACCTGACAAATGCAGGTGAGGAGACCATTTTTTCAGAAAGCCAATGCAATTTTTAGACAAGGATGGAGAAACTTCACGATGCAACTTTCCAGTCTTTCCAGAAGCCTTCCAGCAAAGCCTCGGAGACAGCTTCGGGATATTTCTCACGTTAAGACCAAGCAGAGAAAAAGTAAGACACAAAGCCAAACCCCATCCCAGGGGATTTTGGGTGCCCCTGGATTATGACATAATCAGAAGCAGCGCTGCGGCAACCTTCACAAACCAGCAATGGATCCATGAAAAGCACAGAAGTGTAACAAAAGAAACATCTCTGCTTCTAATAACAGCACATTTTTCTTTTTCTGGGACACCTCTAAAACAAGGAACAAGTGAACAAACATGAGTCACAGCACTTGGCTCTCTCCAGGCTGCGCAGACCTTGGCAAAACGCTTCCCTTTCCTACCCCATAGTCCTGCTTGCTACCAGACAAGGATGTCCCATTTCTGGGATATATTTGAGACCTACAGATGAGCATGTGTTTTGACAGGTCCAGGGTGGGGAGGAACAAGTGGCACCCTCCCATTTTGCAGTGGCGTGGCGAGAGCTCCTCTTTCTGCCTGCTCCGTAACATTGTTGGCCCAGGACCGGGGTGGCACAGCCTTCCTGCACAATTCCAAGCCTTTGAAAACTGGATACGCATCCATGACCTCAATTTATATAAAATAAATGAAGAAATGAAATAAATAAGTAATATGTACAGAGCCCACACGGAATCACCCCCTTCAAAGAAACACAACAACCAACCAACCGAAAAATAAAAAAAGCACCCAAAGCTCAGTGGACCAAACCCACAGTGGTGGATTGTACCTCCATCTTCTGCTTCAGCAGAACGTGCTGTGGGCATTGTGTACAACAGAGGCATTGTTGCACGCCAGTTATTCTTTTTCTGGGAGCTGTGGAGGCTGTGGGAATAATGAAGCAATTATTCCTATTATTCCCAGCAATGGTGGGAAAGAGGCTGCTTTTGTCCTGGATGGCACTGGCGCCTCTGTGTTATCCCACAGCAGAAACACCATTGTGGAGGCTCCCAGGATGTTTCTACGGGGGCAGTGCCTGGTTGCACATGTGGATGCCTGGTCACATTCCCCTGGATGTCCCTTTTTGAGGACAAGTCCCTTTGTTGCAAGGTGTCACCTCAGCCCACCGCAGCTGTGTGGAGGTGAGGGATGCAGTCAGCATCTCAAGCATTCCTTTTTGCAGCAGACAGAGGCATCCCAGCTCACAGAAGGTGCTTCCAACGTCAGCTCCTCCTGCAGCATAACCCGCATCCCCTCCACTATACCCATCTCCTCCATCAGCATCTTCCTGGGAGCCTAGTGGGGGGCAGGACCCCCCTGGTCCCTCCCCTGAAGGGAAACACAGCCAACAGAGAGCCCAGCACATCCCTGTTCCCCTCCAAACCCACACATGCCCTACTTGGGTGAGGATCGGCAGGCAGCGCAGACAGCAGATGGGAGGGAATTAAACTCAGATTGAGGAGGGACACTGGCCCCCCAGAACTGAGACTTATTCCTGGCAACACGAAGCTGAAAAGCACTTAGATATCAGTGGTTTCTGTTAATTCACCACTGGGTATTATCCAAGCTTGTTACAAGATTGATGTTCACCGTGGTGCAGTCATTAATAGTCACCCTCAGTGCTTGGCCTGGATAGGGACACAGAATCTGGGAGCCAGAAGTTGTTTCTCTTCCTTGCTTGATCATTTTGCTGATCCCTTGGCCTGAGTGTAATGATCAGATTAGAAGGCTTTTTTTGTTGTTGTTTGGTTTTGGCTTCTTAGTCCCTACAAACTAGATTCACACTTCCATGGGCTGCTTGCCATCACTGCCAGGAGCACTAATTGGAGCTGATGAGAACCTGCGTGATCTGCTGGGGCATGGAAGCCATCAGAGGGGCCACCAGCAGTGCAGGGACGAGCACGATGGCACCAGTTATCACGGGGCCACACACAAGGGTTTCATTCACAGAGGTGGTGCCTGCTTCTTGCCAGAGCTATTTCAGCTGGGAAACAAAAAGCCAGTTTTTCCCCCTTGTTTTCAGGCGGGTGCCATGCACGTCAGAGTGACACAGGCGGTGGCACGCGACCACAACACCCGTGCACTGTACCAATGGCAGCAGGGAGCTGCGTGCAAACCCCTAACAGCCCCCACTCTGGATTAGCACTGGTGGGGTCACGCTGCTACCACAGCCAGGCAATGTCCTGTGGGACCCACCAAAACCCGCTGCCACCCAGAGCCCCGGCTGTGCTAGCCATACACAGCCGGGCTTGCTGACTACACAAGCCTCCCTGCATATTTCATAAAGGGATTGTTGTTTTCTAGTGGGTGACACATTGAAGAACATTATATTTGGAGCATGGATCTATTTAACGGGATCTTTTTATTCCCTCTCTCACCCACATGCACAGACACGGTGTGTCTCCTTCATACATGCAGTGCATGCCTTTCGGCTGCCTCCGTCACGCTGGGCTTAATTAAACACCCTGGAGGCTTGTTTCTAAACCCAGATTATTGATAGACTTACTTATTTCTTATTCCCTGACTGCTAAATAAGGTGAACAAAAAGACTCAAGTGGGAAAGTTGAGTCTGCTCTCCTGACCCTGCAGCTGAGCAAGAGGCAGGCTGAAACGTGAGATCAAAGCGTGTGCAAGAACGGGGAAGGCCATGCATCATGTCCAGCTAAACTGAGAAAGCCCAGGAGGAAATCCCTCCTGGGATCCCAGCACCCAGGCTGGGAAATCCTTTTATCTCCAGTTGGTGCAGCTTTCCTTTAGCTGTGGCTCTGGTTTCCAAGACACCTAGTGCAAATGACACAGAGAGATGAATTGGGGGTATTACTTATTCCAAAAACCCGCTCAGGATTTATACTGGCCGCTCATCTTCTCACTGAATCCAAATCCAATATCCCTACTGTTGCCAACGCTGAAACAAGAGGAAGGTTTTACTTAGCAAGAAGACAGGAAAAAGAAATCACAATAAATCATGTGCCAGTGCTGAATATCTCTGGGAGAGCTCTCACCATCCCACAACAGCACAGAGGAACAAGGATACCAGGGTTGCGGAGAGAAGACAGAAACTCCAGCTTAATTTTGCAGAGTTGAGTATTGGCATAGCAGGAAAACCACTTTGTTCCCATGCAGCAGCTGCTGCTGCGCAGAGGGGCTGGCGAGGACCAATGCCGGGGCGAGAGACAGGATCTCAGCTTACCCCTCGAAGAATCTCTCATTGCCATCGGGCTGCTTCAAGAATTAGCCTGCAGCCAGAGAGCTGAGCTGTAGCTGGTAACTGCAACACACAGACTTTCTTGTCTGATGTCTTTTACAAGTGCAGAGAGAGATCTTAAATTTCTACTGCCTCTTCCCCCCACACACTTGAGGAACCCCCAAGAAGCAGCACCGAAGCCTGTAATATTGCATCCTGCTGGTTTGGGCTTTCCTCTGCCTAATCATCTACCTAAATCCACGTTAGAGTTGAACATTTTGATTAAGCCTGGCAAATGCAGTGTTTTGGAGACTCCTTTCAAGTAGGACTGAAATTGGCCAATGAGGTCCAAGGCTAAAAGGGTGAAGCAGACCATGACACTTCAATACAACGGGGATAAAGATGGATCCTGCAAGTGAGCTGTTCAGTGACAGTACCAAGAAGAACCTGAGATCCCCAAAACCTTTTAAGAACACATGGCTTTGGCTAAGTAGCCTTTTTGTTTACAAACTGTCAGTTGTCAGAGCCCAGGCATCATAATCTGGCTGCAGCACATGCATGAGAGCCAGAGGTAAAGGCAAAGAGCAGAAACTATTTCAGGTGACGTGACTCCACCCTCATCAAATAGGATTGCCAGACACAATCCGATCGGCTGAGGCGCTGAAAATAGTGTTGTGCTCTTGCCCTCTTAGCTGGCAAATAGCTTTCAGCCCCCAAAAGTGCTGAGGTGCTGTTCATTGGTGGAAACAGCTTGCATGAAAGTGAGAGGACTTGAGATGGGGGAACCTGGGCACTGTGTGAAATGCTGTTGCAGCGTATTCAGGTGAAATGAACACCCTGAAAGGAGCCATTAGGCAGAAAAAGGAAACTCAAGACATGAGCTCAAAGTTGCAAAGCACTTAGAGGCTTCATCTGTGATGTTTTATGTAGCTACAGCTCAAATGCACAAACCCTGCTTGGTTAACATGGAATTAGGAAACATAGCAGGCAGCATGGGACAGAATCTACTAGGAGGCAGAGTCTGGCCCCTTCGCATAATCCCTTTCACAGACAGATCAAGACTCGTCTTAAGGACTGCATGGGTGTTTTGCTCCTGTTACTATGCTTGGAAGCCTATTTCCAAACTTCCCTGACCTAATGGCTTGAAATTTCACTTTAATTCCCAGGCTACATTATTACAGCTGAGCCTGTCCCTTTGCCAGCACCTTTCCTTAGCAGGAAAAGCCCTCACTCATCACACTGTTCACCTGCTGACGTATTTACAGAGCACTCGCACCCTTCCCCTACTTTTTTACTCAGGTTAAATGATCCAAGCTTGCCAATCTACTGGCATAGGACAAGTTTTCCATTGCCCAGATGGACACTTGCTTAGCACAGGTGCACCTTGTCCTGAGCAAGATCAGCTCAGAGCATCTCCCTCTGCTCAAAGGAGGAGACAAGATTTTTTTTTCTATTTCTATTTCTATTTTTTATTTTAAAAACAAACTTTCTCTCTTTGTGCTTTGCTCACCTGGATGGAGCAGTGAGCGGGGCTTTCTCCTCCCTCCTGCCACTGCTCTGCCTAGCACTTACAGGACAGGCTCGGCACTCACTCCCTCCTGCTCTGTTTCCATTAGCATGGGATGATGCAACCAGACTTTTGCTGCAATTCACCGAGGAACAACACTGTCCAAACTGATGAAACAGCAGTTCAGCAGAGGATGCAGGAGGCACTTTAGAGAAGTGGCAGTGACACTAGACAAGCTTTCACCACATTTATCGAAGTGCCTGAAGATTCCATTTCAAGGCGGTAGCAACACTTATAAATAATGAGCAGAGCTCCTCTGCATCTAGAGCATTTTAATAAATAAAAATGCAAAGAAGAAGCCTAAACGGCACAGTCAGTTCTGCTTCTGCAACCTTTTCAGTCTTCCAAGAATATATATCAATGACTTTCTCCTGTGCAATCCCTGAAAGCACAGCTCTCCCTGGGTGATGCCCCTTTGGTACCGATATGATCTTTCACACATAGAGATCATGCTACTACACTGCTCTCAAGAAATGCAGAGCCTTGTGTCCCTGTGGGTGCACATATGTGTGCAAGAGTGTACGACATTTCACTCATCAGCTGCTTGCTCAGGCTTCAGGCACAGCATGAGCCAGCCCGGTCGCTTTTATGCATGCTCTCTCCCTTCCAAACAATACTGGCTTTGAGGGTGGCATTTTGTTTGGGGATCTGTTTCCTACTTCATCACCCAATTTTAAGTCCTCACGAAGGATAACCAAGCAAAGAACATGAAAACATTTCCTGACACTCAGTTCAGCCGATGTCCTGCCCTGCAGCACCCTGGCTGCTCTGCCCATGAGTCGCTATAATGCACAGATGACAAAATCCTCAGTGGCCCAACACGAGTTTGGAGGACAAGGTGATGCCCACTCACAGAATCACCGGAACCTTTCCAATACCATCTTTCCCCATGTACTGTTAAAACGCAGCAGGACAGCATGCACACAGCACCTG
This sequence comes from Penelope pileata, assembly GCA_013396635.1. Classification (NCBI taxonomy): domain Eukaryota; kingdom Metazoa; phylum Chordata; class Aves; order Galliformes; family Cracidae; genus Penelope; species Penelope pileata. The sequence continues at coordinate 191,127 of WBMW01005741.1, read as the reverse complement.
TACACACAGGAGCCCAGGCACACGCATGCTGACCAAACCACATCCTGCCGCACAGGGATGCTCTGCCAGAGCACTCGCGTCTCCACAAGCCTCGCTGTGTTCTGGCAGGGCATTCTGAAAACAGGTTCATGCAAAGCACTCCACTATGAGCACTGCATTTACCAAGCCCTTGTAAGTCTGGGGAAGCAAAGTCGGGGTGGCTCGGTCCCTGCCCCACACCCCGCAGTGCCTGCCTGTTCACACCGAGCTTGAGTGACATGCACCGCATGGCACAGTAAGTATGCCCTCTCCGCTGCTGCGATCCACAGCCTAATTAACTCCCTGCAGAAAGAAAACATTTTCCCTGCGGCTTGCTGCAGATTCTCTGCGCAGCCCTGACTTGCCGAGCTGCGGCAGCGGCTGCTGCCACAGCATCCTCTCTGCAAAAGAGACAGGATGGTGCCATGGGGATGGACGTGGCTTCTGTTGGAATAATGTTCTCTGCTGACGAACGCTTGGAAGTGCCGGTCCCCCTCCCACGAGGCAGGCAGCACGAGCCAGGAGCCAGGCCATGCAGATGCTGCCATAAATATAAATACACCTGCTGTGCTGGCGGGAACCTGCGCCTCCTTCCCCCGCTGCTCAGATAAATATATCTGAATCTAAGACAAGGGGCACGCTGGTACTGATACCACAAGACCCCTAGCAAAAGGGGAAAAAATGAGTTAGATGCAAATGTGACAAAAATAAAAATAAAGAGGAAAAAAAAATAACTTCAGTTTGTTTGTCCAAGTATCCTTGTGCAGCTGAAGAGTCTGCTCTTCTTGGGAAATGTCTCCTATCTTAATGAATGTGTCCTGCTGAATTAACTGGGGACATCAGTGGATGCTCCCTTCCCAATAAAGTGCAAATTCAAGGTCCTAAGGATGCAAACTGCACCTGCCAGAAAAAACTTTGAACTGTTTCCAGGAACATATTTATGTCTGAACTTACAGGTTTTTTATACAGTATTAAGAGCTCCTGTTGGTTTCTTTAGGATGACTTCTGCATTTCCTTTTACTTAATTGTGAGTCATCCAGGTGATAGCCATGCGCAGATTGGTTAATAAAACTGAAACGCAACAAGCTGAACTATCATCACAGCCTCATAGCTAAACACACCTAATCTGGAAATGAAATGCTGAATAGTTACATTATCTCAGCATTTTGCATATCGAACACCCAGCAAAATGGACTTTTTAAAAAAAAAAAAAACACAAAGAAATATTCATACTGAAAATACAATCTTCTCCAAGTGCAATAAAGACAAGATAACATTTCCCAGATGTCACAATTTAGAAACCTATTCATCTGAGACATTAATGTTACAGTACCACAAGCATATGCATTTTTCTTTCCCTGGATTCCCCACAACCTCTGTTATTAAAATAGATAAAGGATTGGCTCAGTCATGTATTACCAGTTATGTATAGCTGGAGCTGCCCAGCTTGAACAAGCCTCACCAGCACAGACTCTGTAAGGGGGGATGTAGAGTTTGAGCACAGCTACCTTGCAAAACGGTGCCCTCCCGCCGTTCACGCACTGCACAGAAGTACAAACATTTCAACAGAATATCTGTTGGTTGCATTAAAACTTGCCCAAAATTTTCATACGAAAAATTGTCACAAGAGCCTAAGAATTCCAGTGGGATTCAGCCACTTATTCTCCTCTGGGTCTCTTGTGCTTCATCAGTTGGCAATATTAACACATAGGAAATATAGGGGCAGATGCTGCAGGGCTGTGAGCATCCACAGAGCTCCCTGGACACATCCACAACTATCATAGCTCCATTGAAGCGCTGAGCATAGTAGTGAACCAGCCTCTATAGCCTCAAACAGCACTGAGTGCTCAGCTTCCTCAAACCACGCAGCTACAAACACTGATTCATGAACATTTTTTATTCGGCTCGTTTTCTATTCCTTTTTTCTTCCTTATGGCAAAAAGAAAGAAGGGCTCTTCTCATGAAGGAAGAATGACTGTGATTTTCCACATACTTTAATGCTGACCCTGTCATGTGACAAATAACCTCTCCCAAAAGATCATAATAAAGTCAGAATCCTTCATAACCCCACAGTATCTCCTTTTTTTTTTTTTTTTCAGAGCACAGTGATACTACTCCATCATAAAGACACACATACACAAAACATTGCCAAATAAACAATGGGAAATCCCCTCCTCTAGGCTAAGAACATACCAACAGATGCCATCCCACTGAGAAAGCCTTTCAGTGTTAATGAAATCTGGGAGCAACAAGATTTCCAGCTTTTGTAGGGGCAGCCAGAGGACTGCTAGCAAGAGGAGGGCCCATCATGCGGCTATGCCACTGAGCTGGGAAGGTGACTTGGCACCTCATCCAGGTACCGCCACCAACTTGCTCGAAGTCTCCACAGATTTGTGGCCAGGTATCAGATACATCCCCAGAGCCAGGAGAAGAGAAAATGCTGGATCTTCAGTGCTTCTGTAGGCAGCAGAGGACCGGCCACCGATCTGCTCCAGGGCTCCATCACCAACCTGAAGAAGTTCCATGCTGTCTTCAGGCCTCAAGGACACCCACCCTCCCACCACTGGTCCTGCTCTGTTGCTGGTGATAGAAGGAGAGGGGTGAAGGCAAGGCAAGGCCCCCACATCCTCCACCACCTGCCTGCTGCAGAGGGATTCAGCTCACTTGAATTAACGTCTCCATTAGCTAGAGCAGAACAGGGCTGCAACAGCTCAGCGCAGGAGGACAAATGAAAAACACCGAGTGGAAAAACCAGGAAAGAGGAACACAGATGCAGTTAAATTAAACTTTAAGAAGTGACCAGAAGCCAGCACTACCTTTCCTCATCAGCAATTTGCCCATAGTGACAGAAGAGGAAGGCTTCTCGTTGTTGTCCCCTGTGAACCAGCGATTTAACACATTGTAACTGGTTTCAGCGGGCTCCGGCTGCTGCCAGCCTTGGCAGAGGCCTACCTGGCCTCGTCACCGTCCCCTCGCTCCAGCTGGCCCTCCCTGCAGTAACACGGAGAAGCCAGTTCTGCCGCTGCTCCTGCTGCGCCTGCTCTGCGGAATTTATTTAAATGTCACCATTGTGATGCTGTCTGGGGGAAAACACAAGCAAGCACAGAGTCCCTTACCTCTACCCAGTGAGTGAGCAACAGAGTGCCAGGGATGTGGCACAGCTCTGCCTCTGACCCGAGGCATCAGAGTGAACTCAGGAGTCAGGATCCGTGGGTGCATTGCATCCTTGCCCCAGTGAACTTGGGAAGTAATGAAAATGAAGGGGAGAGGGAAATAACAGCAGATCCTTCCTCCGACTCAGGGCAGCATCCCCACATGCTCGGCGGCCTGAAAACCACACAGTAGCCAAGGCTGAGGAGCATGCTGAAAGGCACCGACATGCCGCTTGAAAACCAGCTGCGAGCTACAGCTCGCAGCAGCCTGAGCTGGAGCACAAAGCCCCAGGCACAGACAGGCTGGGGCTGCTTAAAATGAGTGGCATGGTGCCCAGGGCCTGGAGCCTGCCCGCCGGCAGCACAGCCCCGGCCCCCCACGAGCCCCCGGCGCCCCGGTTTTCGGTGAAGGAGCTGACAAAGCGGCATTGAGGACGTCAGGGCTGGCTGAACATCCCATCTGTGAACAGTGGGCGCCTTGTTCGCTGGCCGGGCATGGGGAAGCCTCCTCACAAGGCTATTGAAATGGAAATGTAGGCCTTGCACCCAGTGAGTGCAGCCTCCTCCCAAACAACAAGGGCAAGGGGATACCTCAGAGAGGGGGAAGGACAAGGGAGAGGAGGACAGAGGAGGAGGAGGAGGAGACATGCTTCAGCACACATGCTGCATGAGTGGATGCATTCTCCTGAACCTGGAACGGGGTGGGCGGGTGACCTCTTTGGGCGATAAAGGGAACCTTGTGGCGGAGAGGCACTGGGTGTAACTGCTTGGCCACCCTGCCCCATGAGAAACAAATTCAGTTACACAGGGCATCACTTGGCAGCCCAGCCCTGTAAGAAGTGCATTCGGTAACGCTGGGTGTACAATGCACCCGTGGATCTCACCACAGATCCCAAAAGCACATTGCAAACACAAAGCTGGCCAAGCCGAGCCCACAATGCACGTGGAGAAATAACAACCCCAGGGAGTTAGGCCCATGGGCTTGTAGTAGGCCTGGCGCATGCCTCGTGCAGAGATAACTCCATGTTTTCAAGTCCTAAGAAACTTCTCTCTCTTCTTCATACAGCAGAAACTGTGAATCCATTGCTTCCTTCTCACTTGTTTTATTTTTCCTCCTAATGAAGGGGTGGAACAAGGGGAGAGGATGGGAGTAATCCCATGTAATGATCTAGCACAGGTTACTGATGATAGCACGCCTTTCCAGGCTGCAAGAAAGCACAGTGGCTCTTCACACAAGCCATCTGAGCAAGCAGTACAGCAAAGGAATAAATCAAGACAAACCCTCAATAAATTAAATTTGAATTAAATTAATTAAGAGGAGACATTATGACTTCAATCACAGGAAATTCTACAAGCCGACCTGTGGCTTTAATTTCACAGCTGTGCTTGTGCTACCCTGTGGTGCCATCAGTCTAAATTAATTCTAGGTACTCACCCAACAGCCTGGGAGTCTGCAGCTGCCCTACGGAGCCCAACAATTGAGGTTCCGCTCTCTCTCCTCATCCTAGTCTTCATCCTGGAGCAGTCTTGGCTGGATGGGGAAACACCACTTCCCCCAGTCTCCATGCCTTGAGATGACCATTACACCATGCACAGGGCAAAACAGGGCCAGAAACACACGAGAGAGGAAAACTGCAATTCCAAATCTCCACAGGTTTAGGCAAGAGATTCAAATTCCTCTTAAAAGAGCCTACACTAGATACCCCTTTCTAACACACTTTCTCTGTACAGGAATCTGGGAAAAGACAGAGTCTAAGAATGACCTTTAGTTCATACATTCCTTTCTCAGCCAAGAGCAAAAAAAAAAAAAAGGTTTTTATTCGCCTTTGGTGTAGGTAATGGAATAACAGGGAGGTAGTTTCAGGGTAATTTGCTGGGAGTTACTCCAAAGTTCAAATATTGCAGGACACAATCACAGACCACAAGAAAAGAAAGAAATGCTACATTGCACTCTGCTCTTTAATTGGGCTTGCCAGGAGTCTCCTGTGTCATCCACAGGAAAGATATTCAAAAGTAGAAAGCAAGAATCAAAAGCACAAATGAAACCACTGTGTGCATGTGTGTGTCTGCTGCCCACCTTCACCCTTTCCTTTAGAAAGAAATTGCTCCCAACACTTCCCATTCCCTCTGTTTCCTAACTACTTAGTAGCCAATGGGAACTATACTTGGAAATAAAGCTATGAAGAAACACAGGAAAGGTTTCATTTGTCCAGAAAACCAGCATTCTCCAAACTTCCCCAATAGGTAAGAAAGCCTTTCCCTAAGCCATTAAGATAAAGCAGAAAGTGCCATGGACAGACACAACAGAAATATGTCTTCCCAATGGTCATAGAAGTGGGAAGGAGACCACTTAGATTAAAAAGCTACACTTCCACATTTGGAAAGATTAATGTGTTCTGCAGAGTCATGAAGCCTCTCTCCAGATGTTTATCATCCCCAGGAATTTAGAGACACTGTCTGTGGGTCCCTCATGGCACTCGCCCCCCTCATACTTTCCACAGTGACCCATAGACAACTACAATACCTGAAAACGAGAGGGCAGGGAGGGGAGGATGCTCTCCTGTTGCCACTGATTTCTCTACGATAAAGTGATTCAGTTATTCCTCAAGCAATGCCTGGTGTCCATTTTAGCCTATTTACTGTTTGAGATTCCTTCACAACACATGGTTAAAAAAAATTATTTACTTTTCACTCACAATTGATTTGAAAATGATTTACTCTTGAGTCACAATCCCTTGGTGAATGATTTAAGAAAAAAAATTGAATTCCCTCTGAGAGAGACTGCTTGCACCAGCACTTGGCTGGGACTGATAACCTTGATCACAGGGTGCTGGGTCTTGACATAATTGAAGAGCAACAGGCTGGGAAAGCTAAATAGAAAATTTTCTTGCATGCTCCCAGGAATGCCCATGCAGTGAGCAGCCATCTCCCAAACACTCGTGCAACTGAATCTGTCTCTACAAAGACTTACGAGCAACAAGGCAAGCAAGAAGAGTCTGAACGAGGCTTATATGCAAAAGCCTGCTAAATTACTGTAGGGCAGGGACCTAAATTCAGGGAGTGGGAGTCATTTCCACATGAATCACACCAACCCTTCCGTGTCTTTGAGGGCATAAGGAAAGGTACCTCAATCCCCCTAAGGTCTCCTGGTCGCTTCTTTAGCAGAGCCAAACATCTTCAGCCTCTGCTTCAGGAACATATCTGGGAGCTTTGGCCAGCAACCCAAAAAGAGCTCACCTCTTCAAAGAGGAGGGGACCTTTCCCAACATGCCTCCATATGAACACGGGTGTCCAGCAGTGGGCACCCACGTGTGGTGCATTTGGCCTAATTGAACTGGCAGGAGTCCCATGGTCTGGCCTCGCAAAAGGCTGGGTTAGAGAACTTCTGCAGAATGCAGATCACATCCACCCAAGAGATCATTTTGTCCTTATCTTCCACTCTTCTGAATAAAAACAAAAGCAGGGAATAGTGCTAAAGCCCAAAGAACATCTTTTCGGTCACTGGTTTTGGCCAGCCCTGCAGCTGAAGGCTCTGGATGACATTCTTTCACTTAGGTAATAAACATGTGCTGCCCATCATGAGCTGCTCCCAAGGAATTCAGCACCTATCTCATTTGCATCCACCCATTTCTCCATATTTCCAAAATAAGTTGAAGTCATTTTCTTTACACCAGAGTGCTCTCTCCACTTCTTCTTCTTCCCATTTTTCATCCTGAAGGAGGGAACAGACTCTGCCCATACTGCCAGCAACAATGGTGAAATGCTTGTACCATAGCAGTCAGAGAAGTGCCACAATATGTTTTCCTGGATGGTCCCTGCACCAGAATTCTTCTCTGTTAATAGGGGCACCAGCAAGACTCAAACAGGCAGTGAATGACCACCAGAACAGCAAGTGCTCAGCGCAGAACTGACAGGAGAAATTTCAGGAATATAATGTATCTGCAGGAAACAGACAAAAGATATAATCTACTTTGCAGAGATTTTAACCCTCAGGATTTTAAAAAGTCATTGTTGTTTACTGTTACTAATAAAACAATTAATAATAGTTATTCCATTATTATTCTGTTAATCCATCCTCTTTTTAACCTCTCTTGCATGAGTATCAGCTTTTGCCAAGGTGGTTTAAAGGCAAACTGTTGAATCATCCAAGCATCAACAGAACTCAGGTATTCAGCCCAGATGCTGCCAGAAAAGCAACAGTGCCAGGTGTCACATACACTGGTACTGCTAAAATAGAGCTGAATGTGTACTAAAAATAAAAATAAAAATCACACACTTTTGTTTGTTCCTGCTTCTTTCAACCTCCAGGAAAGACAGACACTAAGGACATACTTAATCTTCTTTTTTACTAACTTCATGCTTATCGGGTGACTGCAGCTTTGATTTGTGGCATACTTTCAAGCCCTAGACAGAAGACAGCGTTGCCGAGTCCCTTTGGGCTTTTTTAGGGTGCTCAGTGTTGTAGAATCCCACACTTTTCATAAACAAATCCTTTTCATTTCCCAGCTTCTCTGGGACGAGATGCTGGTCTGCTTGCTCGGTGTCTTAGTTTCTAACAGAAGTTACTGTTAGAAGTTACTTCTCTCATAGTGTCTGGTATGAAGCTATGTTTTGGTCTCAGAAGAAAAACAAAACTGATAACACCTGGCAGTGTTGAACATACTCAAGGACATATTCTGTTCCTCAGTGAAGCAGTTAGGAGGCATAAGGAGCCGGGAACTGGGAGGAGACAGGACCAGGGCAGCTGACCCAAACTGACCAAAGAGCTATTCCATACCATATAACATCATGTGATTTTTACGGAAGGGGACTCTCTTGCTCGGAGGGAGGGGCTGCTGGCTGGTTGGGTATTGGTTGTTGGTCCCTCGCTTTGTGTATCATCTATTGTTTCTTATATATATATACGTACTGTTATTTCTTTTATTTTCTCTGCTGTCTTAGTAAATAGCTTTTATCTCAGCTCACAAGTTCTACTGTACTTTTTCCTTAATTCTCTCCCCCATTCCACTTGGGAGGGGGGAGGGTGAGTGAACAACTGTGTGGGACTTAGCTCTCTGCTGAGTCAAACCACAACACTCGGCCAGTCCCAGACTCACCTTACCCCTCTCCTCCAAGCCTCACGAGGTCCTGGGCAGCCTGCTCTGAAATCCAGAGCTCCCTGGCCTCCCTGCTTCTCCTGCAGTTCCACAATACTGTTCATGAGCCTTCACTCTCACCTCAAAGTGAGTCCCAGTCTCCATCCAGTCCCATTTGGAGCCCCTTATTATTGTAGTCAGGGGGGCTGTTAAACCTGTATGCTGAGAATAAAACTGGGACGAGGAAAAGATAACTGAAAATAACAGGCATCCTTAAAGACAAGCAGCATAACCAGCCTCCTTGATTGCATTATTATTATTGTTTTTAAATCCAAAGATACTGTTACCCAGGTTGCAGATTAACCATGGTGCAGTGGTTTCTGTCAGGGTTACCGCAGATCTGGCTCTGTGCAGCACGAAGGAGGCTAAGCAGCTACAGGAGACTGATCAGATGTGCAGTGGCTACAAGCCGGAGCAAGGCAGATCTGCCAAGCAGCAGCATGCAGAGCCAGCCTGGTGCTCCTGCACCCCTCAGTTGCTCATCAGCAGCACTCAAGAGCGCAGCATGGGGATGCTTGAGTGACCCCACACTGTGCCAGCCAGGTGCCATACATCCTAGCATGAATCAGAATGACTAAAGCTTGCCAAAGCTCGTCTCCTCCAAAGCTAATTAAGTGTCTTTATGCTGGGATCCCTCGTTTGCAGGAGAGCTTATCCCGAGTCCTAAGCAAATGTGTGGAAGGCAGCTGAGGTATCTTGCCATGCTGCTCAGTGTCTATAGCATCTGGGTGCTTCACGGATCAGACAACAATGCACTACATGACCCCAAGGTGACAAAAGAATGCACTCTACCCTGGAAACACCAGGAGCAACACTTTCCCACACAGCAGCCCTTAGGATATCACCAGCTCCCTCCTTCTGCCCCCAGTCAGGATTTCCTACAGCCCTGCCACTCATCATCTGCTGGCTGAACCTGTCCTTAGAGGCCCGCTTCCACAGTGGAAACCCCACGCCCTCCCTAGGCAGCCTCCTCCAACAGCTGCCAATTCTTCCTCATGTGGGAGACCTCCAAGGAAGATGTAAATGCCGCGGGAGCCAATGGTACACAGGGCACCAGCACCAGGGTTTAAAGTTATAACTGTTTGGGTTTCTGCACGAGAACATGAGCACACAAACAAAACGAGCCCTGGGAGCTTTGAGAAACCATGCACTATCCTTACATGGAGAGCAGCCCATAAGATAAAGGATTCCTTTGCCGAGTCTCTGAAGTCCATTCATGGTCTATTTGTATATATCTGCACTAATGGTGGTGTAGATACATTCGCAGATACAACACATCCTTGTACATAATGACAAGGGAAAAACACTGTTGTTCTGCTTGGCTGGGCCCCAGGTCAGGGCAGTGCTGCTGCAAACCTTTATTCTCACTGTATATCTTAGGCCATGGCTGTGGCTGTAATAATAGCATAGCACCGGCATAATGTTTTTCCCCAACAGCATCCTTAGGAGCAAGCCACTGTTATTCCTTTTCTAGAGGTAAGAAGAGCAAGGCCCAGGAACCAACAGGACAGAGATGAGAAACAGGGCCTCACGCTCGCTCTGCATGCCTCTGCCATGTCCTGCAGGCAGTACCTCCTCCTGCTCTCCCCTTCCTCCTGCTCCCATGGCCAGCCAGGGAATAAAACCCCAGGAACAGTTACGAAATTCATCCCCAAGAAAGGAAAAAGAAGAATAACCCAGAGAAGAAGAAAACACCACATTGGCAAGGTGCTGTTTTCCCCCACTTAAAGCCCCTCTAGTAAAGTTTCCCTACTCAAGCCCTCAGTATGGCAAAAGAAGCCCAAAATAACACCGCATGCTGCCTTCCTGCTGCTTTAGCAGTGTCGACCACCACAGGACAAAAAGGACAATGGCGTCCAGGCGCAGCCAGCCAGCTGCTAGCAGCCATCCCTTTGATCTCTCCACGGTGGTGATGAGATCCCCCTGAGCCTCCTCTTGTCCAGGCAGAACCACCCCAGCTCTCTCAGCCTCACAGGACAGGTGCTCCAATCCCCACATCATCTTGGTGGCCCTCCCTTCGACTTATTCCAGCGTGTCCATGTCTCTCTCATTCTGGAGACCCCAGAAAATTAGCTATGAACTCCTCCTTACAGTCTTTCTGCCCCATCTACTCTACCAAACCATCTGTAGGAGGAGGCAAGTGCATGCATTTCGTGCCCATTCGCCTTGGTGTTGATTTACTCTGTGTGGCTGCATAGCCACAGCCAGCACTTGAAATAAGAGTCTGCTCGTGCACTCAGACGTGTCCCCCAGCCGCGCAGAGGGGACGGCTTCAGCCCCCGCCAGCCTACGTGCCTCCCTGAGGAAAAGCACGAGCGGGCAGGGTGGGGGGAGAATCCTGAGCAGAAGCTGTGATCTGACTCTGTCAGCAGATGACTTCTATTTGCACTCGTTAGCACTGCCCTAGCGTGTGCTAACACCACCCCCTCGGGTAATTTAAATTTATAAAAAAAAATAGAGGAGAAGAAGAAGAGGAGAGGAAAAAAAAGCCCATATTTCTATATTTAGGTGGTTAGGATAATCGGGGTGGAAGAGCCCATCTGTTTGACGTTCACTCCAGCTGCTGTGGATGCAGAAATTTGTCTATTTTCTTTCCTTTTGCCTGTTTTCGACTTGTCCTGGCTGCCTGTGACAGCCACACAGAGATCCTAATGTATGGCCATGGCCAGTTGGGTCCGAAACTGTGCACCATCCCATAGGAGTCACTGCGGAAACAGTTGGCACAACCAGGATCCTTCCCAAGGGAGTGTAAAACTGTTAGTAATAAGAATTATTATTGTTATCATTTCATTGTTACTATTAACCCATGTTCATAACACTGAAGAGAGAGAAGCACAGAAAGGCAGAAAATAAGATAAGATGCACCTTAGCCCTCTGTAAAGGTCAATTTTAGGAAGGCAGATTCACCTCTCACATCCTCCTTTTGGGACATCTCCTCATATAAAGTTGAATTTCTGTGGGATGCCAACTCCCCATCAGTGGCACTAGTCACTGGATGGAGATGCAGCCATACTTCCTTTCCAAACTGCCTCTTTTGCCATTCTCATCCCAAGAGTCCCCAAAAGCAAGCCCAAGCTAAATTCAGAAGAGGCTTTTGATCTTCCACCTTCCTGAGCTGATCAGGCTCTGATCCCAAAATAGCAAGGTTGCAATGGCCTCCAGCAGTCTCCTGATGCTGTTCCTGTCATTGATGAGTACTCACAGCTTCCATAGGATACAGCATCCCTGCCTCTGTACTCCCAATGCAGTGCAGTGCTAATAATTTTGCTGCTAAAACCATCCATGTCCTGTGTAAGGACACATGGCAGACCACTGGGACCACTTGCTGTTTATCTGATTTGATACAGGTGATTGCTTTTTAATTTTGCCACAAGCTTCACTGGGGTTATTAAAGGTGCAAGGGATGAGCAGTAATCCTGGGTAAATTATATGCAATGAATGTGCTAAAAGCCCTACAAAGATGAGAGAAGAGGGCTGGTGCAAAATCCAGAATTGCACCACCAGTTTTTCTGCGCAGTGTCCTCTCTAGACTTTGAGCTGGGGTCACACTACAGGACATGCAGGAAAGACGGGCAGCAAGGAGCGCAGGCTAATAAATAGGAATTGCTGGCACTCCTCCCTTCTGCTCTTGTGCTCCCTCACGTTCCCAGCCCCTCAGAGATGAAGATCTCCTGCTGATTTCAATGGGTGCAAGACCAGGATTTGAGTCTTCTCCTCAGGGGCAATAAATATGCCCAGAGGTCCAAAAACTTTCCCTCGGAAAGAACCCTCCTCTCCTGTATGTCCTGTAAGTCTCTTTCATACAAGGAGTTGATGGACACTAATGACCGCTTTTTGCAAGCTTGTCCTTGTGATATATAAGGTTTTGGTTTGGTACTGAGCATGGCTTGGTTGCATTTCCAATTAAGACCACTGACTAAGCACAAGAAACATCATGCTCCTTGAAGTCTCTGCTCCAAAGAGCTCATTTTAGCTCTTGCAAGTCAGCAAGAACAGTCGCCCTTCCTTGCCCCAAAGTCACTGCCTACCTGTGCAGCCACCTCCCCCACAACACCCATCATCCAGAGATGGCCTTTTCTCTTCCCATCTTCCCAGACCACACCGACCTGAGCCATCTTTGTTTCCATAATGCGACATATTTGCTGCCAGGAGGGAAAGACTGGGCCACGTTCAACCCTCTATTAGACGTAAGAGACCCCACTCAGGTCAACCTGAAAGCACAAACAAGAAGGAGACGAGATCTCGCTGGTTTGCAAACCCACAAAGTGGATCATTTAAGCGTACTGTTCACAAAACAACACCTGCGTTACAGAGCTGAAGGGTACGTCACACACCTTCAGAAGCTGCTTTTCCACCACGAGTAGCCTTCAAAAGATGTACAGAGAAATGCAGAGCTTTCCAGATTTCTATTCTTATGACAGCCTTTTAAAATGCTAATGTAGCTCATAGCTATTCCTCGCAGACCTAGAGAAGGTTCTCATTTCTGTGAGGGTCACTTCTTGTCAAGCATTATTTAACATTTCTCAAGTAACTTTTTTGAGAGGGGTAATAATCCAATAAAAGCACGTGAAAATCGCTGTGAAATCTGAGAAATCTTGAGAGATGAAGAAATAAAGAAGTCAGACTAACAGCTGCTTTTTGCAGTTCTTCATGTTCATTCCCCCAGTGTTTATGGGGAAAAAGTACAGAATAGCACAGGAGGGAAACTTCAGGTGAACTGTCTTGCATTTGATGAAATCAGGAATACTGCAAGCCTGTGCAATATTTATATTCTCACTTCCCCTCACCGTCCAAAAGATGCACTACCCCGTAACTGCAGATGAGGAAACAAAAGAAAATTCTCCCAAACAGTCACTTTCATGAAAGATAAATTTGCTTGGGTCTATATTTTTGGACCTTAATTCAGCGAGCCACTTAAATATATGCTGAAGTTCATCATTTACCGCTCTACCACTTACGCATCTACTCAAAAATATGCCTGAAGTCATGCATATGCACAGCACTCTGCTGACTGTGGGCCCTATATCTTTCTGCTCATTTCTGCAACTATTCTAATTTGGTGATGTGAATGTACAAGGAAGTAACACATTTTAAGCAATTTTAGCACACGCTGGCAAAAGCAAAGTCTGAATCTGACTCTCCACGCCGATAATCTGACTAATAGTTAAAAAGTAATAACTAATTCTTCATACCTTTCACAAAAAGCTTAATTCTAATAACCATTACTCTCAAGATGTCAGGACAGTGAAACACTATGGCATGATGTTTTGCTCTGGATCTGTACCAAGCAATCAAACCTGAAGCTGCAATACTTCTGTCCCCCAAAAGAAAACAGGAAAAACCCTGCTCGTAAGCACGCGGTATGTCAAATATCATTTGTAGAAGCTATTCAGTAAGTAATTTCAAATAAGTGAAATAGGAAGAAACCACAGGATGTTCACAAACAATTCGCAAACAGCAATGGAAGAGGAATTCATTAAATAAATTATTGGCTATAAATTATTCACCCACCTCTAATCTAACTACCACTTAGACTATAAAATTCATGACATAAAAGATACAGGATACGTAACAAGGCATCATTAACTTATGCATCTCCCAGTGCAGCTTCATTTTGACTGTCCAGTTATATTATTGCATTAAGACAGCCTTTTGTCTGTAATGTACTTTGAGCATAATACATTTTTGCTTTAAAAGCCTGGCTAAGGAGACCTGGTCTGATTTTAGATTGCAGTTTGATCTTGAGGACTAAGGCTGAATAACTCCTCAGATAGGAGAAAGAACCAAGCTGCCCTCAGAGCAAGACCAAAACTAATGGAAATCTTGCACAGTTGGCTAATTTCATGAGATTTCCACCATTTGGGCCCAATTCATCTAAGTTCACAGTGGAGAACAGATTGTGGGGCTTTGCAGGTACTGCCTCATCTTCCCTATCTGCAAATGGAGGGATCAGATCCCTTTCATTTGGCATGGAGGAGGAAGCCATGAACCATGAGGCATCATAACATGCACTGAGAAACAGAGGAAGGCATTCCAGAAAAAGATATAAAATAGAGTCTTCGATTATTTTTAGCCATAAAAAGAAACCCTCCCAGGAGGGTTTCTCCCTTCTAACTAAGGATAAAGACAGTTTTTTCATCTTGTTTTTGTCACAATTTGTTCTAAGTGACAGTCATACTCTGCTACTTGTTTGGTCTCTCAGCAGTTGTCTCATTTTTTCTTTAATACCATATTTGTTTACTTTTAATTAAGATGGTGATGATTGTCACTGAGTTTCTATGTTTGCGGAAAACTGATGCAAACTGTGGTTATTTGGTTATGGAGTGAGTAAGAGAGAGAAAAAGGGTTCCTACAGTTGTCAAAATAACCTTCTGATTTTCTCCAAAGCCAATGCTACCATTGCTGTTGGCAACGTGTTGCAGTTAAACACCATGTCTCATCATCCACACATTTGCTCCTTTGAAATGCCAGCAAAGTTGGTCTTGCATCACTTCACAGAATCATAGAATCATAGAATGGGTTGGGTTGGAAGGGTCTTTAAAGCTCACCCAGCTCCAATCCCCTGTTGTAGGCAGGGCTGCTACCCACCAGCTCAGGCTGCCCAAGGCCCATCCAACCCGGCCTTGAGCACCTCCAGGGACGGGGCACCCACAGCTCTCTGGGCAGCCTGTGCCAGTGCCTCACCACTCCATGAGAAAAGAATTTCCTCCTAATACCTAATCTAAATTTCCTTCATCCTGTACTGATTTGTAGAGGGCTCAGTCCCAGGCCCAGTGGATGTCAGGGGCATTTACCAAGTCCCTGCACAGCACACCAGTATTTTCCACTTTAAGAGACCAAGGCATGGACTTCACTTTCATCAGAGCCTTCGTGAAGACTCTAGCCCTAGCTCCTGACCCACAGACCTTAAAAGCTAAATAAGCTTTGCCATGGCACTCACCACCTCACACACCAGGAGCATAACTATGGCACTGCTGACGTGAAAAATCACAGGGCTGCTTCCTCTCCTGGCTTACTTCCAACACAAATCCACGTCAGCTAGGCTTTTTAAAAGGAACCTGAGGGAACTGAGTGCTGAATTCCCACAGGTATTTCAGAAAATCCCAGCTGTAACAGGCAAAATTCTATTTTTTTCCTTTTCCGTAGTGAAATGACAGTAGAAAGTGGATAAAAAGAAAGGGCTGGAATTGGCCAGATGGAGACCAAGGTTCCCTTGAGCAATGAGGATAACCTTCAAGATGGCAGAGGACCAGATCCGGCCACAGCAGCCCTGCATGATGGTGGGTGAAGTGCTTTCTGTCTTTGGGCCTCAGTTATCCCAGTGAGTGTCTGGCGATCTAGACAGCGTGGCTGTTGCCTAAGTCAGAAAAGAGGAAGGTTATGCAAAGCTGAGCATTAAAAATGTGAGTGGGTGGAGAGCAATGCAGCTATGAAAGGTTTGGAAAAATATGTTGACTTCCTTCTTTGTGCTGTTCATCTCCTTCTACAAAGTAGTTATTCAAAGCAAAAATAATATACCATTCCTACAAAGGCGACATTCACCAGACATGCATATATTTAGACCTCTGTGCAAACAATTAGCGACTTTTGTCCGAGGCAGGAGAATGGTACCCTGTGCTGTGGAGGGGGAGACGGACAATGGCATCCCAAATCAGCCTACAGCAAAGGAAAGGCCAGGAGCCTCAAGGACAGATTCAGCCTTGGTGTAACACCGATGCCAGCAACACTTTTAAGGCCAGGCATAAATGGCAAAGTTCTCAGGAGCCTGGTCCTTCAGGTGCTAGTTGTATACAGGACACGTTCTCATCTTCCTGGATGTCAGACACCTCCTTTCAGCCCCCCAAACAAACAAGTGGAAACTACAGCACAAGAAGGACGAGACAAAACATCCCTCATTCAGTTTATTTTGCAGCTCTTTTGGCTTGCCATACTGTTACCCTTGCATAGCTGAGGGTGCCACATGCTCACTTGTCCCTGTCCCTCAACACTTGCTTTCTACCCTTTCCAACAGCACAAAGTACTGCACAGAGCATGGAAATGGCAGTGGAAACTTAGTGGCAGGTGGGAATAGAGCCCACATCTCCTGGTCCCCAGTGCTCTCAGCCAAACCAAGGATAAAGGAAAAAGAAGAAAAAAACAGAAGAGTTCCCCCCCACCAGTGCCTAGCTTCTTCCTTACATGCATAGCATTGCTGCTGCTGAATTGCAGCCTCAGGAAAGGAAAGAAAGGGGCCTAAAAGGCAGCCAGGAAACCCACCGTCCATTGGCTTCCCTCCACGCCAGGCGAGCGGGCTCCTTCTGCTGCAGTGACTTGGCAAGCGCACCTTGCTCTGACTCAGCACCTCGCCAGCACCTCCTGGCAATTAGTCCCACAAAGTGCTGACTGCTGCCCGGAGGGCTATTGGGTGAGCTGGTGGGATGCCTCAGCATCCCCCTCTTAGTTGCTGAGGTCCCCTTGATCCAGGTGCGAGTAAAGGGGGTGCAAGAGGGATGGGGAGCGGGGTGGGTGGGGGAATCCCACCCGATTTGTACCTATTCTGTGGATAAAGGGATGAAAGAAGCATATCAAAAGTTAGCAAGCTAACACAGAGCACTGCGCAGGAGGGGATGGTGCTGATGAGTCCAGTAATAGGGCTCGGGGCATGCCAGCTGTCCAGAGGCAGGAGGAAGGGCTGCCCTTGACAAGACAAGGACGTGGTGGTTCTGCAGGCAGACTGGGGCTATGCTGTCACCCTGCCAAGTAGCCAAGGTCCCCCCAGCCTCTCCCAGCTCCCAGCTCCCAACATACGGCCAGAAAGCCAAACAGGCGTGCAGCCCAGCAGCTCCACAACCAGCAGAGCCGTTCCAACATCAAACTCCATCAGATTGCAACGCTCAAGCACGCGCTCAGCTATGGAACATGATGCAACAATGACCGCTTAACACAGCGCAGGGAATGTCACAAAGAACCATGCTAGCCAATGGTTAAAATGTCCAACATGTCTCATAGTCTGTCATCCCTCAGCTGCAGAATTCAGCACAAAGTAATGTCACCACCTGGAAATCCACCGTGGGCAAAAGGAGGGAGGCATCAATTTGTAAGGTGAGTAAGGCACAGATCCCATCTGCGTAGCCATGGCCGAAGAGGGAGAAAAGTTATCTAAAGAACAGATCTCACCACATCAACCTGAATTTACTGTTCAGGAAGTAGATATCTAATGCACAGTGTGGAGGAAAGTAAAGAAACAACAAAGTCAAAGAAAAACACCCCAAAAATGTGACCTCAGCAACGCATGCAGGAATTAGCTATATGCAACAGCAGGCTGCAATTTTGCAACATCTTAAAGGTCCGTAGGACCGGGAACAGCCAGTCCCAGGGCACTTAGAGGCTAAAGCCCCTAAAAGCACACAGGAGATGAAGCGGCTCCATCTCTGCACCCAGGAACTTGCACCCCTTCAAACCATCAGCATTTTGAGAAGAAAAGCAGAGGACTAAGTGATTAATTCTCCATCCCTTCAAAGCTGCTGCCCCATCGCCTGGTTCCAGGCTCTCCCCCTGCCCCTGCCCTGGCCCCGATTACAGGGGATTACCCCCAGGTCTCCTCCGGCCTGCGGGATGGGTTTAATCTATTCCTTAATATCTGGAAGAGAGAAGGCGAGCTGGCAAAGTGATTTGGGCTGGCTGAGATGAAAGAAGATTGGGAGAGACTTCCAAAGGATCTGACAAAGCTAGGCAAGTGGGCAGCACGACCCAAGATGAAATTCAGCATTATCCAGCTGACAGTAATACAAACTTGGGAGAATAATCTGAACTGCTCGTCTATCACAGGGCTCTAATTCAACTGTAATCACTTGAGCAAAATATCCTGGTATCACTGTGAAGAGCTCAGTGAAAACATCTGTTCAACAGACAACCGTGGTCAAAAAGCAAGCAGGCTGGTAGGAGGTCTAAGGGGACAGGCAGAAAAGGATGCTGGAAGCATTAAAATGCTGGCTTTGCTGTTGTTACTTTTGGGTGGCACACCTGGAAACACAGGATAGAAAGGTTTCCTCATTCATCAGCATGTAACACTTGCTGGTCAAGCACAGTTAAAACTGAGGCAATTTAACCTGGAGAGAAATGAGATAAAAAGAAATCAATAAAATGGTAGGAAGCAGTGAAACTGGTGCTTCTGTTCTTATTTTTTTATTTTTTGAGAGAAAGACAAAAGGTTGCTCAATAGAACTGAAGAGCGGAGAATGTGACCAGGTACAAGGAAAAAATTGCAAATTCCTTTTTCTGTTTTTGTTTTGTTTTGCTTTTTTTTTTCCCTGCCTATTCCAAGCACAGCCCATAATCAACCACCAGGAATAATTAGCACATGCTATCAGTAAAATCAAGAGCTTAGCAAAAATCACAGAGGCCTCAGCATTTGTAAGGATACTGGAAATATCCAGTGATATGTCAGGTAGAATGTAAAGAGGAAAAGAAAAAAAAAATGAAAAAGAAAAGCTCACAGCAGTACTACACCCTCAAGATCCCAGCCGTTAGCCAACTTCTAATTAATGAGGATTAGGAAGTAATCTCCCCAGTGGGCATGCGGAGAGTGTGTCCCAGCCCTCTTACTGCTGGCAAAAGCTGCTAGTAGATGCCAGGCAGGGGAAGAGCTGGACCTCCATTGCCCACCCGCAGCCCCTGCCCGCCAGGCCCACCAGTTACCCCAGCCAGGCAAAGGGGCAGGTTTGGTGTCTCGTGCTTAGTACATTAAGGGGGAACAGGAGGGGAGATGAGTATTTTCTTGCCATCTGGTACCAGATGCTCACCAGAGGGGTTCTGCACCCCTTGGAAGCACCCAGTGCTGGGCATGGCTCTGCAGAGCAGCGGTGCGAGCAGAGCTGCTGCGAGCTGCCTGCAGAAATGCACATGGATTGGAAATGGTCACCCCCTGAAATTACATTCCTGGCTTCTACATTTTGAAGACAGCCGAAGCCCGGATGTAACCAAGTGGAGTTCAGACATCGGCTTTCTCCTGCTGATGCTTGTGAAATGCAATCTGGCTCACGTTCCTGTAGCGGGGCTGACTCGTGGGGATATGAGAAAAAAAAGCACAAGATTTTAACCCTAAACAAGTGATTGGATCACTCTAATGCAGAAATTACTCTTGAAAGTAACTTCACACAGACATGCAGAGGCACAAGTGCTGCTGTGCTGCCAGGAGGAGAGCTGTGACTCCGCGCGTGCACCAGTAACAGGAGGCTGAGCGGGATCTGCTAGCCCTGGCCTGATCAGCGAGGGGGCTGGACTTCCTAAATACAAAATTGCCTGATTGCATACTCACCTTCTGCTTTTTTGGTGCAAATAGCGTCCTACAGTGCGCTGGATAAGGGAAGGACATAGGCAACGCCACATATGTGCATGCAGTTTTTGCATGCACTTGCCAGGAAAATAAAATAAAATAAACAGACAGGGACTGTGCACAGATACCACCAATAGCTGTAAGTTGGATTTTAATGTTGTTGCTTATAAATGCCCTGTAGGAACAAAAAATAGGAATAACTTCAGCTTTTACTGCGGATACTTCCACTAAATCAAACCTTATCATCACACTTGCGATGCTCTGTAAAATCAAAATAGTGTTTCAAATGAAAAACAGGGGAAAATTTTCAGAAATATATAAGCATTCACCTCAAGCCTTTTGAGGATAAAAAAACTTGACTTTTCACATCAAAATACCTTTTGCTTAGGGTATTTTTTTGTAATATAACAATACAAATCCACAGATAAACACAATACTGGTTGACCCAGACTGGAATTCCTCTTAGAAATTTCATTTCAGAAATGTCAAAGCATTTAATTTCTGTTTCTATCCAAAATGAAGCCTAACCACTCAATCCTGATGAAGCAGATCATTTGTCCTTAGCCCAGCTGAAGCAGCAAAAGCAAAAAAAAATGAAGGCAGAAGCCAGAATGGACACAAGTGACCTCCAAAACTGAAGAGATGACAGCATATATGGGGAAAAATTGTTTACTGTGCATAATTAATAACAGCGTTCTCTCTCTCTGATGCTTAAGTCGTGAAACATCTGTGAGAGAGAAGTGGGCTGGTATATGACTAGGGGCCCCGTAATGGTGACTTTTCCAAAGGAGAGCAGGGCAGGTGTCCTACATGACAGCAAGCAAACAACTTCATCTCCACACACTTCAGCTTTTCCAAGCCATAAATCAAACCGATTGCACTAACAAAGTAAGTTTGGAGTCTCTCAATTAGTTAATGCTCATAAATGACTGTGCAAACACAAGGTAGTAGCAACAAGGGAACTGTCTTTGTTACACTGCTGTCTGTTAAACAACCAGGAGCTAAATTTCTCCCTGAACATTTACAAAGGGGAAGAAGCATTAATGCTCGACAAGGAGGAAACTACAAAGAACAGATTTTCAGAGCATGCACTTCGCCTTGAAATAAACTGTGTTAAAAGCACTTTACTTAAAAAGCACAATGATAGTAGCATCCTGCTAAATATAGATGACTCACCACCGTTTAGTAGTGAACATCCCCAAAGAGTGCCATTACAGCATTGCTTCACCTGCTGCATAAATATAAGTGTTCTCCTGTGGTTACAGCCTGGACTGAGACGCTAAGGACCCACCAACATCCTTGGACCTTCGGTGGGTCATGAAGCCTCTCTGAGCCTTGCTTTCTCCTCCTCTACTGCTGGTAGCATAAAGCAAACTCATCAGCCCCTTGGAGGCAGGAGAAATGGTTTCTAAGTTTCTTAATGAGTTGTTTATACCATCCTTTGTATCCCCCTATTACTAGCGAGTAGCTAAATATAGTTGTTCTTGAGGTACTTCGAGATCCCTCAGAGAGCGGAATCTTACAGAAGAAAATTGGGCTTTAGGCAATATTGAAGAAAGAGATTAAAAAAAAACCAACACTACAAACAAACGAAAAAGCAACCCTCCTAACAGTTTCCAAAATAAGGGTAGGATGCCTGCATTAGAGATGCAGGAGGTAGTTAATGCATCTGTGCCTGCCGCTGGGGACCAAGGTCAGGTCGTGAGCAAAATGATTTATCTACATGTCACAAAACCACACAGCTTGACACCAATGGCAATCTGTTCCAAAAATGCATACGCATGGAAAAGCAAGGCACGGCCATGGTCCTCTCTTGCTGGGGCTGAGGACCTGATGTCGGGCTGGGAAGGATATATGAGCTAACAAAACGGTGCTGCAAAGCCAGAACTTCAGGGCACACCTTTGGCTGGGATAAACTCAGTGTGGCAGGAAGGGTACTTCAGGTGGGCACCAGAAAGAGCAACACGTGAAAAGCTGCAGAGCAGCTTTTGCGTTGCTGCCTTGCTGCCAGGCTCACAAACACCCCCCCAAAACTTGCAATATCCAGCTACGACGGGCCATAACGCACTGACATCCCACCTGTTGCAATACTGTGTCACAGGATCCAAACACCATGCAGTTAAAAAATAAATCAATAAAAAGTTGTTTCTGCAGCTTAGCAGTACCCGATGTGTGATTTCTAACACATCGGAAAATTGGCAGCAGGCTATTTCTGGTGATGCAGTGGGATTGATCTGCAATCGCAGGTTTAGTTTCAAAGATCCCAACAGAGTTCCCTCCTATCTTTTCATACACTTGCCTAGGGAGCCTGAAAAGTATTATTTCCACAAAAGTCATTATGTTCATAATGCTTTAGAGGGAAAACAAAGACACTGCCCCTGCCCCAGGAGCATTAAAGATGGATATCATAAGCCTGATGAAAGCAGTCATCTAGCTTCAGTTAAAAAGAATCATTGCTATTTTACAAATTACAAAACAACATCAGCAAATGGGGCTGTAATACTTGATTGACATCTCACTACAAAGTCTGACTGCGTGAGAACGACAAAATGACCTCCAGGGACCTTCTCCCCCAGCCACTTCTCATTTGTTTGGCACTAAGTGTTTCTTCTGATGACACACTCTTACAGTTCCCCATCCCTTAAGCCTTCCACCAGTGGTTGAGGTATCGCATCGCACCCGATCCCATCATATTCTTTTTCTCTATCCTCAAAACCCATACAAAGTCTCAAAAAGGAAAACTGCTCTTCCTAACCAGACTGCAGCTCAGAGCAAAAATACACACACTGATCCGCTACAAATGTTGTTTAGAAGAAACTCTGCCAGTTTTATTTGAGCTTGCACAGTGTATGTCTGTTGCTTACGCCTATTGGGATTTTATTTTCAAATTCAAGACCCACCAAAAATACCACCATACTTCTGTTGTGTAACACAGAAGTGACAGTGTGCCGCAGTTATTCTCAGCTACCACCATCTTCTAAAGACTCTTCCTGAGAGAAAAATTGAAAACAATCTTGAGACACGGGTGGTTCACTCCGGTCATTTTCAAGCCTTAAAGGAAAATGCAAGAAAAAGCATTACAGCACTGTAAAAAAATATTTCACTAAAGGTATGTTGCTGTGCTTAGTTGTTTCTGTTGTCATTGTCCTCATGTGCCCTCTGTCAAAAAGAGAAAATTAAATATTGAGTCGATCTTTTTTTCTAATCAAAGGCTCCCGTAGTTTTAACCTCAGATCTGGTTACTGGTGGATGTTTCTGCAGATGTAGCACCTCAACGGGAATAGTTTATCACTCGCATGCCTGTAACTGTGTGGGCAGGGTAACTGGCAGGGTAACTTTTTGGTTACATCTTGACCTCTGCAGATAGAAATTGGCAACATTGAGGACCTGAAAGCAAAACACACTGAACACACTTTCCAGATCCAGAAAAGTAAAAAAAAAAAAAAAGAGAGAGGACAAAGTGCAAAAGAGCTGTGATTACTTGCTTCAGCTAAAAGCTAATAAACTCTTTTTTCTTCCATAATTCATCTCTTTGAAGCCAGTGGGGGAAGGTCCCAGTTACTGCATGCAGCTCCTGATGGTTTCAGAGGGTGGCACTCAGGATGCTTTCAGGGCTGAGGCACTGGGGAGAAGTCCGCCTTGTCCACCACCAGGCTGCCTTCCCCCTGTGCCCTGGCCCGAGAGGAGCAGCCCAGTGCTGCAGGCAGGACAGCCAGAGCCAGGCACAGCAACCCGAGCAGCAAGCTCTGTCCTGATGCAGACTGCCAGGAACCTCCGTCCAGACTTTGCTGAGACATCCATCCCTGGTGCTCTCACGGGGGATCCCATCCTTCCGTCCTGTCCTCCCGCTCTCCCTTGCAGCAGGATGCCTGCTTTTCCAGCTGTGGAGGCGGCCGGCAGCACCCAGCTGCTTGGCCAATCCATGCCCTGCTCGCCACTGGGCTGATCTTCACAAAGAAACGTCGTGGACCTGAGCAGACCTTAAGAAAATTACTTGGTAGACCTCCATAAGGCAGGTCTGCAAAGGCCTGATCTATACTTTGGCATTACTTGAAAGAAAGCATCAACAGATGAGTCTGAGGGCTTTACACTCTGCAGATTCTCTCATCACCCTCACCACAGCACCTCTGGGTGCTCTCCAGCAATGCTCTGAGCGATGTGAGGGACATCTCCTCCTCAGGGAGGACCAGAGCACTCCTTACTGTGCATGGGCTAGGTGTGATGGAGAGGGCTGGCTCTCTGCACATCCCTAGAGCTGGGCACCTGGAGCTGGCGAGGCTGAGGATGCACTCAGCTCCCCAGGCAGCCTGGTGGCATCCCTGCATAAAGTTCCCTGCTGCCCAGGGCCTGAAGGATTTGCCAGAGTTTCACAGGCAAGTGAGCCCACTGCCGGGCTAGGCCCTGCCAGCTGAGCGCCCGTGAAGCCCAGACAGTTTAAAGCAAGTTTCACGGCACCGTAAAAAAAAAATAAAAAAATAAAAAACCACTAGTGCTGAATGACGGTAGTAAAAGCCATGGTGCAGGGGAGGCAGCGGCAGGAGCAGAGCAGCCAGCCCGCAGAGCACTCCCCGTCGCCGCATTTCCGAGCATCACCGGCAGGACCGCCACCGAAACTTCCCCTGCGTCCCCCCGAGTCCCCGCGGCCCCGGTGGGGGGCACCGGCCGCCGCCTCCTCGCGCTCCCCGCCGCCAGCCCCTCCGCCGGGCTGCCCGGCGCTCCCCGCGGGCCGCCTCCATCACTCACCTCGCAGGGCCAGGAGCGCGGCCAGAGTGGCCGGCACCCAGCGCCCGCCGCCGCC
>WBMW01005741.1:44936-166691 GCA_013396635.1 Penelope pileata | reverse complement strand
GGCCCCGAGGCCGTTTGCCCGGCGCTCGGCGGCGGCCCCCGCGGCTCCGCTGGGTCATGGCTGCGGCGCGAGGGTTCTGCTCTCCGGGAGCTGCCGCGTGGATGGAGAGAGAGGCAGAGCGCTGCGAACGGGTTGGGATGGGCTGTGCGGGACCGGGCACCGCTGCAGCGCCCAGTGTAAGTGCTGCGGGGCTAGTGGTTAAAGGCATGGGATGCCCCGACCCCAGTAGGCAAGAGTCGGGGGGACACAGGCATTCAAAGCTCCTAACAATCAAGCCAAGATATTGCCAAAGGCAACGAGGCAGCTGTTGGAGCTGGGGCCCAGCAACACTGCACAGCACAAGTCACCAAGAAGTCGTGTCACGCGGGGTCATGAGCTGAAGTAATCGCAGTCCTCGAGGCTACATGGAAAACCAGTCAACAAAACCCAGCATCCTGGGCATCAGCTGGGGAAATGATCAAGGCAGAGAGCTCGCACAGCCAGGCTCCTTGCACACACCCAGCTCCCTGCCCAAGTTTCACTGTGTTAGTTTTACATTGTGAAAATAAGCAGGAAAATGCACCAACAGTTCACCACAGCACGGGATGGTTTCATTCTACTACGCGAGATTTCCTCCCCACCAAAGCATAACTTCACAGCTTCTCCCTGTCTCCTCCCCAGCCAGAGGCCCCAGCAGCAATCTCATGGCCAGCTGACCCCCTTGCACCAATTTCAGTCTCCTCCATTGCCACAACAGAGGGTAGAACACATTGTTCCTACTGATTAGAACACATTGTTCCTACTGATTAGCAGTGGTACCAGGAGACCCCCGTCCTTGAGGGCAATGCATGGAGCACCGGCAGAAATGCAGGGGTATGGCTGTGCTTCCAGCTACAATGAGATCCTAGGAGGGTTTCTTGTCCAAACATAATCTCTTTCCCCAAAGTCACAAGGAAAGTGCATGCAGTGCATTGAGCCACTAACCTACTCCTTTGGAGAACATCAGGGGATGAAAAGATGCAAAGCTGAAGCAAGAAAAAAGAAGAAAGATGGCAAATTCTCCCTCGGAGCACTGCACTGCTTTCCTGATCTGCCAAGACTTGGGAGCTCTCTTGACCTAATGGAAATAAGCATGTTTTTGAGTAGAAGGACACACTGCATTTAGCAAATGCCATCCCAGCTCGCCTTGGACTGTTCCTTGTACCCCGCTGTGCATCAGCTGGCAGGTAAACAGCAAAGAGCAGTCCGCCCTGTACAGTGGCTGAATTAATGTGCTTCCTAAAGCGCTCAGCGAACATAATGTTAACCAAGAGCCTGGTGGTCAGAGAAAGCATTTCTGCCCAGACTGGACCCAAATGACTCCCTTCTGATTCATGCTGGTAGGAGTGGGGAGTATTTTAATCACCTTCAGGATCTGGTCACGGCCACAGATACTAAGTCATACCTGCATAACACAGTGACACAGCAAGTGACTTTAGCTGCTTCTTGCAGCCACTGAAAGAACAATCTGCTGCAGAAGGATGGAGCAGCCCCAGGGAATAGCAGTCTTCAGATGCACCAGCCAGTCCTCTCACCCTGGCCCCCTCTCCACCTTGCAGCCACTTCCAAAAATAGCTTGCAGATTGTACAGAAAGGACGTGGACGATGCAAAATTGTTCCTGGAACTCTGAATTTCTACTTGAGCTGCCCTTGAGCCTTCTCCAAAGTATCAGACTTACGCCAACCATTTATTTAGCAAGCGCAGTGTACTCCAGCTGGTTGGATGCTGGAGCTGTGAGCAGACAGACTTGCTGCTCCAGCAGTCTGTTTTCCCATCAAAGAGTGTAGACCTCTTCCTTGGCACTGCTGGAATAGAGGAGGTGGATAGAGGAGGTGGCTACTGCGAGGCTCGGCTGTGTTCATCACTCACAAGCACATGGGATCCTTACACTGGATAGCCAAGATACGTGCCAAGGCTTAATGTGCTAGGCTGGGCAAGGACACAGAGACACAAATGAAACCACTCCCTTTTCTTTTGAAAGAATTATGATAAGTAATGCGATTTTCATGTCTCGAGGAAAAGCATAGCTCTGAAACAAATTTGAAAAGAACGCTTTTTTTCCAGGAAGGTCCTAATTTTTTTTTTTCCTTATCCCCTAACATGGCTCAAAAAAGCCCAGTGGGGATGCAGTTGGGTTCAAGAGCACTGGTAGGTGCCAACTCTTACATCACCTTTGCTGTCTCCCAGCTTGTTATTGGATTATCTATTGTCAGATAGGAATTTATTGAAGGTGACATTGCTTATAAATTGATCAAAATCAGCTTCAGTGAAGTGTCCTTCCAAGATATAAAGAGATGGATAAAATTTACTCAGTTGATCATTAATAACTTCTGAGTCTGTGGAATTGGTTATCTCCTTTTGACAGAGGAAATGGAGTTTGCAGATTGAACTGTTTTAATCCTATCTGAAAACAAATATGACAGACCTTTGGAGATACACCCAATTAACTGTCTCCATATCTTTCCAATAAAAAACAATTAAAACAAAAACCTAAGTATGCAACATCTGCAACATCCTCTCCTCTCTCCCTGCCTCCTGCCAGGAGACCCTCTGCATTCCAGCATACGTCTACGGAACCCAAGCTTGTCCTTCAGCATTTCAAGATTCTTCATCTCCCTCTTGCCCCTTTCCCCCAAACCCAATCCACACAGATGTGTGTGGAACAAATTGCTCCCCAGGGCTTCAACTAAACCTTTTCTTTGGACGCAATGCTCTTGCTGTGGTTAACAACTGCCCGTTGCACCTTGTCAAGCACACGCTGCAACCCCTGTTAGCAAATGGTGGATTCTGCGTCCTCGTAAAAGCATTTCATAACGCTGTCATTTACATAATAACTTTCTAAATTGTACATCGACAGACTTCCCCAAATCATTACAGTAGGTGAATTAAATCTTCCACTAAACACCAGCAAATGGTGGTAATGACAACTCTTCTAAGTAGCATACCCCATAAAGCTCCGAAAATGAAAATCAATCACTCTTCCATTTTTTTTCCAGAACTGCTGAAAGAATTTATTACACACAGCTGCAACAGAAAATAAATAGATGGCAAAACTGAGAAGCAGTACACTGAAGTTAGGACTCATGTGGACATATTCCTGCAGTTGTGATACAAAGTGGATCTTAGCGAATCTTGTTGAGTAGCAGCGCTGCTGTAGCTGTGATGGTCTCAAGATATGTGAGGCTCAATAACTTCTACAGAGAAGCAATAACTTTTATTAGACCAGCTGATGTAGCTGGAAAACAGCAACGTGCTTTTGGGTACATTGACCTGAAGAAGGGCTTCTGTGCGTGAAAACTCATCTGTTTCTGTTTTGTGTTTTTTTTTTTTTTTTCCCCTATCGCATCCACTGGTCTAATAAAATATATTGCAGCTTCCTACAGTTCTTAACTGCTTGATGTTCGTTGGCAACTAGCAGCTCCACGAAACATATTTTTTTAGTTCCTTACTTGCTTTTCCTTGTACAGAGACCAAAAATGAATAGAGAACCCTGGGAAACAAGGCTAAACTGTCTGTGCCAGCGGATTTCTGGCCCACTGTTCTTCATCCTGAGTTTGCCAATGGTGCCTTTATCAATAACATACTGGTTTCTAAGTTACTTTTACAAGCTATCAAGAAAGGTCAGAGATACCTGAGGAAATGGTGAAGACCCAGGGATATACAGGACAGACTGCCAAGCACTGCAGGTATCCCTGTAGCATCCTCACCGCTGCTCCTGATTCAGGAGGGTTGCTTGGCTTCGGGAGTACGATGTTCCCTGTGCTACTCTGCAGCTGAGCAAAACATTGCTGTTATACCAAGGCATGAGATAGCTACGATATGTAGTATCCACAGCACAACGTATCCATAGGTACATTGGTCCATGCAGCAAGGAGGGATTATGCATTATTGGCCTAAAGGCCAATATGGCCAAGGTTCCCCTGGTGGAAGGGGTTTTCCACATATAAAACATGATGCTACTTATCGGCATCACATCAAAGTCACTGTTAACTCTGGGGAGCATGCACCTCAGTGCTTCCAGGTGACAAGTGCTTGGGATCTTCTGGGTCTGCCTTGATCCCCCAACACAGGGAGCCAACCATATCCCAAGGGCAACTCGTCCAAAACCCAGGGAACCCCATGGGAACAAATGAGATTATCCATTTAGAAGCAACATAAGAATAAAGCAATGTCAGATGAGAACATTAGCTTGCACTTCTACACAACCTGCTGGCTAACATCTCCAGCTGCCTGTGCTTCGCTTCAGACTAACGAAACCTCTCCCCATAGTGGCATTTGCTATGGTGCGGGGGAGCTGTCCTGAGCCTATGCCAGCTGACTTGCCTTTCACCTGTTCTGGAAGGAGTCTAAACCACTCTGTAAATCACTGCTGACAGGAATGCAAATTTCCAGGCTATTACTGACAGCGTGGCCTGCCGTTGCTTAGCGTTAGCCACAGGCCACGTAGTATTCGTACTGAGGAGTTAAAGTGTCTTGGATGTGGATGAATTTAGCTCTGCAGAACATG
Source organism: Penelope pileata (assembly GCA_013396635.1). Taxonomy (NCBI): domain Eukaryota; kingdom Metazoa; phylum Chordata; class Aves; order Galliformes; family Cracidae; genus Penelope; species Penelope pileata. Next base: position 162,165 of record WBMW01005741.1, on the reverse strand, counting down.
CTGCTTTGGCACAATGTGCCGCAGCTCCCAGTGCAGTTCAGGGTGTGCATAATTCCCGTTAGCCTGCATCAGAAAGGGTTTGTTTCAGGGAAAGGGAGACAGAGAGCACAACTGTCTTCTCTCAGAGACCTTACTGTGTTCACAGCATAAGGAGGCCATGGACAGGTGGGTCCATCAGAGCCAGGGTCTCCTAAGAGCCTGGACTGAGGGCTGCTTTTGGTGAGGAGAGCGACAGGTCCAGCTCTAACACGAAGCAGGTCTGTTTTCCCCAATCATCTCCCACCACAGCCACACAATGGCAGAAGGTGAATTACAAAACATGTTCACCGATGCTCTTTCAAAAGCTAGTTTGGGGATTGTGATTCCAGACTGCAACGCTGTTAGCTACCAGAGGGCAGAGCACTGCCTCCCCATATTGCACCAGGGCTTGGTGAGCAAGGTTTGTAAGCACCCTTCTCATGCTCAGACAGAGAGCTCAGACACTGAGTCCCAAGCAAAGAGAGTGTTAACTGCTGGAAGGTTTTCCTGCTGAATCTACTCCCAACCAATTTTTGCTTCCCTTTATGTATATAGAGAGACATTTCTTTCTCCCTCCATTGCGCAAAACCATCATTATAGGCGGCAATTACAGCACCAGTGCTGGAAACTCGTCAGGCTCACAGAGTGCAGCGTCTCCTCGGCCTGAAGCATGGTTTCTGCAGGCCAGTGTAGGAATGCAGCCATGGTCCCACTATTATGCCTGCAACTGGAAACACAGGACTTGGGTCTCCAGAGCAGAGCTGTCAGCCCAGCACCTCATTTAGCGGTGCTTAAAAAATGTATGCTTAAAAAGCAAAGTTCGGTTGTCTAAGTGCAAAGGGAAGTCTCTTAATTAGCACTCAACTCAAAAGAAGGGGGGAAATGAAGGAAAAGCGTAAAGTGATTTAACATTTTCAAATGAATTTCCTGGACCTTTCCCCCCTCCCTCCATCTCCTTTTTTTTGCTGAAACTACCGAGACGACAGCCCCTTTGGGCCAGCTGGACTGAGGAGGGCTGTCTGTAAAGCACGCCATGGGGACTGCCAGTTCATTTCATCCCGACTGCGCTGATTTATACCAATGCCCGGTCAAGGATTAAACCCTCCATCAAATTTTAACAGCCCCGTGTCCCTTTAACAGCCCGATTTTGAGCAGGAACCCTTCTTGGACCCTGGGTGTCTCTATGGTAACACAACAAGATCGTTTTGTTCTATCTCACCGCATTGTGTGCATATTGAAAAGCGCAGTTAAGATATTTTGAAGTGGAGAGTCCAGATCAGCCAATTCTGAAGCCTTGCAAGAAAAATGATTATGCAAATGAAACTCCTAAAGGTGAATGGAAATGAATGCTTTCGACAACAATACGGGTACAGTATGAGAAATGAGAGCAGTGGTCTCAGCGAGGTGCCTTGCTCAGCAGTACAAAACCTACGACGCCGCTTGCCTTACTTTTTGCTTATCTCAGCAAAACAGTCTGGGACAGAACGGGTCACACTGGTAAAAGCATTTCTCCATTTTGGGGCTGTGGCTGCAGCGCAGCAGAGATTGAGCACAGCCACAGCATGCAGAAAGCAAGTCTTGGGGATCTGAACAGGGTCCCCCTCATGTTAAGAAAAACGAAATAAAGATGGAAAAGGACAGATGCAGCACACAGAGCCCTGACTTCAGTAACAGAGGCAGTAATTTAAATGTTTGCTTGCCTCCACCCTCAGAGGAAAACTGCATCTCGCATACTTCCCCAGTGCCATCTGACTTGCAACTGGTGGCTGTCTCTGGTGTCTCTCACTTGTTGGTTTCCCAAAAAACATCCCAGCAGGAGCTTGGTCTAGTGGGATACTGAATTTTGGGAGGAGAGGAGAACATGTTTCATGCTGGAGGGCACAAAGCAGAGCCTGAAGAAGTTATTACCCCTTCCAGCCACTGTTTCTTTTCTATTTTTTTCATAGCTGTCTTTCAGCTGCTGACTGCTGTCGTTGCATTAAAAATCTCCCTACAGACAATATGGAAATGGACCTTATATGGAAATCCAAGAATTTACTGTCAGTGTAATTGAAATCTTAACAGTCTAATCAAAGAATTATTATTTTCCCAGATCTCATTATTGCAGAAAAAAAAGTAAAGAAGGAAGATTATTACCTGGAAAAAGTCTGAGCGCTAATACATTTGAAACAGTTTTACACACACTTCCCGGCAAACACTCCCTCTTTCTCTTTGCAGGGAGGACCACGATGCTGATGTGTTTTCTCCTCCACCTAAGATCCATATGGAGATGTTTTTATACATTTCCTAGCAGTGTTTTTACACCTCACACCTTCTTCCTCGGTCTGCAAGTCCACACTGCATCCAAATTTACTACCTAGAGAGAGTTCTACACATGTTGAATTTTGTTCTGTTTTATTTTTGATAACCTTAAGACTGTTTTTGCCCAGCTCTGAGGTCCACATTTCTTTGTCTCATCTCTTATAAGCTGCTTATAGCCCTGAGATGCCCAGTGTTATCCTGCACCCTCTACCTTATCACACTATTCCTGATTTCCTCTCTCCCACGTCCTTTGTCCCTTTTTTCAAGGCCTCTGTTATCGCACCATGCCTGCATTTCTCTGCGTCAGGAGCAGGGAATGTGTGACCTCCACCAAGGCTATACTTCAGAAAACTGGGAGCTCCCAAAACACAGGAGGGAGCAGCAGCTGGGTGCTGGTCAGCCTGAGACAGTGTGTTCTTCTAGGGGAGCACACAGTCCTTCACACATAGCTGGAGAACTAAGGAGGATCAGACTTCCTGGAAACCAATTGGAGCTTTCAGTTTGGTAGCACAGATTCAAATCTATTTGGCTAAATTAAGTCCTTAATAATAAATTCACTTTTTTCTTCATCTGCATGCTCTTCAAAGGCACACACTGGACCAACCCATGGGGGGCCTTATTACCAGTGGCCCCTCGGGGTGCAACTGGAATATGAATATGAAATAATTCTGAGAAGTCCTACTTACTGCTCCCAGTACTATTCACTGCATACCATTCACTACAACTAAAAAATAGAGCTTTTACATACACTAGATAAAAGTTTCTCAGCTGAATTTTTAGCAAAAGTGCTTTCATTCACATTACATCTTTTTGTGCAGAGATTCTAGTCCTAGTGCCTCTCACATAAAGAAAGGATTTGAAAGTTTTTACCTGAAAGCTTTGAATTAAGAGTGTTGCCTACAAGGCAATTAAGTTTGGGGGGACAAAAGAATAATTAGCAAATTAACAATTTCAGCAGGGTCAACATTCAATTCAGACCAGCTTGCTCAGGGCTTTGACCAGTCAGTTCTTCAAAATCCCCAAGGACACAGACTTCACAACCTCTCTGGGCAACCTGTTCCAGCTATTAATTATCTTCAGTAAGGAGCCTGTTTCTGCCTTCTTGATGACCTCCACATACGCATGCACAGACAGCTGTTCGGTTCCCTGACCCTATTCTCCTCCAGGCTGAAGGAGCCCAGGTCCCTCATCTTCTCCTTGTTTGCATGTGGTAGTGAATCAAAACCTCTACAGTGCTGCAATAGCACTTCTCTCAATCTGATTTAATCCATAGAGAATCTCAGTGAGCTCACACTGATAAAGGGCATGCTAACCAGCTAAAGTTTTCTCAGTGTGGTATATGCTTCTTCTGAAGTATCCTCTCCCACTCATTCAACTCCTGGTTTAACATGCCACAAATTTCTTCTTGAGCAGCTCTAGTTACCAGGGATACTATGTTCTATAATGGTTTCAAGGCAGTGTCATCTCCAAGGATGAATCCTTCTCCTGAAAGAGAACAAGGCAGCTGGCTTTCTCTAAGAAGGCAAAGACAAGCAGGTGCAAACCAGATTTTTCAGAAGTGTGTCATAAATTTGACTTTGATGTTGTGAAGAGACAGGTGCATAGTCCTTATCTTACTTCTACCAGAAGGATCCCAGAGCCACAGAGCAGACCTTCATCCTCCTCAGACAAATTACACTGTTAATTCCTTCCCTGTTAATTCTTTAGCCCCATTCCTAGTTGTTTATGTGTTGCTAGTTAAACCAGAGGGCTGTGCAATGATGTATTCACATTGTTGGAGTCAAAATTTCAAACCTTCTGCAATGGATTAAGTAAATGCAGCAAGTAACATGCAATCAAGGGCCAGAATATGCCTTGGCCTGCAGCCCAATAAATGAATCCTTAAGGAGCTGGCATCTCACTTCCACACAAATATAGCACTGCGGTCTTCTCTGCTCATTACCACTCCAGTCTGAAATGCTGGGGAAGACTACAGGAAAACAGACACTTGGCAGAGATGTGAAGTTATCTCCCTGCATGATGATTTATGCAGCGATACTTCCTAAATCACTAACAGGGGGAGTACAAGCTGTGCAGTGAACAGGAGCCCCGAGGCGTGACACAAGGTGCACGGCGGAGTTCCCACAGCAGCCTTGCATATCCCGCAGGTACAATGAGCGAGGTCTTCAGTGCAGTGACAGCAACGTGGGGTTTGGACTAAAATCCACTTAACAACACTTCTGTTGAGTGTAAATGGGCAGTAGTTAAGCTTAAGCCTGCCTTCCCTGCATGCTATCACTAGGCTGCTAGACATGGACACACAGCAAGGGCAGCTGATGTCCTCACAGGAGTCAGGAGCTCCAGCCAGCTGGTTTTCCTCATCCCCTTGGTCATGCCTGTAAATGAGCCACAGTGGTCTGTTTCTCATAGGGACAGGCAGCTTGTTTTACAGGCCAATTCACCTTCTCTACAGTCTTGTGTTGCAGTTTCAGCCCACCAGAAGGCAGGAACCCACACATGCCTCACAAGCCAACATCTGGTGACTTCAGCACCCTAAAATCCCATCGTCTCCAGCATCACCAGACATCCATACTTACAGTTCTTCTCCTGCCCTCTCAAAAAGCCTTCCTCTTTTTATTTGTTCCTGGAACCAAACTTGGCCTCTACAAGGGAAGGGAATGGCTATGAAGACAGAAACTGGAGAATTTAGGGAAACAGTCAGGAATTCATTGAGCATAAATTTTCAAGAGTCTAATATTTCACTAGTGAGCAGCACTGCTTTCCACAGTAGTCTCAACATGTTTCAGGTACTCTCACATTGTACCTTTATTTCTGATCATACAGAACCAAGCATGCTGGGGCTGACATTCAGGTGTAGTATTCCTCGACTTTACAGTCATACAAATAGAGAATGCAATATGCCTAATTGGAGGTGTTATCCAGGCTATAAATTATACAATCCTGTCAAAACTGAATTAATCATGTACCTTTCACCAGCTCAGCTGTACTCTGCCCATTAATCCATCTTCACTGAGATGTATTCTAGTGTTACAAATAACTCATCAGTTTCGAAGGCATTTCTCCCCAAACAATCCCCACTCAGGACAGACAAGATTCAGATTCAGCCTTGGGGTAGCGGTGCTTTTCTAGGCATAAAAACCCTGTACAACAAAAACTCTCTCATCTGTAATGCCTGATGGTCATGAAGGGTTAGAAATGGGAGGTTCATGCCATTAGAGAAGGGCAATTCCCAGCTGCACAAAGAGGACACGTGTCCTGAAAAGACTCAAGATTTTAATGCTATGACATTTTTGTGCATAGAAATGCATTTGAGTCATTTTTAAATGGTTGCACTGCTAATTCTCTTCGAGTTCTCCACAGTTGGATTCATTGAAATGGAGGCAACTGTGTTCACAGTGGTACTATTGTTATAGTTGTGAAGGCTTTAGACTGTAGATGAGACAAAGTTTGTAGGGGAAGGAATTATTTTTTATTAGATCAGCTAAGAAATGGAAAAATCAGACAATCTTCTGGGTATGCAAAGCCTTATTTAAGATTCAAAATAAAATCTTTGGATTTGAACACTAGGGAGCAGCGGAGTGGAGAATTGTTCCAATAAGCATTTTAAGTTCACTAACATATTCCAGTTTTTTGTTTGGTTTGTTTTGCTCTTTTTTTTGTTTTGTTTTTGTTTTTGTTTTTTGGGGTTTTTTTTTGCACAACAGCAGTTTGCATGTGATGTGGCTAAAGAGATGTCAAGGCTTCTTTAGGATGAGTCACATAAGCGAGCTATACTTGAGGACTTCTAGGGAACAACTCCATCCCTATTCATTCCACAAAGTGCTTATCTGGTGCACAACTTGCTCTCATGCACACATCATGGCACACGAAAGACTTTCCCTCTCCATCCAAAACCAAGCACCTGCACGTCGCTCTTGGCTGAGAGAACAAATGGTTACTCCCAAAGGAAACTTTCAGTTGACTGAAACTCTGTTGACTTAGGGTTCTTTTGTTATTTCTAAAAAACCAAAATGCAACAAGTGATGACAAGAAGTATTATGTATTTAGGAAGGTAGAAGAGAAGCTCAAGTAGGAGAATGTCGCAGCTTCAATTGGCAATAAGTCAGGATCCCGGGATTGGCAGCCCTAATTTTCACAGTAGTTGGGAAGTACATAACATACACAGTTTTATGTTTCTCCAAAAGAGGGCAAGCTCTGTGCTTCATAACCATCACGAAAAGCAACAGGGTCAGTAACGGCAGGCAGGACAACACTTCTTATAGAAATCAAGTGCCCTTAAGAGAAGGCAGGAGGACTTAACTTGGGAAGATGATGTATTAAACGTATCTATAGGCAACCTGAGTCAAAAGTTAGCCTCTTCTAAACGTATGATATAAGCACTCCTTGCTAACTTTGCATATCTTGGGCTCTACAAAATATTTACACCACAGAAGAAGGGAGAAAAATCTCTCGTTCAAGATGACATTTGAGCTGAATTGAACAGTAAGACATGCAAAGGTACTAGCAGAAAGTCACTTCTGTTTGCTCTCCAGACACTGCTCAGTATTTTCGGGCTGACTGGGAAAATGCTGCCCCGATGCAGGGCTCAGAAAGGTCTGCAATCGCCCGCCAGTGAGTGCCAAGTATACAAGGTGAAATGAAGCACAGTAGAGTCCCCAAAAGCTAATCTAGAGGGAAAGCACTTGCCCACATCTTTCCAAAGCAGATGGTGCTCAGTAGCTTGTATGGGCTGGAGCTACAGCATGACCTTACCACAGGAACAAAACTAAGGCTTTTTTTGCTGCTATTTAAGCAGGCCCCTTGACACCAGAGATGACCCAATCCAATATCACAGTTGGTCCTGTTTATATAATAGCAACCAGCAGCAAAGCTGCAAAGGAAGACTTCCGAGGCTCTGTTGCCTGCCTCTATTAGCAGCATTTCCTCATTTAGCTTTCACGAGTTCCCTAGCAACATCCTTGCATGCACATAAAGACGAGGATTAGAATTTGCAGACTCCTGTAGAACAGTCAGTGATAGAGAAGGGCTGGAAAACTTTGCTTTTGTGTTGACTCAGAGAGAGAATCAATTTGCTTCAAGAAGCAAACCCCTTCAAAGCAGCAAAAGCTACTGACACGCTAGTGACACATTTGTGAAACCATGGAGCTTTTAGCAAAGGGGGAATCTGTTGAATCCAATTTCATTATTGGCAGTTGCCACATAAGAAGGCAGTGGGTTATCCTTTCCCTGCAGCTATCAAAAAAGGCAGCTGTCAATGCACAGAGTAATGCTGTGAATAACACATAAAGAAGTCTGAGTGGCCAGACAGGCACACACCTTACACAGGGCCAAAAGGAGCAACAATTAATTTCTATACAACCTATGCTGAACCCTGTGTCTCTCTAATATCTGCCTGCTTGGGCAGTTGGATGTTATCCTTATTTCTTACTGCCTGAGGCAGTGACTTTCGTGACCAAACCAGCTAGCATGTGAGTTCACCTTCCCCAGTACTGCCTCTGTGAATCCACTGTGTAAGCAGGACTTGCCCAGCCTGCTGAGAGGGTTCAAGACTCCCACTTCATGAACCAACAGTGTCTGCAGGCCTGGAAGATGAGGATTTACCAACTGCCCAGAAGAAGATCTCAGTAACTTGCAGGAATGAGAAATTCCTCTTTCTTAAGTCTTGCTTGGAGCAGACACATGGATGAATACCACACCTGGGTGGGACAGAGCGGAAATCATGCCAAATTCCTCATATCACTTACATATACCAGCACCTCCCAGATCAGCAGCATTCACCTACCACATTTGCCATGCAGATAACACTGAGCTGCATTACTGGCTCAGGCTGAAATCACTCAGAGGCTCCTAGGCAAGCAGGGAGCATTTTGGACCCTTCTCAAGATCATCAAGTCAACCTTGAGGTCACAGAACTCCCAGTCCACCTCACCCTGTGCTTCCTTTTGCTGTAGGGTTAATTTGAACTGTAATTTTTCACTCTGCTGGAAAGTGATTTGGAGCACACCGAGTCCCAAACCTGTTTCTTGCCCTGCTGAAGCTTCATGCAGTAGAGATGTGTATGGCGCAAGAAAATTGCCTTGAGCTGAAACTAATGCCTTAGGGAGAGCACTTTGCTTTTGAGGCAAAGACAGCATCATCTTGCCTGTTAGCTATAAAGGGTTTTCTGAGAAATACCTTGATTTGCTGCTGCCTTTCCAATGAGGTTTTCAGCCCTGGGAAAGGCTGATGTCCATGTGCAGATCTCCTCCAGTCTTGGGGGAAGCTGGTGCCTTGCAGGTCTGTGCCCAGCAGTGAGGACCCAGAGCAAAGCCACCGCCAGGAAGCGTGCATCTCTCTGATTAATGCTCTCACCCTGCCTGTTGACAAAAGCAGCAAGAGGATTTGTAATGCCTAAGCTTATCAACATCACGCTTTGAGAAAATCCCTCTCCAAGAAACAGTGTAAATAAGTAAAGTTTTACAAGTTAACAGACTTTCCTAATTGAAGTAATCCTCGTAAATTAATAACATTGAAGTAAATGTGCAAGGACTCTGCTGACTTTTTGGAAAATGTCTAATAAGGTCCAAGTTTACTGAAGTGCCCAGAGGAGCTGGATCCTAAGTCTTAGCATAATTTGTTGAGACACTAATGATAGATAACTCCTAGAGTTTTATTGTAAAGCATGGGTATCAGGGCAGGAGAACCATCAGCAAGTCTTTCCTTCCGACCCAGCCAGATCCTTCCACTCCTACAGCCTTGCAGTCCCACAGTGAATGGGGGGGGTCCTTCTCCTTCCTTCAAGAAGGTCCTGCAGTACAACAGTGAGAAACCAGCCTTGGAGCACCCTTCAGTGGAAAGTCTCAGGGGCATTTCTGCATGTCCCTGTTCCTGTGGAGGGCTCCCCATCTCATAAAGACCACGTCTAGCCACCCTCAGTGAAAGCATCTGATAGTTTAGCACCAGTTGGTAAAACCTCAAAGAATGTTTCTATTGCCACTTCTGTTGTACCTTTTGCTTTGCCTTCCCCCATTCCAGCCATTGCTAGTTCAGCCTATCTGAGGAGAAACTGCAGCTGGGTGAATAATCCAGAGTCAATCCACAAGTCTCCAGTACTTTTTTTTTGGATAAACTTTGTCTTTCTTTACTCATGGACATTCGTTCACAGCAGTTCTTACTACTGCATTCCTCGTTTGAATCTAGAAGGCCATGCACGCCGTCTTTTGACTTTAATGGCTCTGAATATTCACATGCTTTCAGTCATATTGCTTAGAGCTTGTCCACTCAAAAAACTGTCCTAGTGTTACCTACATTTAGTGGAAGGCTCCTCTCCTTTGCTAGCACCCTATAGAACTGGAAACTGCTTGTGATGATCCAAGTTAAGTCTGTAAGGAAATTACAAATTAAAAAGCAGATCAAAGCCGCTTTTAACAGACTTGAACATGCTCAAGGAGGAAGGAGATTGCACTGTTTTAACTAATCCAGGGCAGGGCTGTGTATGAGAAGGGCCCCAGGGGGTGAAAAAGTGCCTTCCTGCTGACAGCCCTGACAGTGGAAAAGCAGATGTACCTCTGCTTGCTCTCACTCCCGCTGCAAGGACATTGGGATCCGCTGGACTTCTGGGAGAGCAGTTCACAGGAGCCATTTGAAACTCAAATCACAGGAAAAAAACAACACAGAACCAAACAGATTAGTTGAAGGCATCAAACTGGTTGATAACCAGAATGACTTTATACAGCTCAAGCTGAGGAACAAAACATTCACAGCTTCCCTGGCAGATTGACAGGGCTGGTAAATCCCAACAAGTGGCAGCATGTTGGAGCAGCTGTCTTTCCCATCAGTACAGCAACCTCTGCTCACCTGTGGAGGCTTGGGGTGAAGTCAACTGGCATCAACCCCAGATCAAAAACTGTTTGACCGTGAATGCGGCACACACTATACTTGCAGCAGGGGTTTGTTGTGCCCAACCCTATGGCAGTGAAGGGAAGGATAAGGGCTTCCACTAAGTGCAGAAAGGCTCCGGAGCTCCAAGGAAACTGTTCAGGTGGAAACTGATCTGATCCACAAGAAGAAGCCCAGCTCAAAAGAACCAAGGGCAGTGTGTGCGCTTGCATTAAAATGCCTTGAACTAGCAGCTCTAATTCAGTATAGCCTGTTTCTGAGTCGTGGGCAGTTTGTGTCATTGAAACACATTTGATTTGTGACCCAACTGGACTGCAAGGATGTGGCTGATACAATGCTAATAGGTTTGTGCTGAACACAAGCTGAGGATGCCTGACCATGACAAGAGTTTCAGTGCTTTTGGATATAACTCTGACACAACACACCACTTGAGTACCACTTCAGTAAGCTCAGTAGATCACCCAGACAGGAATTCACAGGTAGAAGGGAGATGGGGTCTTCTCAAGACATGACCGTTCAGAAACAACCTCTCTCCCTTCCACAGCTACAAACTCTACAAGATGATCAGTGTCCCGGCTCCCTACTGCCCATCTTCTCCAGGATCCACTGAACAGTGATGCCCCCTTTGTCCCCTGTGGAGTGGCATGACTCACACAACACAATCCTTTTTCCTCCTCTTGTTCCTCCCAGAGTTTCTGATCTCCCCTCTGTTTCTTGGACCCAACCCAGCTCATGGTTCATTTCCTCAAGGAGTCCCAGAGAAGCACTCCTGCACCAAGGCCAGCACAGACAGCAGGACAGAAACCTCAGACACCCGCAACTGGATGTGCAGCCTGTGGGCTCAAACAAGGGAAATACATTCCTTCCTCATCACTAAAAGACAAACATTTCTGAGCTTGGTAAGCCAGAGATGCCGTGCCATGACCAGGTCTTGTTCTTAACATTAAAACACGAATAACATCCCTTTGGCAAGTAAGTGCCTGTCTGCGGTAGAACAAAGAGATTTCTTTGCCAATGCATCAAGCAGAAGAGAAATTTTACCTCCTTGCATCCCCAAGACACATAGCAGAAAAAACAATGCTGAACTTTGGGCAATCATTAAGTGTCAAAGTCAGTTCTCCATAAGGGCAATTCTATTCCAGGCTTGTGGCATCTGCAGACTTACAAGGTATGTGTCCCACAGGAAAGCCCAGAGGAGGAGATGTTCATATAGGGAGAAATATGTATTTACAATGCATCTGTGTTGTGCAGCTGCACTGTGTATTATTACTCCTGTTTCTCATTTTTTAAAATCAGATCACTGCAGAAAGAGCTCAAATTCAATGGTCTAATGGAACATCAAAATATGAAGGTTGTTTGCTTTAAAAAAAAAAAAAAAAAGAGGCATGAAAGCTGCTGATAAACCCAGCAAAATTGATTGGTGTATAAAATCATTCCAGTCAATAGATATAAAGGTGAAGGAAGCGGCGAGAAACAGCAGCTGAAGGTGCTGATAGAATAAGAGAAGATAAAGGCACAACTCAGCAATGCTTCTCTCCTCCCTGAGGAGCTGAGCTAAGCCCCAGAGCTCCTTGCAGCCTTGTGTTTCAGGGAACAGGGACCCTAAGCCACGCTGAATCCCAGGACTGCCCTGGCTCTCACAAAAGCCCAGCCATGCCAGTTGCTGTTGGCCAGATTCCCAGCTGTGCTTGTCTGAGGACTGGCTCCTCACTGCCCCCTCAGTGGGTCTCTGTGTAAGGAGTCTGTGCCAAGACCAGCTGATACAGGTCACAGCGTTTTGGTCCCCTGCTGCCTCTGCTGGGAGGACAACCAAACTTTTCCAGGAAAGCACTGTGCTGTGCAGTCCTGGCTTCCACCATTCTCATGCTACCAGCTGGTCTAATTCCTTTTGACGTTTCTTCCTTAATAGCAACAACAACACGTCAAGGTTAATTAAGCCAAACAGTGGGCGAACCTCAAAAGAGAGCATATATCTGCCATGATGTGTCCCCACCTAAAAGCCAGAGAGCTTTTCCTTGCACCACCCCAAGGAAAATGACTTGGGTCCCAACTCCCAGTTGAGAGCTGAGACTTGGATCGTCCCCTCAGCTTAGCAGGTCCCGGCGACACTCAGTGCAGCTGCACCTGCACGGGTCAAAACAGGAGAAAGGGCGCTTGGCGATCTCACAGCATTTGGTCAGTAATGCAAGAAGATGATCATTAGAAATGATCAGGATGTTCTCACTTCCCCTTTCTTTTATTTGCTCCTCTCGATTCCAGCCCTGCTGCCAAACCTTTCATCCTTCCAGAAGTCAGACAAGGAGCCACAGGCAGTCCCCTCCGTGCTTACGGTTCAGCATTAATTCATGGAAGTTGAGCTCTGTCACTTTCACCAAGGCATCACGTGGCCCAGTAATAAGAGAAATCTGCAAAATTGCCATAATGTTTTAAGGCAGGAAAGGTAGATTTTAGTAATAAAAAGGAACTGTCTCAGTAACTGGCAATACAGGTAGGCTAGACATGTCATAACACCCTGTACAGACATAATTATCTAAATACTAGTGTCGGTTGATTATCGAAAAACCTGATTCATGAATCACAGCCGTCTGCTTGATTCACTCTGCATGATGTCACAGCATGTCACTATCTGGATAACCATGGAAATGTTAGACTGAATGTATTCTAATTTTAGCATAGATTTACATTTGTCCAAGAGACTTGGTCACCAACAGTCTATTTATTATTGTGCTCTTAAAATGAATCCTCTTGTCAGAGATAACAGACAGAGATCACTGCATAACCAAGGAGGCCAACTACAGAAAGAATGACAAGGAATTTGCTGCGAAACCTGTAACTCAGTGGATAAAACTGTTCATTAATAACTTTCAGAAAAAAATCTATGGAGAGAAAACAGGATTGAGATGCAATTTATGTACAGAAAAAAGAGTGTTACATAAGCACTGAATGATTGACCCCACTTTACTAGGTAGTAATACTGGAAAAACAGTCTCTAAGCTGTGTTTTACAGATGTTACAATACAGGGTGTTGAAGGGTTTGACCTTATTTGTAATACTCTGCATCCCTCATAAGCTAAGACAAAGTCTCAGATGAGATACTCAGCCATATTTCTGCTCCATTTCTACCAAAACAAGTGTAGCTATTTGGCAGAAGGTGCACCAACCAACCCAGGCTGGGTATAGAAGAGGACAGAGGATGCATACAGACCTGTGTTTTTTCTATACATTACGTTGTTGCAAACACCTAGAGCCATGGATTCCCTTTCTTGGAACAATCCTGATTTGGTCTATCATACAGATATAATGGTAGATACAATAGCAAATGTCTTGTGCTCAGACATCTCTAGATATACCCAGATCCCCAAACTCAAGCCTGACTCCAAATTCAAGTCCTTCCACCCCTCACCATTGATGAAGAGCTCCATCTCTGTCAGGGTCCATAACGAAAAGGCATTATTTATGCCTCTCTCCAGAGACACAGCGTACAATTCTCAAGGTCACAGTACATCCTTAGGCATATTCCATCTGCATCCACACCCCACAGCTTATTGCACTTTAAGCCCGTCCACATGGTAAGTGGTTTTCTAATACTAGCCATAATTTTGCACCCAGTTGGCATGTGGAAGGCTATATTAAGCCCAGACGATTAATGCTGTGTTTGCTGAGAAGCAAGAAAATAGTCTCTGCGCTATTATACTCTGTCAGCTTTCCCAAACACTTCAGGCAACTAATTCTGAGGACTTTTTGACTGAATTGACATAAAATGCATCCTTCCCCTCTTGTTGCTTTTTAAATGCGCCAAGTTATTTTTATACTGCAGTCTCAGAGGTCGTTGGCAAGAGCATGTTCTGCTTCTCACAAGGCACTCGAGGAAATTGATGAAGATAGTCAGGTCCCATTTGTTCTGATCACTCTTGGTGGGTTTATATGTCAGCATAAAGTGAATGAGCACCAAAATGTTTTTTGTCATCAGAAGCCCCCTGGAGCTGTCCATGGGGAGATGTTTTGGATCAGTTACAGTGGTTGCTTCTTTCAATAGCTGCATGAAGAAAATACAGTCATTGGGAGATGTGAACCTGGAGATAGGCCACCTGGAAAGAACTAAGAAAGCTCTAGGAAATGCATCACAGTAGAACTGTGAGATGTCATTTGTAAGATAGGCAAGGTGGGTGCAAGTTTTAACAGAAGTCTATATTTGCATATACTTAGCACATACTTAACATTCTGGAACAGAATATTTTGTGAACACATCATTCAGATGACATTCCAGCTCAGGACTTGGTTTCCGGATACTTTATCCATCCTCCTGGTGTGAAACGAAGTGAAAGCACTGTTGTTAAATACCTAGCTGATGTTCCCGGAGAATCAGAGATCATGCTTTGGTAACCTTTTTTTACAGGAGCTTGCTATTATTGATGGACAAGGTGCACACCAAAGTGAGGTTTGCAGCTCAGGAGTGAATGTGCAGATAAAGCCAGAGATATCAAATATGTAGGTTACTGTCTGCAGACTCAGGCTGCTTTATAACATCATAATCAGTGAGACTTTAATTCCTCTTGCTCATGTCATCCAGGCAATGAGGCTTCAGCAATTCCAAACAAAAATCAGTCTGAGGGCAATCAATCACATCACTGATTTGTATGCACAAAATGGGGTGTTGCTCAACTGCAACATTTTGACATCCACTAAACATCAGATACAGTGGTACAGGAGCGAGAACTGCATGTTTAAAGTCCCCACTGCAGATTAACTGTCTCAGCAGTATTTCTTCTATCCACAGAGTTGCCATCTCTTAACCAATAAGCGGTTTCCATATGGATGCTGTGTTTTGCTGGCTCTCTTCCCATAAGCTTTGTGAATACGCAGTTCCAGTGGTGCAAGCTCCTCACTTGGAACAGAGAGGGTGTTGATGAAAGCTGCTTTCAAGTCAGTTCAACCCCTCTTGGATCAAATGATGTTTGGAAGACAGAGGACCTTCTGTTGAAGCAATCAGAACAGAGTTAGTTGTTTTACTGTGGTTTACGATGTCAGCACAGTCATATGCACTACACAAGAGACAAAAGGGTCTATACCACTGCACCCCCATTTCAGTGGGAATCCTAGAACCTGTATTAGTTCCTTGTGCCTGACCTTAAAAAAAAAGACAAAGAATGGGGTGTTTAAATCTGATATCTCTGAGTCTGCTCCTAAGAATTTTTTTTAAGGAGAAAGCTAGTAGCATACTTTCTACAGCAGCCAAGTGGATAAATCAGTCCTGAGCAATGTAATTTCTGATGAGGCTAGGATGCTCAAGCAGAAAAGTATGGTCAAAAGAAAAGAGCGGTCAAGATATTCTTCTCTTGCCATCCAAGACACCCTAATATCACAAGTAATCATGTACTCCTCCTCATTTCTGACAAATTCTGAATTGGCAAATTCAAAGTCCAGGGCTCTTCTCCTGCTGGATTGCTGGGCCATCTTCTCAGCTCAAGAACTTACTAGTGGAAGTTCCTAGGGTGGCATCAGGTATGTTATGTCTGATGACTGTCCACTGCCTGTAGTAATCTCACAAAAAACACAACAGAAACTTCAATATGATAGACTGCATCTTCTTTTTCAGGTAGAAGATCAGAACCCAGTGAAGTGATTTATTCAAATGCAGAATAGTCATGGGCCTTGTAAGACAGATGAACACTATGGAGGTCTTTTCATGCATGTTGTTGGAAAGCTGAGAGGTAGTTTATTACAAAATCAATATAAAGGCTTTGACAAAGAGGGAGAAAACAGTCTGTCCTCCCTACTCTGGCTGGCTGGGACAATCCACTGACAAGCTGAGCAATGTCAATGAAACACTGGAACAGTTGCTCAGAGGTGCACAGCCTGTGCTGCTCAGATGCTTTGAGAACAGGTTATACAGCTGGCAGGATGGACAATGGTGAAGTAGTCCCTGACCTGTCAAAGGGGATTGATTAGGATAACTTCTCAAAGTCTATTAAGGCCTACAGCTCACTCAACACTCCAGGGTCTGGTCAAGATTAGAGCCCCATGAGCAAGCGTCAGTAAGCCAGGCCAGATAGGATCACAAATGCATTATTATGAGACCCATGGCCTGTGCTGCCCTTACTTGTGCATTCCCAAACAACTCCTGGAGACAGCAGGAGTTCAGATGTGTGGGAAAAATGGGACTGGTCCTTGATATTCTAACAGTGGGAAGCCCCCAGGATTTGGGTGAAAAAAAAAAAAAAAAAAACCCTCTGCCTCATTCAAAAGCATGCAAAACTTCTTATTTGAGTTACTTGATGCAAAATATCTCTGCTCATTGGTACCGGAGCTGCTAAATTAAGTGCAGTACTTTCTATAAATCCTTCCCATTGTCAGCAGGTTGCCGCTTACTTATGGCCATTGTCCCTTTTGTTTCTACAGAGAAAAGAAATGTAGCACAAAGCTCTTGTTTAATGAGCCATCACATTTAAACATCATTTGTCTCAACTGTTTTCCTTTTCTCATCTACCTTTGCTCATTACGCTCCACCCTGCTTGGATGTTAAGAGCATAATCATGGGGAGCAAAAGCATCACGAGATTCCTTTTACCAGCGTGATGCTGCTACCTGCTGCTTTTCCCATATTCACCATCTCTGATGGGACTCAGCTCGCCTAGCGTCAGAGCCAGGGTAGCAGCAGTTTCAGGGACAGCTTCCTCTGAAGGATGAACAGCTGGAATTGCACTTCTCCCATATGGAGCAGGGTTTTGGCTGGATTTTCTTGGTGCGGCCTGTGACGTTCACCTTGTCCTTTTGCACGTCTGTCGCAGCCAGTTGCCAGCCCCTTGCCTCTGCAGAGGGCGTGGGGTGAGGGAAAGAGCCAGCAGTCTGTTCTGTACAGATGGCACATCAGCTGTGGTAATGTTCAACAGGGACAGGGAAAAAAAACAGAAGCGGCAAGGTGGAGGACTGGTATTTGCACCCCTCTGCAGAGGTGCTTCATGAGATTCCTCACCATAAGGGTCCTCCTGTTCTTCCTTCCCTGGCTAGGAACTGTCACAGGTTTAAGCCAAGCAACCAAGGAAGCAGCATCCTCAATAACAAGACAAGCTTTGGGGTAAGGGAGTCAATTTTGGGAAAGAAAGGCACTCCTATCGACTCTTACCATGATTCAGGTTTTAGCGTGAAGAACTACAATGAAAATGTCTATGTATAGTATTTACATCCATGGCTTAAACTGTCCGTAACTTCCCAGCTGTCCAGCATGGGGACATTCAGATGTTGCTGGAACTTCCCAACTGTGAAGACAGTGCCACGGTCAGAAAGCTGCAGCTGTACCCAGTGGTACCTGTGGCTTGCCATGTAGTCTGCATGATGGAAAGGTCCGATAAGTTTGGTTTGTAGTTTACGACAATCGAGTACGTCAGGGCCCCAGTGGTGTGGAGCTGACATTCATCTGGCTATAGGGCAAACAGCTCACTCTGGAGTGGCTTAGTGACTCTGCAGTGAAAGAACTCACCAGCTTATCTGGAGGTGAAATGTCTGCTTCCCTGAGGTTTAACCTAGCAAGTTCTATGAGCAGGACTGTAGCTCTTCCATAGCGCAACCCTGTTCCAGTCTTAGAGGAGCAGAAGAGTTGCAGCTCTCTAGCACTCACTAGATATTCCTGATCTCCCTCTCCTCTTTTTTTCTTCCCATGCAGGCTGGAAAACACTCTTCCAATCTTGTTAATTATTCTGTGTACCCTACCTTCTGAGGGAGCGAAGGGACTTTCAGAACACTGTGTCCTACAATGGTGCAACAGAGCTGATTTCTCTTTTATGAAGGGCTTGATGCAGAGCCAGGGAAGTCTCTCTCACTCCAGTTTGGTTCCTGTTGTCCAGATCCAACTTATTATTTTTTTTAAGCTACATCCTTTTTACGCAGCAATACTCTTTAGCTTTTGTCTATGTGGGAAAATTTTACCCTTGTAAGCTAGGTTATAAGATTGAAAACTACGTAGTTTTACTAGTGGATGTATGAACAAAAATTCCTTTCCTCCTTTGTTTTAGTGATGTTTTGGAAGAGGCTTAAATTAAACCAAAAAGTTATTTATTCTAAAAGAATGCCTGCAGGGGACATAAACCAGTAGCGCCTTAATTATGCTTGTACGCTCATTTTGATTTAATGTCTCTAATTACAGTGGTAACACTCCTCCAGTCTGACAAGCTGGGAAGACAATATAATTCAACCAAGGATGCTAGAGTATGGGTTATGGGAGCACCTTCCAAAATGGCTTGCTTCTGCCAGATTGGAAAGAAAGGCTGTTCTCACTGGCATCCTGTTATTTCAGCCTGTTCTTCCTTTGGGGCACTGATGAGGTAGCATTTTCAATGACAATGCAGTGGCAATGAAAATGCTGCTATTGCCACTTTTGGTAAGAAAACTTTGTGGGCATACGCAGAATCATGGAAAATAAAGCTGAAAAAAACCTCAATCTATGCTCTCCTTCCAGGAGAAGACAACACCATTTTGATGTGTTCATCCAAAACTCACCAGAGGCAGAAGGCCCCAAGCCATTTTATTCCTCTACAGCATTACTGAACCATTAGTAAAGGCTTCTCAATGTCTAACTGGATCTTCCTGCTGTTTAAGCCAATTATTGTCCTATCTCATAAGAGACAGCAAAAATGATTACTTTGAAGCATGTTACGTTCAATACAAATTAAACAGTAAAGACTGGATCACAAGTGGGGTATATCTGACAACTGATACTTATATACATCTGGAGAGAAGCCATACCCCAAGCAATTTTTAAGGGCCCTCCACAGACTATAAAGTGCTAAAAAACTTCACTGCAGACAATTTTAATCCAATTTGCTTAGACAGAAGACAAGGACAGGAGCTTTTTCCTAATGCCTGCAAAGTATTTGACATACATCCAGAAATATGTTAATTCAGATCCCTTAATAACAGTCTGAAAGATAATTTAATTGGTAAGCAATAGATGGCATTTATATCTTAGTAAATTTAATCCTATGTATCTGACTCCTATTGAATGCTAGCAAGCCTTGAGTTCAGTGCTACCTTGCATCCTCTAGAGGTATACCTGGTACCAGAATGACCTCTGTTGGTGCTCTTTTCCAGCAGATCCAGGTAGCTCCATTCTCCATGGAAACGGTCACTGGGAAGAAGTCACTCCCAGAGCTAACAGTGCACTAAGCTAAATCCTACACCTAGTTCAAGAGCTGGGCTGGGGCTATCAAACTAGAGCATACTATTCCACGCCATTCATGGAGGACCCAGATGAGATCTTCCACACAATGACCTGTTTCCAAAGTCAGCCTCAAAAGCCAGCATTTCCTCCAGCCGACAATACTATTTCTCCCTCTGTCCTCTATGCCATCAATACAGCTCCTGTGTATTTAAATGTATGTATTTCACATGTTCCTGCATGCACTCATTACCATTACTTTAATTTAAGGATTTGGGGGTGTGTGTTGATGAGAAACTCAACGTGAGCCGGCAGTGTGCGCTTGCAGCCCAGGAGGCCAACCGCATCCTGGGCTGCATCAAGAGAAGCGTGGCCAGCAGGTCGAGGGAGGTGATTCTGCCCCTCTACTCTGCTCTCGTGAGACCTCACCTGGAGTCTTGTGTCCACTTCTGGGGCCCCCACCACAAGAAGGATGTGGAGCGGGTGGAGCGGGTCCAGAGGAGGGCCACAAAGATGATCAGAGGGCTGGAGCACCTCCCCTACGAGGACAGGCTGAGAGAGTTAGGACTCTTCAGCCTGGAGAAGAGAAGGCTGCGGGGGGACCTGATAGCTGCCTTCCAGTACCTGAAGGGGCCTACAGGAAAGCTGGGGAGGGGCTTTTTACAAGGACAGGTAATGACAGGACAAGGGGTAACAGCTATAAAGTAAAAGAGGGTAGATTTAGACTAGATATAAGGAGGAAATTCTTCCCTGTGAGGGTGGTGAGACACTGGAACAGGTTGCCCAGAGAAGTTGTGGATGCCCCCTCCCTGGAAGTATTCAAGGCCAGGCTGGATGGGGCTTTGGGCAGCCTGGTCTAGTGGGAGGTGTCCTTGCCCGTGGCAGGGGGGTTGGAACAAGATGATCTCTGAGGTCCCTTCCAGCCTGAACCATTCTATGATTCTATGAATTCTACAGGAAGAACTGTTTTGTTCTTCTTAAACAGTTATTCATCACCTTTCTGGAATGCATCTTTGGTGAAGTGGAGAACATAGCTGTACTTCAATGCTGTGCCCTCCCAGCCTCCAGCAACTTATGAGGAGCTAGCAGAGCTAGCATCTTCATATTTAAAAAGACCTCAGTGGATCATCTTCCAGGACATGTATGCAGAACGTTTCTAGTCTCTCAGCTTCAAGAAACCAGTATACAGGATCACCAAACACAGGACACTGTACTAGTGTTGTTCTTTGAATAATATTTCCCGATATCAATTCAGAACCATAAGGGCATAAGAAATCCCTCAGCACATTACAAAGGGCTTTACCACTAGTGGAAACTTCTGCTTCAGTCTTCCTGCCTTTGGCCCTTAATTTCTGGAGCAGCTGAGGAGGTAAAATGTGGCCAATGGCTACCAGTTCATTCTCTCTGAGCAGGTTAGTGAGACGCAGCATAAGTACACATACATTCAAGTACTGGATGGAGATGACAGTGCAGAACTTGGCTTTCTAGAGACCCCCCTCCAAACTACGGTGCCAAGGATAAGTAGTGTTAAGTTACCTACGCAGTCTGTAGTCTACTGTATAGCTCAAGTGATTTTGCTCCATATCCTGTGACAACCAGGAAAGACAGAGTTTGTCATGTCCCAACTGTATTTGTATAGATGCACTCAAAGGAGAATGTAGCACTGCTTATCTCAGTTGGCACCCCTTACATCAATTAGTTCAGCTGGTCACCAGCCTGACCAAAAATAAAGTTTATGTTAAAGCACACCATTAAAAGATGAGATAAGCCAACAATTAGCAGTCCTTCACACAACATGTGTCAAGATTTGGGCACATTCTCACGGCTCACATGGGTTTTGTCACCATTATTCACTGCTGGGTCATGATAGCCCAGCAAGGAGGGCAAGGGAAAAGAAGCGAAGACAGAGGGCAACAGAGTAATGCTTAAGGTAAGTGCCAGCAGCTGAACACTACTTTCAGTCTTAGTCCCAGATCCTACACATGCTCTGGTCTATTCACCCACCATCTTAGACCAGCCCTTCCTAGCCACCAACTCCCTGAGCTCCCAGGAAAGCACATCAGGTCTGATTTCTGTAGGCACAAGACCACTCCTGTTTCTGCAGAGCACAGGAGCTATTCACAGTCAGGTGGAGCATATGCTTGTCCAAGCACTGCAAGTTAGGACATTCATGAAAGTTAAGGTAAATTAACCAAAGACGTGAAATGAATGCACATTAATTAAAGCATGTTAAGCCTCGTGTGGACATTCAGAGAAAAAGTGACCTTGCTCTGCTTTAATTGTCATAGTGAACTGAGGCTGTTTTCCTTCTGTATTAGAGCACCCACACAGGGGTTTAATGCACTTCGACTTCTGTGCATTAACTCACACCTCACACTAATTTGTCTTAACTCTCCATGTAAACAAGCCCTCAGAGGACTGTTTTTTCCCTCTCTCATGTGACAGTTCACTTTATCACAAAGTGAAATGTGTTGAAGAAAACTATTTGCAGTGAATTTTCCCTCAGTTGTGCTACAGTGACATCTTCGTTGTGAATTACTGCAGAACTTCTCCCTCTACTTCCGTTTGCCTGCTTTTTTCCACTTTACAACAGCTATATTGGAACAGTTTATAATTAGTAAAGCACCATCTCTCTGTAGGGACGATAGAGAACTGTTGGCCTGTCTACAGGTCATGTATGGAGGGGTTCCACAGAGGTTAACTGCTGAGCTTTGTGTCACACGGGATTATCTGCAGCTGAGCACTGACACTGCCCACATCCAGGTCTCTTTTGTCCCTAGAAACATCTTTTCTCCTCCTTCCGTGGATTTTTCCTCATTAGAAATAGTCGGCATGCTTCTTCGAACCTCAGTATCATGCCAGTTGTGAGGGAAAGAAAAAAAGAAAAATTACTGCCATCTCCACGACTCCTGTGAGGAGACAAATCTTTCCCCCTTCCTCTCCCCCTTTTCTTCCATCCCCCCCTTTTTACTTGAGATCTGTAGGAGAACTTCACATTAAGATACTGAAGCCATCACAGTTGGAACAGACAAAGCCAGAGCGAGGAGGGAGGTGATGGAGGCTGAGACAATGTATTTTTAGTCATTTCGATGAATTATGGAGACGTGAAGTTGATAATTTATTGAAGAAGGGAAACGGGGGACTCTATGTAAATGTTTTCAGATGAATAATTAATGTGGCTTTCTAGCATCAGGGGGTCTTTAATTAAAGCCTCTGTTAAACAAGGCAAGGCAGACGGGCCCGGCTCCTTGCAGCAGCTAATTGCACCTTTCCCATGTACAGCTCCGATTCAGAGATGAAGCATCATTTGCATCCATAAAGAAGGACAGATCCCACCTGGGGTGAGTGGTGGGAGGCTGTGGAGACCAGCTCAGTGGCCTCAGGGCTGAGGTGGTTTGTGTCACCTTTTAAATTAGCTTGGCATACAGGCCAAATGAGAGGGGGTAGGGGGAGCCGGCAGGGCAGAGGAAGGAGGGGACATTCTGGACACAAGGCACTGAGGAGCTCAGAAATCCACTCACGGCTCTTCAGGATTACAGGCTTTTCAAGACAGCATTATCCAGGGTCTTGCTGTCACTGTGTGATACATTTGCCTTCCAAAAGCCTGTCTGTGGTGGCTCCCTGTCCAAGGGTGAAAGACGGGGTCACAGCACAGGCAGCATCTGCAGGCAAACCTGTGCCTTCCCTCTATCCTACTGCTATCCTCATCCCCAATGTCCTCCATAAACACCACTCCTCCAGGTGAACATCAAGCCTGGACTCTCCCTTCCTGCAGAGATTTCACAGCTGATGTGAAGAGGGTGGGATAAGGGATCACCACAGACACGAGCCAGAACAAAGCAGCTGCTCCCTCCAGTGCCAGATGATGGTGAGAAAAAACCAAAAGGCTTCTCCCTGAAAAGTGCTTGGCATCCCAGAAGGTCTGTGATTATTCTCCATGGGAAAGTATAAATCCGTGATAGCCTTAGACTTCAGAAGTTAGAAATGAGGCAATGAAGGAATGACAGAATCTGCTCCAGTTAATATTACTGATGAACTTCCACTACAATCCCCAAATTGTTCTCTTTAAACTCCCTAGAGAACAGGAGGTGAGTTTCCAAACAGGGGGACAAAGTCTTGTTTTTCTAGAGAATGTTCTCTAAATTAGACACAGATTAATTAGTTTTGACACCTCAGCAAAGCAGCAGCATTTTTTGTTCATTTATATTGCCAATAACATTCGTGATTAACTTCATAAAGTGAGGAAGGAACAAGCAGGAGACAGCTGAAACTTCATTTTTTAATGGAAAAGGTTAAATGTAAAGTATGCTAAACAGGTTTCCAAAGAAATATTTCAAAACACAGAACCTACAGACACGTTTCTTTCCTGCACTGCCAAAGCTGGGGCCAAAGGAGACCTTGAGGGGTTACCTAGTCTATGCTGCTCAGCTGTGGAAGGGGTTTGCTTCACCTCCTACAGGTATTTGTCTACTTTCTGAAGCCATGCTTGAGGTACCCCCTTTGGCTCTGGGTACAAAGATAACCTGGAAAGCATCCTCTCAAGAAAGGTCCCTCTATTCTCTATGAACACCCAGATTTTCAGGAAAGCACCAAATTTTGGGGATTGCTAGCGTGTGTTTTCTGTTTGTTCACACCAATGCTCTTGACAGGTCTGACATGCCTGTGAGCTCAGTGAAGGTTTACTGCTGTGTTTTGGGGAGGCAAGCAGTGCAAGAAGTCTTGGAGGATGCTCTCAGAACCCCTGCAAGCAGCTACGAGGCTCTGCTGCTCTCTGCTGGGAAATGTAGGCAGAGCTCCAGCTAGAGCTGGATTTGCAGAGTGCTCTGTCTTGGTCACAGCACATATACAATCAGATGCACTGTATGAAAACAGACACTTTGGTGCAATCTCTCTTGCAGCATCGCTGTTGAAATTGGCCCACAGATGTAAGCCAGCAGCCCCTGCCTGCCTCTCTTCCCCTCGCATCCTAGCCCCTTCCACCCCACCTGGGAGCTGGATTTCTCCATATGTTTTCTGCTGCATATGCATTTCTCTGCTGCACTTACAACTGCTCTCCCCACAGTTTGTAATTAACTTAATTTCTCAACAACACCCTTGACAGAGAGCTGAGCCATTACCGACATGCAGGACAAGCCCACAACCCACCCGCAGTCACAGATCAGCATGTGGATAGGCAGAGACCCCAGCCACCAGCTCATCCCTCCTTGCAGCCTGCTTCTTTTAATCACTTCTCCATGCCACAAAGCTGCCCTTCGCTCTGCAGACCTCAGGAAGGCTTTGAGTATGTCTGGTTGCAACTGCGCAAAACCACAGGTCAGAAAGCCTCGGAGCCACAGGATATGGGAAACCAGGAGGCCATGGCCTCTATGAGAAAACAGCTCCTGCACCCAGGAGGGGACAGATCCCACAGCCTGGCACTGACCAGAGACCTTGGCATTTTCTGAAGTGCTTCATCTCGAGCATACCATTATGATTTTCAAGTAGCGAACAAAGTGACAGGAGTTTAAGATGGGCATTTTCAGGGTTTGGCTTTTATATATGTATTTACAGCTCAATAAAATAAGTAGAAATATTCGAAGTGAAGAGACTGGAAAGTGATTTGTTCCAACTCTTCACTGCAGACTTGCAGCAAACCAATCAAAGAGTCTCCAGAGTGGTCTGACCGTAATTTATTAACCCAAAAGGGGCCGCATTGTTAACCAACATTATTTATAGTGAACAGTACAACCATCTCTACCGAACAACTATGTGATACTGCAGGGACAAATGCAATGAGTTACTACACAGAAAGGACAAAACCAGCAGCAGATCTTTGTTACAGCTGTTAGAAAAAGTGTCCCCAGGAGACAGACACTGAATCTCTAATGGCTATCTTATTTCTCTGACAATTTATTTAAGTTTTAACTTAACAGCAGGAATGATAGCCACAGTTACACAGTGACTCCCAATAAAGGAGCGTATTGCAGATCTGCAGCTGGTGTTTTCTTATTTATTTGAAAGTCTTTAAGTTCCAGACTTAGCATATGGTGCCGTATAAATAATGATATAATAATATGGTTTTGCTTTCCATGTGCCTGGATAGAAAACAGTCGTGTGATTTATGTTACACAAGCATTGTATTTAAGGCTTTATTTTGCTCAGAATTTTTAATGTATTTAAAATGCATCTTCTGTTTTGTTTTTTATTTTTTCCTGTAATCTCTTCTTTTGAAAGAATAAACAAAACAGTGATGTTTATTTAATGGAGTCATTCATCTTACTTCCTTGTACAAAATCTTAGCCTTCCAGCCCCAGCAGCCAGATCCCTGTAGCAGACAGAGGGGTTGGAAATGGGGAGTTCTGCTGTTTACCAATGAGACACAGATGAAAGGAAAACACAGGGCTCGAGATTTGCCCACAGCAGGACTCTATTTGAAGCCAGCAGGATGCTGAGAACTGCTCAGTCCTGTCCAGTAAAGGATGGGGAGGAGAAGCCCAAGGGAGAAGTTCTGCAGGGAGTCATGCTGCGGAGAAAACAGCACTGGGATGCTCAGCACACAACTGAAAGCTAAAACTACAACTGCAGTTACTACAGCAAACACTGCCCCCCTGAAGCACGACAGGGGTATAACAGCTCACAGCTTTCCTTTCAGACCGTCGATAAACTAGCTCTGTGAACACTACAGCTATGCACCAATATCTAGCTGCAGAGTAGAGAAGATCTAACTCATGCCAAAGCTGTTTCTGGACTTTGCTGTCTTGGACTGACTGGCAGCAAGACTTCATCGAGTGAAACTTCTTCACAGCTACAAGGGTTACAAATGTGAGTTTAAACACATACAGAACACTGTAGAATGACAACAAAAACAGTATTTCTACCAGGTGTTGATGATAAACTAGTGTACCTAGACACTTAAGCTTGTTCCATTGGTCCACATCTCCTGGAGGAAACCTGTCAGTGTCCTACAAATGAAAGACTGACAGACCCTAACACTGCACTGTAAACAGTACTCTCTCCTACCACGTGAGCACAGGAGCATCACTGGAGGCTGAAGAAGTCAGATTCAGAAATTTCACTGAGAGTCCAGGCAATCAACTGCATAAGACCTGTCAACAATTCTATCCCACATCTTTCAAGATCTTGCCAAGTGAACACACACAAAGAAGAACTCATACTCAAAAACGCAGCAGTCACATGGATGTCTGGAATGACAGCAGTCACAAGGGTAAGTGAGAGAGGCAGGAGGAACTCAAAGGAGCCGAGTAAAGACTTGACATCTGCTGAGTGCAGGCAGCAGTGCTCCACTGCACGAGGATCTGAGCAGTCAGCGTGCTGGACAGTGTTATCAACCTAGTATAGGAGCAGTGGGGGAGCTAGTTCTTATAAAAGGTCAAGAACTTAACCTGAAAAACACACACAAAGTGAATCTAAGTGACATCTGTTAGTTTAGCACAGTTTTTGAAGCCCTGTATCCCCATCTCACTCTCCTCCCCTCAATGCCCATGGCACTTTCAGCCACTCATGTTTCAATCCCAGCTCTTGTCACACTGGAGCATGAACCAAGAGCATTCCAGAAGCTAGTTACTGTGGTAACCCAGTACTGCTTTAATCTTTTTTCCCTTTCATCTCTTCTTTGGGGAAACTGACAATCTGTTTATTTGCTTTTTCTGAGTTAATAACACAGCATACTGCCAGGATTTGTGTAAAACCGAGAGGAAAAAGTACTCCTCACTCAAGTGCACATGCGAATGTTTCTCTCCCTGCTCTACCACCCTTTTGCTTCCCTGCTTCTCATTACAAGCTATTTGCCATGTCCTTTCAACTTGACCCCCTGTGTAAGTCTTATCTCTGCCATGGCCTGCCCTTCTCCTTCAGGCCTCCTCGCTACTGGGATACTCACTAGTAGGGCCAACAAGACAAATTAGCACAAATCACGTACTTCGTTGCTTCCTTTAATAGAGCTCAGTAAACCAGAAGGGCCATAACCAGGGCCTGTTTTATCAAAAGGGGAGAGCAGAGGGAACTGAACTTGCAGGGATGCCACAAAGCTCCCTGTACATCGAAATGGCCACTTGGCCAGCAGCAGGCAAAGCTACACACAGCTCCCGCCATGTCCCATCTCTCCATCCAGCGATGCCTGCTTTCACGGGGCACAGGGCCGGCAGCCCTGAGCTTCCTGCACCCTCCCAGAGGCAGCCTCCCTGAGGAGCGATGGCCACCAAGAGGCAGACGTAGAGCAGGGGTGGGCACAACCATCACAGGCAGAAGCTTCCCACACCAGCAGTGGCCCTGGGGGCACCTGCAGCTCATGCCCTCCAGCTCCACTCAAGGCATGGCAGCACCGACACCAAGGCTAGGAGCAGGACCAGGACCAGGACCAAGATAAGCGCCGGGACTAGGACTGCGACCGAGGCCTGCACCACAACTACAACTAAGACTATGACCCCGGCTACAACTAACACCACCACTACGATCGCACCCCTTCTCCCGCAGCGCTCCCGCCCTATCTAAGATGGCCGCGCGGCACCACCTACCGAGACAAGGGGGCGAGGCCTGACGGCAGCGGTTCCCTCGGCAACCTCCCTGGCGTCTTCCAACTCCCCTCCCGCCGACGGTGAGCAGCTCTAGAGGCACCGGCCATGGAGGGCCGGGGGCTGGTGAGCGCGGGCGGCGGCAGCGGGACGGCCCCGGGGCCGGGGACCTCCACCCCCGGCACAGCCCCGTGCCGCACCCCGGCATCACAGACGGGATCCCATGACCCCATCCGCCCTCCTGGCCCCGGTCTGCCCCACTGGAGGGGCGTCTTCTCCTGGTGCGGGGCAGCGCAGCCCCTGTGGGTGGGGTAGTCATGGTCTCCGAGTGATTTCGTGCCGCCCGAGCTCAGCCACAGGACTGTGAGTGGGGATGTGGGGGGACACGAGGCACAGTGCCTGGCCAGCTGCTGGGTGGCACCCCTGGGTGTCACAGTCAGTGAGCAAGGACCAGCCACAGGCAGTCCTACAACACCGTGCAGACCAGGCCTGAGGGCTTGAGGCTGAGCTTAAGCGGTGCTTCTGGGCTCGTGGACAGATAGTGAGACCTGTTACACAAATTAAAGCCTCTTGGTGCTCCCAGAGTGCTAGCACTTGCTCTAAGACGGGCATGTTTTCAAAAGGATGCAGTAATGTGATGCATCTGGTCTGCAGGGCTATGTGTTTAAAACATTCCTTGTTTTTTATTAAATATTTTAGCAAAGTCCCAGTGACCATTCGGAAACTGAAGTGAAGAAATCTAGCACACTGCCAGCTGCTGAACCATCACCTATAGTTGAATTCCCACCATCTCAGAAGGACTCGCCTGTGGTCAAAATACCAGCATCTGTAGACCAGCTGTCTATCGTGGAATTGCCAATGTCTGCAGACCATCCCGTTGCTGAGAACTCACGGTTACCTGTAATTGAATTTCCCATAGCCAGAGGGAACTCACATGAGATTAGATCATCTGTGGGTGAACAGCCAGGTTACAAAGTCAAAATAGCCATGCCTGAATTCTCGCAGTCTCAGGGTGAATCATCAGCAACTGCAGTCAAACCAACATGTGAAATATCAGAGGAGCCAATTGTGTATGAAGACCCTTTTGAAGTCTCTGTTAAGTACGTGGAGAAACACAATATTCTGCAGATATTTCAGGTGAAATTTCTTTTTCCCTTCTTCCTCTAGAGGCTTGCTTGGGAAAGTGGGCTTAAAGTTTGCTTGGACCAAATAGTCCCTTTGTCTGGATCCTTCCTTGCCCCAAGCTTTCTTCAGTGTAAACTTAGGAGAAGCCGTAGAAAGGGACACTTGATCATCTCCAGGGTTTGTAAGGGATGATTGCTTTTTAAATGTAGCTAGTGTTGGAACAGAAAGTGCACCCTCCCATCATCCCAAGGATCAATACTTCTTTCCTTCTGTCAATCTATTTCAGGAGATCACAGAGAAGATGTTGTACGAGAGGCCTGATGACCCCTTGCAGTTCATGTTGCTGCAGGTATAGTATCTTTGTGTTACTCAGAGGGGACTGCCTGCTAAGGCCACAGCAGAAAGCTAGCTTTGCTGAGCATGCTGGAAACACGGGTGAACTCATGACTCTTTCTCTCATTGTGTTCCTGCTCAGCTGGGAGGAGGACAGGGCAGAGCAGAATACCCCAGATGCAAGGGCCCACATGAGCTCTAAAGGGAGAGGGAGGAGAGGTACGAGAGGGTGGATGTGTGGAAGAGCATGGTGCTGGGGGAGAGGTAGGGCCCATCTCTGTCCATTGTGACCCTTCTGTAGCTCCCTCTGTCCCAGACTGAAAGGGAACACTTCTCCTGCCAGGTAACCCAATTCAGGAGAGCTGTCTCTGCTGATCCTGAAGGTTTTTAAAACAGGAAATTCAGTTTGTCAGGAGAGTGATAGTTTGGCAGTGAATTGGAAGTTAGAGTAACCAGCGTAGGGAGCTCCCTGGGCAAAGGAGGAGGTTAGAAAAAAGAGAGGAGACATAAAGAGAGAGGGTCCTTTCCTTCACTGCCATTTTGTCAGTAAGGAAAAGTACCACTTCTGTGATTTGCTGCTAGGTTCATTCTGTACAGAATGTACACAGAGCCTGCAGAGAGGTGGTAAGGTTGGTCCTGGGTACTGGTGGCAGGGAAATATGTCCCCTAATGACCCTCTTCCGCTTCTTCTTTTCCTTTTTCCCAGGTGCAGTCTATGATAAATGCCAGGCAGGCAAAAATTGAGGGAGTATCAGACGAGAACAAAGATACAGAGGAGTTTCTGGTTGATGTCCTGAGCTCTCCTTTGCCCCCCTTCTGACCTTGCTGTTGTGATATTGCACAGGGCCTCTCCAGCATCATGCTATTACAACCTGGGGAAGTAACTCTGAAAAGGTCTGCTGGTATCTCTGTTTCCTGATTGTTCTGTTCTGTGTGCTTCTGTTTCTTCTTTTTTTTAAATCCTGATATCAAGTATCAGTTTGGATGTGCAAACTCGAACCTGAAAGAGTGCGTGCACTTACATGCACATATGGCACATCTTGAAAAGGTTGGCCTGCTGAACTCTCAGGTATACATGCAAGCACACAAATCCCACATTTAGGCCACCTCTAGACTCCAGTTTTCTGTGCATAGAAACAATACACAGTAGAATTGGAAAGTAGCCCTGGACAACCCACAGTCCTCTCTTTTTCATGCTGTATTGGTGGCGTACTGTCTCAAACTATACAACGACACCAATGCCCATCTAACAGTTTGAAATCCATCATTGGAGAGGCTGGGTCTGTGGCTTTTCTGCTGCCCCCAGAGCTCCTCTGACACAAGGAGATGTCTCTCTACTGCTTCCACGTACTTGGCAGCAGCTGTCTCACCCTTAACCATCTCTGCTAGGCTCAGATCATTCTGCTTTTTGGTGTTGTCCTGCTGGCATCATTGCACATATAGCATGTATTTTGATAAACAGAACAGTGAAGCAACTGTTGCATACATTCTCTGTGGCTTCAGAAAACATTGCCAATCAGGAAAGTGAAAGGTGAATAAAACTAAACAAACCAAGACCGAGCACTGGTAGCACAGGAAATGCAGCGTTAAGAATGAGACTGCAAACATGTCATTTGAACTGCTTTTAATTCTCAAAACCCTTTCAGTGCTCATTTTCATACTTTCCCTCTGTTGATTTTCACCCTCTAAAGGACATTTGTCTTTCTTGTCTCTTGCCTGAAGATCACTGAAAATGTGCAATAGAGCATACTCTTATTTTGGCATTATTTCATGTGTATGTGCAGTAGGTGCCAGAAAGCTTTTTGTCACGACAAACTTCTCTTTTTTGGCAAGTGCTCTAGTTTCATGATGGATGATAGCAAGTTCCAAAATGACAATCTCTGGCTATGAAGAGAGCACCACAGAAACTTATCTTGCATCTATCTATTTGCAGCTAAAAGTCTGATGATTAGGTTGTATGATGCTCCACAGCAGAGCTTAGGCCCAAAGCATTGGGGAATAACTGAGGCAAGTATTTGGCATTCAGATTCTGTATTTGAGGAAGACTTGTCTTTCAATCAAAGGCTCTCAAAAAAGATGAGTTAACTCTCCAGTGCAAATAAGAGAGAGCAGCTGTCTCTCCTCTCTCAGGATCAAGGTCCCTCTCCTTTGAGGAGCAGCAGTTGTGCAGCAGTGTATGTGGCTGCACTTGGGGCAGCTGTGTGGGCCTGCAATTGGCTTGCACAGGCGGCAACAGAATGTGCAAGCTTACTGCTTTCCACATTCTGCTTTCACAGACTTGGGGGAACTACATCAACTCTGACTAATGGCTTTAATACAAAATCTTGGGGAACTTCGTGAGGCATCTGGTGAAAAACGTGACTTCCTTCTCCTCAGGCCATTTAGATAACTGGATTATATTTTGAACTCTTTTTTTTTTTTTTTTTTCCCAAGAAACAAAGTCCAGGAACTTCAGTTTTGAAAACAAAAGCATTCTTCGGAAGGTGTGCAGATTATTGTGTTTAGGCTAGTATAACACAGCAGTCCTTTTGGATTTACTTCAAAGTTTTGCTGAAAAATATACCTTAGCTCTGGAAAAATTCTAACTTGCATTAAGGCACTAATGCACCACTGATGTTTGCGTGTGTGAAGGCTTTTCTGTGGTGAAGAGGAGAAAAGTTAGGTTTAAAATGGAAACATTTATTGTGGTCTTAATTCCAGTGACTGTCTTTTTTCCATAATTTCTTTCCCAAACCATTGGATCCATGTTCCTTCTTCATAAGTGGACATTTATCAACATGACATTAAACTGTCATTAAATTTCTTGCCTTGGGTGTTCTGAAGAAATTAACAGTTCATTGTGTGTAACCGAAACTATTCCATATAAGTCCCTGTGGCACGCTCGTCACTGTAGATTTGAATGCCCTCCAGTAGTGTGCTAAGCAACGTGACTAACATCTGCTGTTTGTTTTCTCCTCTCTGTAAGGGAGATGTGTGTGCACTGACGTGCATTCTTTCTAAAAGGGTGTTTTGATTTTTTTTCATCCACACCTGTGTTTTGCTTTGTTTTTCTAATGGGTAGGGATAGGGGATGGAGTGGAAGGTGGGGAGGGTGGAAATAGTTTGTTGTTCCCAAGGATGTTTATTCTGTAGTTTGATCTGGGCACCTAGAAAGTGTGGTATTCTCCCAGACAAGATTTGTTGTTGATCCATGAACTGAAGGAGAAGCATGACATCCAGTTCTGCTGACAAATAGCACTGTCTTGTGATGCTCAGACCATTTCTGTTGTGAATCTCGTACTCCCCTAGAAGCACGATTTAGAGGGGCCAACCAGAAAGAAATTGTACTCACCTTGAAATATGTCATGGATCAAAATGCCAGATTCTTCTTCTGCCATCTCTGTATGGAACTTAAATCAACTGAGGTGCCCAAGCAATACTACGATTCCCAGTGTACTGCCTCTAAGTAAGCAAAAAAAAAAAAAAAAAAAATCATATAACTGCTGATTAAAAATCCTTTGAAAAATTCACCCAGTCTCTGCTCTGCATCTTAGGTGGAGGGCACAGTAAGGTAGCTCTTCAATGGCCTGCCACTCATAGATAGCATGAGACATTTCATTGTGACTCACTGGATATGAATCATGGCTATGTAACACCAATTTTAAGTTAGTTTAATGCCATCGATTTTGAAGTTTCACAATTATGTGAAATTTGAAGTAGGCAGCAGCAACTATTCAGAGCCTGCATGTCTGAAATGGAAGAAATTAACCTCTGGGTGAAATCTGATAAAGAGCTTGGCTCGGGAGAGAGCTCAAGCTGAAGACTGGGGAATTTGGGAGAGCTTTGAAAGCAAATGAATACACCAGGGCAAATGGATCAAACCCTGTCTGATATGCCCTTAGGCTGTATACAAGGGAGTTTCTCCTGACCATTCTTACAGCCAGAAGAAATGTGAAGAAAAAGAGGAAACATTCTGTTAAGGTCAGACTTCAATATTTGTGGCTGCGTTGTGTTTTGGGACTACCTTCATGGACAACACTAACACAACAACTTCCTCAAAAGTTTTTGGCCATACTTGAACATACAGAAACGAAAAGTGTACACCTTGTTGAGGTGACATGGGTTGGATGAACAACCACTTACCATCCTCTCCTGGGGAAAGGTGGTTGGCTGGAATGTCGCTGCAGAACGGCAGAAGTTAGGCAAAGCAATCCCAGGAGGTTTCTATACACATAATTCAAGACCAGAGACTGCAAACACTGCGTACTTGGTCTGGTTTAGAAATGCCAGTTGCGAATTAATGGAGTGGCTCTTCCTTCTTCCCTTGAGGCCATCATCCTGATTCCACATGCAACTCCTTTCCTAGGTGGGAAGATCTCACCCTTCTTTGCCACAGAACTGGCTGCCTTCAGGTGTTAGGAAGGCCATCTCCATGACATATTCCTTCAGGTGCCTGAGGTAAACTTTCCTGTCTACCCTGCCCACAGCCCACAGTTTGGAACACAGATGATCTTTAAGGTCACTTCCAAGCCAATGCATTCTATGATTCCCAGTGTAAAAATGGGAGAAATTGCTGGTGTCATTTCATTAACTACAGCGAAGTAATAAACTGCAGCGAAGAAACAAACTATAAGAAGGGCTCACTTGCTTTTTTGTGTATTGTTACTTACTTTGAGACCAAAATTAACCTCTTGTTCATTTGCCAGTGATTAGAGTAGCAAGAGATGGAGGTATACAGGGCTGCACAGAGCCAGACTTACTATGGTGGACACCTACTAGTACAGTTTGCAAGAGTGAAAATGTAGGTAACGTAGCTAAGGGAGTGCAACACCCAGCTTACTCCTGCTGTGAAAACTTCACTATAAACTGACAAGCCTTTAAGGGAAATGTCTTATTTGGAATTATCTGGTCCAATACTTAAAAAATGTTCGTATGAGCTAGGAGCTGAGATCCATGTGAGGGTCAGAGAGTTTGTAAGAACAAGAGGTGAACTCTGTCCTTCCTCCTTCCGTTCTCTCAGCTTATCTTCTACTATAAAACAGGAAGTAAAGGTGAATGAAGACACATGGGATAGGACAATTCTTTGTTAATGGGGAAAACACATGTCATACCAGCCATTGAAGAAAAATTGTTCCCACCTTGTAGAACCTTTGCTGTTTGAACAGGTGAGTAGACATTAGGGAGAAGGCTATATTAAAATGCAGGTGAGTAGGTGATCAGAAAGTCATTGATTTTTAAAACTGACTCAAAGTTGCATAAACAACACAGCAGGAGACCCCGTGAAGAGCAGAAAGATGCCTGCTCTATCCCACTATTGTTTAAGTATCCCCTTGGGTCTAGCAGAATATCCTGCCTCTTTGCAAGGAGATCCAGGGAAGGGAAGTGTCACCAGTTTGCTGAAACTCCACAGTATTGAAAACAATGGGAACTCTGCCCATCAGAGAACCCAGCTTTTGGCCATGTCAGCACGTACCAACTCCGCTTATTGTTTGAATCTGTGGAAGGATAACTGAGCTCTCTTGAGAGACTCCTTGACCACGTTATGATGCCATGGTGCCAATATATGTTTGACATGGTGGATGGAAATGCATATGGGAGAAGCTCAGCCTGTTCTCTAGGGCAACAGCTTCCTACCTTTTTCCCTATTCGATGTCTGAATGTTTCCAGACGAAAAACAGAGCTCCTTAATAAGGTAAGAGCTGGGAGGAGTCCAACACAACTCTAAATAGAATTAATTTTCATAGTTACATTTCAGAGCCCTCTTAGGAGTAATTCATAAACCTTCCTGGTTTTTCAGAAACTGTGTGTTGAAAACTGTTGCTTGGGTGCTAGGTTAAAATAAAACGGATGAAGTGTAACCTTTCCTATGTCTGTCCATGAGAGGGCAGCACAGACCGGCTGAGCTTTCGCTGGAGGCCTTTCAAAGGCGGGGTGGCTAGTTCACGATATGGCCAGCAGTGCAGTAGCTACCAGAGAAAACGTCCATATAGAAGGACTTGGTGGCCTTAAGCACATCTCCACCCAGTGCCCACCCGAAACTAAAATCCAAGTTGTGGTTATCTTATAATGAGTAGTCAGCATGGATTCACCAAGGGGAAAGCATGCTCGACGNTGAGGGGGGATCTTATCAATGTCTATAAATATCTAAAGTGCGGGAGGCAAAGGGATGAGGACAGACTCTTTTCAGTGGTGTGTGGGGACAGGACAAGGGGAAATGGCCACAAACTGGAGCACAGGAAGTTCCGCACCAGTATGTCTAAGAACTTCTTCACGGTGCGGGTGACAGAGCACTGGCACAGGCTGCCCAGGGAGGTTGTGGAGTCTCCTCTGGAGATATTCAAGACCCATCTGAACGCCTACCTGTGCAACCTGCTGTAGGGAGCCTGCTTTGGCAGGGGGGTTGGATCCCTTCCAACCCCTACAGTTCTGTGATTCTGTGATTGGGTCAAACCCCATGTGCACAACAGGGTCTGAGTCTCTTAGACTTCTAAGGGGAGTTTCTGGTTAGTTGCTGAAACCTTAAAATAGAGTTTCAGAGAAAGTGTTTAGGACAGTACCTACCGTTCTGTCAAAGCAATCAGATGCCAACCACACCCTTGCCCAAACAGAAGCCGTCAATCTGGGAGCATTACAACTCACCCATGGCTTGCATGCTATTTAGTTCCAACCCAGAGCTCCTAAGCACTGCACCAGCCAACACCCCTCCGCTAGTCTCCTGTGTTCCTACTGTTGAGTTGCATTGAAACTTTAACTTGACTGCCCTTCCTCTTTGTCTTGGGATCTCCAGCCCTCTGGCAAGGTGGATGGTGAAGATGCTGAGATTAATCAGACAGCGGCTTGCAGCACTTGGCTTACAGCAGGCGTGTTGGCAAGAGGACAGTGACAGGCAACTGTATGTAGATGGCAGTGCTCCACTTCCAGCCCATTACAGCCTCCCAGGTCAGAAGCAGCTAATGCAGAGGAAGCAAAGAGGATGGATTTGGGAGAAAAGAGATATCCCACACACCTTTCGATAATGAACTGGAACAACACATGAATAAGTTTTGTTGGCCCCATGCAAAGAAGCAGTAAAGAGCTCCAAACAAGAGCTCTTCTTTCTATGTTGCAGTTCCTCACTGACACATGGGATTTCGGAGGAGAAATTTTTAATCGTCAGCAAGAGCAGCGCAATCTTTGGTTCCAAACAGAACAGCTTGTTCCCAGTCTGTCAGATGAAATACAACTGAAACATCAGAATCAAAGGTCCACCACAGTGCCAAGGCCATTCAGGATCCGGGACCACATGCCAGTAGATATATCGACACTGACATCGACATTCTTTGAGGTCAGAAAGCCCTCAAATTCACAACCAAGAACAATATGGAGGCACTTTTTAGCAGATCTTCCCTGGACATTGCGAGCCTTTTAAGGGAGCTATCTAAAGCACTAACAGCAAACTTCTGTGTTCTCAAAAGTCTTTTCTCCTGCTATACATTTTGCAAGATCCCAGGCAATCCTTTGTCCAAGTCTGCTGAGATTTCTGGCCTCCTGTGAGCCTTCCCTGTGACCACACTCCTGTTTGGAGTGAGCTAGCCTGCCCTAGAGTCTCTTTTCCCTCTACCATTTTGCCCTATGAGTATATTCTGGCCATTACAGGGAAGGCTACCCATTAAAACACCCTTAAACTCTTCCCGAGACTCAGATAAGACAGTGCTTGAAGGCAGGAGTAACAGCTTTTATCAGATCAACTAGCAGAGCTGCAAAAGTGCACACAAATCGTTCTTCAGGTTTGCAATAAAAACAGCAATACTCAAAGGGAAGTGCAAGTGAAAAACATTTGCTTTGAGTTTCATATCCATCAGCTAGACCACCTAAGAGAAGAGGTAGATGCTATCTGGGGAAGAGAGAGAATATTAATACTGAAGGAAATGATAAAGTGATGGTCCCCTACAGGAAAGAGGTTGACTTCATCTGTGGGAACGCAAGGAGATCGGCGAGGAAAGGGGAGATCACACTTTATGAAACTGCCCTCCCTGTAGAGTGCTCAGCCTTTCAATCTCGCAGACTGAAGAGTGTTGGTTCCCTTGTGGATGTGTTTTTGTGCTGCCCTTCAGCATATGAGCTGGGAGGTTAGAGATGGTGTGGTTGTAGGATGAGAAGTGCTCCCTGGCACTATGTGTGCCTGTGAACCCCCAGGGTAGCAGAAGCATGCAGTATATTTTCCAAGACTTTCCATTTTGGCCAGATCTACTCAGTACTCATTCTTTTCCTCATTTATGATTTTTGAAGTCGTCAGGAGGGTCCATAACCTCCTCTGATGATTTATTTTTGCTTCACAGCCAGCATGCTCCCAAGGGCCACAGCCCACCCAGCTCATCCCTCATGCCCAGAGAGCAAAGTAAGAACCACTGCTGTTTCTCTGCTGTCTGGATAAATGCTCAGCCTGAAAGACCAAGTTTGGACAGCCAGGCCTGCCAGAGGAGCTGAAGATGAGATTCAAAAGATTCACGTTCCATTTACTTACCCTTTTACGCCATCAAGGGTGTTGGCTGAGGAACGCTGCTCTTGCAGGGCTTGGCTCTCCTTGCACACCAGCAGAAACTGGCTGGTGGGACAGACCCAGGGCAGGGTTTGACCTCAGGGCTTCCCCAGGCTCCTCTGTGCTTGTTTTATCTCTACATGTACCAAAAATTGACCTCTAGGTTGCTAAAAGATCTAGGTGAGATGAGCAGATCTGAGATGTAGATATTTTTGTTTGGGTTTTCCTCTGCAGAAATTAGCCTCAAGCCTGCGATGAGACTCTCCTACCAGTTTCCTTCAGTCAGCAGAGTAAAAGAGATTTCCTTAGGAGAGATTCAGAGCCCAAATCTCTCTCAAGGTGGACAGGAATGCAGCCTGAGGATCTTCTTCGCCAACAGCAGCACCAACCAGAAGAGATTAGGCTTTGTAAATACCCAGTGTTTCTCTAAGCTTTTGGGCCAAGACCCCTGAGGAGCTGATAACAGCTCTAATCCAAAATTCCCTGAGGAAGCAGCGCCCAGCCTGAACTCAGTTCTTTACCAGATCAAGCAGCTTCATCCATCTTGTTTGTCCTTTCTGCTTGCTCACTTGTCAGAAGGAAAAGAAGCGATCTTTTGGAAAGCTGAAAGAGCAGGTTTCCATGATTCCAGTAGCTTGGACTCCATGCAAGCACCAAAAATTGCAAGTCCTAACAACAGCGAAATACAAACACATCATAAAAAATGAGCTCATGAATAAAACTGTATCATATAAAATTAGAAAAATAAGATGTAACTCCCTCCTTCACCAAAATATTAAGAAACCCCAAACTTTGAGAGCATGTTTTATACCGTTCTTCTTAGGAATGAGGAGTGCAATACCATATTCATGAGTGGGTTATGCATTGCCGAATGCAAAATACCAGGATAACCAGCATCACAAAGATGCCTGTATCTGGCTGTTCTGTAGCACTCTTCACCAAGGTATCTGAGGTTTTAGAAAGAAGTCGCTTAGTGCATTCCACATTACACTAAATATATACATACAGTTCTGCTTTTCACTCTATATGTTTGCAGGCTTAGATGGAGCGGCCAGCCCAGCAACCTGGTGGTTTATCCCAGCCCACTATAATTAGCCCAGGGTTGTTGCTAATGGTATGCCATTTGTCTCCCCACACTCAGCACTGTTTGGTAAACATGTTCCGGGACGGAGTTGCTCTCCCCTGATCTCCCTAGGTGGTGTTCACTTATTTATCCTCCACACCCCTGAGTTATCCCTCTCTCTTGAGGCAGAGAGGTAAAAGAAGTGTCAGAAAAAGGGCAAAACCTGGTGGAAAGGGGGAAGAAGCTTCAACAAAAGCCACAGCCAGGCAGGTATGTGGAGGCTGGAGGCCAGCTGCAGGCCCAAGGGGTGCAGAGGACATCTGTCCCCCACAGACTTGCCCCCCGCACAGGGGCACTGAGAGGAATTCTGTGCTCCTCAGGGGAGGCCCTGGCACCTGGCCATGGTATGGGAGGGTTTGGGCTGCTGGAGCAAGCCTCAGCCCCCAGTCTGGCAGGGTAAGGAAGGTTGGAGCGCGGAACGGGAAGCAGCTGTTCACAACCCTCCCGGGAATGTGAGAGCAAAGCTGGGCGGCATGCACCAGGGACAGGGACACCGATGACGGCACGCTGGGCAGCAGGTCCCTGTGGCAGTGTCACGGGGCTCTGCTGGGAGAGGCGGCAGCCCTCAGCTCACGGACAGCACCTCTGCGGCACATTGCTGCACAAAGTGCAACCTCATGATGCTGGCATGAGGCAGACACAGGGATGACTCCTGGTACCCTGATGGTTTGGCCGCTACCTTGTCCTTGCAGTATGCTCTCTCCCTCCCCATTTCTTCCCTCTCACACCTTCTCAGTCCTAAATTATTACTTGCATGTTATGAAAAAAAGACATTCAAAAGATACAGGAAGGTGAAGGGGATTCTCTCAGGGGTTAGGGGCATTGGAATGGCCCACAGCATCTCTTCAGCATTTGTCAGCAGCTTTGTTCTTTCTTTAGGCATCCTCCAGCATCCCGCCCGTGCCGATTTCAAAAACTGAAGCACTCTTGGTGACAGGCATGTTCTCACATTGCCCTGTCTCCGTAGAGCACATGGTCATAGTGATAATTCTCCCAAGGAATTTCATTTTCCACCTCTGACTGTCCTGTCAAGTTAAACCCCAACTTGCAGTGTCTTCACACCCAACACTACTTTTAATCTACAGTCTGCAGAGGTGTGCATACATGTGGATCTGTGTGTGGATTTGTGAAAGGAAACCACATGTCCTTGTGCTTTTCTACATGCCCATATATATCTGTGTGTACATATGGCTTTGTGAGGGGGTGTGTGCGTTTGTGAGCCTGTAGAGTTTGCAAATACAACAATTTTCACAAATGTACGGATCTAGCTATACAAATGTGTTGGCACATTCTCATCTGAAGTTGCCAGCACAGATGCACATCTACAGAGGAGGCTGAAGCAGCTGCAGGCACCCCACTTGCATATCTCGGGCTCCCACTACATGGTTTGTCATCTCCAATGTCCCTTGCTCAGGCCAAGTCTCACTTTG
Source organism: Penelope pileata (assembly GCA_013396635.1). Lineage (NCBI taxonomy): Eukaryota > Metazoa > Chordata > Aves > Galliformes > Cracidae > Penelope > Penelope pileata. The sequence continues at coordinate 121,800 of WBMW01005741.1, read as the reverse complement.
TCCCTCTGCTGTGCACATATATTCATGCAAAATCACAGTTTGCCCTGACAAAACACATTACCGAAAAAAAAAAAAAAAAAACACCCACAAAACTCCAAAACCCCAAAACCCCACAAACAGAAACCTACCACCAGTGTGAACTGCATGGTGCCCCCAAGAGTGCTGAAGCAAGCTGGGCTTTCATGTGTGTTACAGGGAGCACAGATAATGGGCAAGCAACTCTGAGTTATTTAGGTCTAGGCAAATCTGCATCTCTACTCTTAAGTACCCTAACCAGCACATTTCTTGTCCCTGTCTACCATATCAGGCTGGCTGCAACAGCTGGATCTTCTTTGGGTAGATTTAGACTAGATATAAGGAGGAAATTCTTCACTGTGAGGGTGATGAGACACTGGAACAGGTTGCCCAGAGAAGTTGTGGATGCCCCCTCCCTGGAAGTATTCAAGGCCAGGCTGGATGGGGCTTTGGGCAACCTGGTCTAGTGGGAGGTGTCCTTGCCCATGGCAGGGGGGTTGGAACAAGATGACCTTTAAGGTCCCTTCCAACCTGAACCATTCTATGACTCTATGATTCTGTGCTTCACAGTACTCCAAATGCCAAGAACACTGTCCTTTCCTCCGGGTGAAATCTTATGGGGAGTATCCATCCTGGATCTCACTTTGGCTGTCCCCAGGCACCAAGCAGACCTGTAAAACGTTGGAGCTTTTGCAGTTCTCACAATTTTCCACAAGACATTTCCAAGGATGGCTACCAAGTACATATACATCTTCCGATGTCTGGTTTTGACCAGTGAAGGACTCTAAAAACATGATGTTCCCATCACCCATCCCAAGCCCCCTATTCAGTTGGTTGGGCTTTGCACCCACAGATGAAGATTGATTGATTTTACTCACTCTTTGTGAAACTGGATGAGTTAAAAACCCGTAGGGCTCAAGGCAATTTGATAGTTGCCTCATTTTTCTTGTTACCCACAGTGTCTTACATAGTAGCCAATATCTACACTTTTGTTTCTTAAAAAAAAAATTCCAAGCTAAGGAACATCAAAACAGTTCCAAGCCAAACCACTGTGTTTTTCAAGTTTTCCCCATGCAACATGACTAAATGAAAATACTAATATTCATTTTCTCTCTTTTCTCATCAGTGCATTCTTGTTATACCCTGTTCAAATAAAAGTTCACCAATGCTAATATTTATACTTACATCCTTCAAATTTGCCTATCCTCTTTAAAGTTCAAGTATCTCATATGGGTGAGTCACTCGTCCACCCTTTTGGGAGTACAATAATAGAAATTCTTTAAGCTTTCTGTTTTTGGCACAACGACATTCCGATACAATCTAAGAATCACGCAGACACCCTCTCGTCCCACAAGAACTGGGGAACAGGTTTGACTAGAAAAAAAAAAAAGTTTTCCTCATGTGATGGGCACCCTACCAATCACACACCGCTCTCCTCGAGCAACCTGGGCTCTTTAAAGACCAGTGGAGGTGGGAGAAAGGGGCTTTCTGGGGGCTTCTTCAGCTGGGCAGGTGGGTCCCCGCAACGCCAACAGGGAAGGTGAGTTCCTGGCTTTAGTCACTGTCTTCTTCCTCATGAGACATATGAGTGAAAAGCATCTGGGACGAGAATAAGAGGTTTTTATGTTAAATGATTTTTGTTTCAGTCCCTGGGCTGTGTTTAGTATGGGGGAGGCTGGTACCTGGATAAGGTTAACTGCAGAAGATTATTAAGCATTTATTATTTTTTCTTCTACCACAGGCTGTGCTTTCTGTGTGGATGTTTTAATTTGTCTCATATTTTTTCTCCTAAAGACTGAGGAGGAGGGAATGGGAAAATTAGATCTGTTGCCAACATATTTGAGTGTCAAAAATATCATCGGGGAAAAAGACAAATCCCGTAATTCCCCCTCACTTATGAAAATAGGAAAGGCAAAAAAAGAAAAAAATAACTCTTGTTTTGGTTCTGCTGAACTAATGAGGGAGAGAGGAAAAAACTGCCTCCCAGCTCTGTTTCCGAGGTAATTATGCCTGATGATGATTTACCAGGCGCTTCACTGTTCACACAGGCTTCATTTCATAGCGATCTCTCTCGAAAGGAAACTTAATTAGTCTCTGACCCCTGCTTGATGCTGAGTTTTGTTTTTGCTTTACATTTCTCCCCTAGTAGCATAAAATGTCTGGCTGGCTCTTCCCTTTCTCAGCGCGGTTGTGTCCTGTTGACCACGCTGCTCTGTGCCCTGGGGCGGCCGCCTGTTGCTGGCAGGTGGGGTGGTGGCAGAGGAGCGTGTGTGTGCTGGGGGTGTCCACCTCCGAATAAATAAGTGGCCAAGTGACACTTGAAAACATCCGCCTTTATGCAGCAGGGTCCAAGGATTCGTAGCTAAAATATTTAATTGCCTTCTCTTATAAGCAGTGTAACTGAAAAGATTTCCCAAGCACTCAGAAACTGTGATTTCTAAGTTCCTTGGGGGCTAAATTTTCTGCTAAAGCAGAAAATAATAATAATAACAACAACAGTAATAATAATGAAGTTTGTTTGCTCAAGCCTTGATGCATGGGAGCCCATGGTGGGTTGGGATTGTGCCCTGCCCAGAGCATCCCATCCCATGGCACCAGCACGGCCAGCAGCTCCACCTTGCCAAATTCCCTCCCTGGGCACCCTGTCACGGGTGTTTTGCTTGTGCTTGTAGAGACAGTGTGTCCCATGGGAGAGCCCGAGGGGTAGGAGGAGTGGTGGCTGGATGGGGTGAAGGGCAGGGCAGGGCCCCTGGGCAAGGCCAGCACTTCAGCTGCTGAAAGGCTGGGTTTGTTTCGTTGAGCTCAGATGGCTCTGAGCCTTTCCACTGAGGCGTCTGGAGGCTGCAGAGCCCATGGGGAACAGCACAAACGTGCCCCTTGTCTCTGCCTCCTTACACAAGGGGAGAAGAATGCCACGCCGTGCACAGGCATGCTGAAATCCGGGGCGGGAGCAGGGGGTGAGGCAAAGCCCTGCTGAGCCCAGCCACCCCTCCTCGTGCCACTCTCCAGATGTCTCGCTTCGTCTCAGACCCTGCACTGTTGTGCTTATGGTGGTGGGCAACATCTTGAGCACCCCCACCTGCAGCCTATGGTGTGAGTAAGATGTCCTCTCTCTGGCCTCCCACTGACAGCAGGGCACTGGGCAGTGCTGAGGGCCTGTGGGTCCTCCCCAGGCCTCGGGGAGAGGGAGGTGCAGTGTGGAGTCAGTCACAGCACGGCTGAGGTTGGAAGGTACCTCTGGAGTAGGCTGCCCAGAACAGTGACCAGATGGCTTTCGGTTATCTCCGAGGGGGGAAACTGCATAAATCTGGTGGCAGGGAGGGCAGTGCCTAATGCTTCACAAGTGCTGGAGTGAGTGCTGGCATTTTGTAGAAGCAAACGATGCTTACAGATGTGTTTTTGGACATCCCTTGGCTGTAGTTTTGTGATTCCACCACAACAACTGGCACAAAACACAAGGCAACCAGAACAAGAGCTGCTTTTGCATGAGGCAATGCCAAGTCAATTCTTACCCATAGGCTTTTTTGGCTATAGATGGAGTAAGACTAGACTAAAACAAGTGACATTTATCTGTAAGGCTACTGAAATCCTGTCTCAATGTGTAAAAGTAGGGTATAGAGGCTTCAAAAGTTCACCCAGAGCAATGCATATTAGGGATGCACTAAAGATGGAATTCTCCCTGAACCAAGGCACTGGTGCCAGCAGGACTTTGTTTGAAAGCCTGCATAGGGCTGGTCGCCTAAAACACGGGAGCAGGAGCCAGCCTTTGCGAAAAGGAGCTTGCTTTTTGGCTCCCACAACCCTGCTGCAAGACACTGTGAGTGAAGGAAGGGAGGAGAAGTTGAGAAAGCTCTCAGGGCATGAAAGTAACATCTGTCTGCAGCTCCAGGAAACTGTTTGGGCTGTAAAACTAACCTTAGCCAGCCCACGCAGAAGGTTTCCCTACTTCCAAAATTATTCCTGCCTTCAGGCACGAGCTCCTGGTGCCTGTCTCTCTGGGAGCAGGGAGGAGGACTGCCTCCCCGTGTCACCCTGGTGGGTGGCTGTGAGTCATGCTCGTGTGCGAGACAAGCCCAGAGGTTTGTGTTGTGCCTCTGTAGTCACGCACCTGTTCCAAGTGCTTTGGCTTAATGCGGCTTACCTCTGGGGTGGGAAGCCCCAGGTCTACTGCGGTTTCTTCCCTGGGGTGTGTTGGAGGGCTGGCTCTGCAGCTGCCATCCGATCCAGCTGCTGTCACGGCCTTAGAGCACCTCCCCAGACCTGCATCCTGATGCTGATACCGGTCCTACTGAATGGAGAAGGGGGCAGAAAAAGGATCGCCATATTGAAAATAAAGTGATGGGCTGTGCCCTTGGGCAGCCAAGAGCAAGCCGGGTTTAGCACCTTTAGTCTGAGTGCTGCAGGGGTGTCCATAATAGAGAAGGTAGGAGAAAAAAGTTTTTGTAATGTTAAGGAAAGGGCTTTGGCTTTGTTAATCGTACTCAGTATGATCTATAAGGGTAGCCACATGGCACACAACCCAGCTCTGTGCATGGCAACTGGAGCAGACTTGCTTCTTCATGTGATAGAATTCATGCACTTGTGTTGGGAAGATATTCTTGCTTTTGGACTACCTCCTTGTGATGTCTCTTAGCCAGCAATAACTTAAGGTTTTTCTAAAATTTCTGGAGCCCAAGCAAGGATTAAGGCAGTAGCCTGTACAGCTTTCAGATGTGTAGTACTGTCTGTCTCCAGTTCCTCAGGGTTGGTAGTACATGTGGACAATCATTGCCCAAACCTAGGTCTGACCACAAAAGCAGTGTGTGTGACTCCTGGACACACTGGCTAGTAATTAGTTGGGCAAGTCTGACAGCTTCAGGTTGACCTCATGTGCCTGCCATTCATACTCAGGTGCAGAGTCACACAGAGTTGGGCAGCTTTAGATGTATTGGGCCAGCCTCCAGCCACCTGGCTGGGAGTAAAAATGGCTTCTTACCTGGGAAATAATGGCCACACATGCTGTCCTGGAAAAATACCTATGTGTTCTGCTGCTGCTGCTAGTGTAGTGGTGAAAGCACCGGGGATCTCAGTGCCAAGACCTCAAACTGCTGCAGAAATGAAGGTAGGGAATTCTGGCTTTTCCCCTGTCACTGCTGAAAGTCCTGCATACCCCAAAAGGCAGCTGCTGAGAGCCCAGAGGTGGCCTTGTCGGAACCCTGTGGTTCCACAGTGCCCTGCTCCTCAAGAAACTTCTCGTGGTTCATTGGCAGCTGGGCCTGCTCTACTTTTCCAAAAGCTTCTTTGAAGAATCACCAGCCCCAGGAAGAGAGGTCTTGAGTGCAGGTACTCCAGCAGGAGAGGAGCGGTCAAGCTGCTTTCCCTTTTGTCTGCTCCAGCTGGGGGGCACACTTCAACCTTTCTTTCACTGCTTGCATTTTCTTAACCACACAGCATATGCAGCTGTCTCAGGATTGGGGTTATTCTTCCTTGCAGTGTAGACACGCGCTCTGTCCCTTTGAAAGAAGGGCTTCATTGGCTCTGGAATTTGGGCTCATTTCTCCAAGAGGTCTCACACCTCAGAGTAATGTCTTTATGTCGTTTTCTCTGGAGGGGAATGAATTTGATGCAGGGTGGCTGGGCCCAGCCTGCAGGATATAACGCTCTCAGGAATTTGGTGGGAATGCTACTTGGCCTGGCTCCCACCAGCCAGCTGCAGCCGAAGCAGCTACGTCCCTCACACCTGACTGGGAACAGGGGCCCCAGCTTCAGTTCTTGGCATGGGGGGGAGAGGGAAAGACCCTTAGTAAGGTGCTGCCAAGCCCTGTGCCATAGTTACCTGCGTGGGATACAGCTGCATCTCTGTGGTTATGTTGTGGTCCCATGCTGGTGCTGGCCCAGAGGGAATGGCCGAGAGGATGGATGTCATGCTCTGGGATAAAGCTGGCTTCTTTGGAGGAGGAGCAAGGTGAGGGCACTGAATGCACTCAGTGTCCATCCTGGTATAGCTGCTGTTTCTGGACAGTTGGAAATTCGTCACCATGAGCTGTGCTTGTGCTGGAGGTCTGCATGGATGTTGGGGTGTCAGTGAAAAACCAACACAAAAGCAAGCTGAAGCCACTGGCTGTGCACAGCCGTTCCACTTTTGTGTAGCTCAACTGTCAGGGAGCATTTGAGTTATCAGCTTCATGACTGGGGAGGTTTTTCCTCTGAAAGTACCAGGAAGCAAGGATTGGGAGGAGTACAAACAGGCTGGTGGGTTCTGCCTGCCCTTCTCATTGGGGGTAATTCTGTTTTTAAATGAAGTCTACTGTATTGGTCTGATTGATGACTGTCTTTGATTCTTCCCAGGTTGCGTGAAGATCTAAAGATGGCAAAAACTGACAATGGCATACGCATCTTTCAGGGTCTATTAATCCTGGGGAATGTGGTCATTGGAGTAAGTGAAGTGGGACAAGGGTGGGTGGTGGCTTCTTTCCAGTATGACACTTCTTAAAACAACACTTCCAGCCACAAAATCCCTCTTCACATGTGAAGCCCACCAATAAGCAGAGCAGTACAACGTGAGAGGAGGGATAAAGAAGAGCTGAGCTGGCCACTGAGTTGGGTGGGGATGGCAGGGGTTGATCTGCAAGACAAACGTGATTCTGGAGGAACAGCCCTTGCTGCTGGCCAACATCTTTCCAGCTAGCTCCTTCCATACAGTGACAGGAAATGCTGAGTTAATTCTTTCTTAACATCCCCAAGCTCCAGGCTTGACCTTTCAGGTCTGGGCTGGGTGAGATTTTCTTGCAGTTCTTGTGTTAAGACACAGTAAAAGGAATTGGAGAGTTGGGCAGGGGAGGACTTGAGGAGCTCCTGCTTGGCATGAGTCTGAATGAAACAAATGCAGTCTTCTTCTTTTCATGTTTCCGTCATTTCCTTGGGGTATCTCAATTTAATGGTTTTCCCCAATTTGTTCTTCTCAGATGTGTGGTATTGCCCTGACAGCAGAATGCATCTTCTTTGTGTCCGATCCCTATGGCCTCTACCCTCTGCTGGAAGCCACAGAAAATGATGACATCTACGCTGCTGCCTGGATTGGCATCTTTGTTGGCTTTGCACTCCTCGCTCTGTCTATCCTTGGCATCGTTGGAGTCATGAAGTCCAACAAGACTTTGCTGCTGGTGGTAAGTGTAGCAAAGCTTGTCCCCGGTTCCTGCTGAAGTCAAAAAAGTGCTGGCTTATTTTCCCTGCTCACCTTGGTAATTATGCACTGAGCAAAGACAGCTTTTACTCGTGAAGAGGAGCCAAAGGTTCTTCTTCTCCGTGGCTGTGTTCTGCCATAAGGCGATACCTGCGAGGACACATGCATGAGAAGCTCCCAAACTAGGGTAAGAGAATTAATAACAATAACCACAGTGAAGGTTTAAACCAACTGCCCTGGCTCTGACCTGGCCCTGAAGCGCTTGTGCGATCAGATGCAGCTGGGATGTGGTTTAGATTCTCGTTTCTTCCTACCCCTTACTGTCTTTCAGCTGTCATGTACATTCAGTTTAGGAGCTGATAAGTAATGACTTCTTTACAAGGCATTTGTATGGGTTAGTATACCAAATATGGGTGCAGCTGACATTATGCATCAGCAAGCGAACAGAAATTACAGGGATGAAGACAGATAGCTTTGAATAAGCCAAGAACAATGTTAAGATGTAAACAAATCTCTCTACAATTTCTTACTTAGTCCTTTAGGTTGACAGTAGTGAAACTTAATTGGTGCTTGCATTAAGGGTGGGTAGAGTCTGCAATCAGCTCTCTCTCAGCTTAATGCAGGGTGTCAGGGTGTCTGTTTTAAACTGAAAGCACTTAGAGATCTGAGCTCTCATGCCAGAGAATTCACCAGAAAACAAGTGATAGAAGAGAATTTCCTTAACTCTGAATTTTGGTGTCTTGACTGAAACCCAAGGCTCCGGTACACGGCAGAAGCCGGTGAAAGAAGAAAACAAATGCTTTGAATTTGAGAAAAACATTTTAAAGTGTGGGAGGAGAAACGGAGGCATGAGAACTGCAAAGAGAATGTGGAAAAGAATGAAAAGGGTTGTACTGAAGGGAAGAGAAGCAGTGAAATAGACTGTGAGAGGTGCTCTTGAGGACTAGTTTTCATGGTGTGTATTTGCTTACAACGTGTGAGTGCTGAGGAAATCTGATGATGCAAAATCAGGAGGATCTGAACATCACACTAAATTGCACATTTTCTTTCCCTAAAGTACAAGTTCTCCTGATGGGATTGAATAGCTTCTTGCTGAAAAGCTTTTAGATTGCAAATAGAAGTGGAAGGAGGAGACATGGCACAAGCATAATTTGCCAATGAGATGCAGCAAAGAAAATGTCCTACATTAATCTGAGGCATATTGGACAAAGTGTCGTCCATAAAGCCAGGGTAACATTGATGCCATTCAACAGGTTTCTGATGATATCATGTCTGTGAGATGGAGTACAGTTCCGGTCATACACCTTGAGGAAAGTGCATTGCAAACTGAAACAAGTGCAGAGAAGGACCACATGAATGCTCTGAGGAACAGAGAAGACTGGGGGAGACTAGGACATCTCAGTTTCTTCTGGCTCGAACAGGGTTTGGGGCTTAAACTTGAAAAGCACAGAGCTGGAATAAACTGCTTAACTTTTTCTCCAACAGCTAACCCTGCTCTCTTTCTCCAACAGTATATCATTCTGATGCTGATCACTTACGCGTTTGAAATGGCTTCTTGCATCACAGCAGCAACTCACCGAGACTTTGTGAGTATTGCTTTTCTCATCTTTTCATGCAGCCATGCTGGAAAATGTTGCAGTTCTATGGTGTGCAGCTTCCTGTTTAGTGAAGTAAATGGCCTGTGTGGTGGAACAGCAGAAGCTCAAAGGACTACAGCTGAGTTAGAGCGAGACCCCACAAGGAAAGTCTCCAACCTTCATTTGAATGAGGGAAATATCTTTGTTCTTTTGAACATAGTTTTGTTATTTTTGAAGCTGTAAAACGTTTATAACCTTGCAGCTTAGGAAATAAGAGTGTGGGTTAGCTGAATCATCAATACAGTGTTTAGTCTTTCAGCTACAGGCTGATTAATCTCTCATACATGCAGAAAACAAATCTTCAGCACCACAACAGGCGGAATTACTGGTGAGGGAAAGATGACAGGTTATTGCAGACATTGGTGGGGGAAAATGACCTGAGGCACTTCAGCTCTGAGCAACATCAAATGTAACCCATAGCTTCTGCACATCTCCTTTGATCTGACACCTGGAAGGACCTGCTTAAGAGTCATGCTCTACATCTGTGTTGCTCCTGCTCCTTAAATCTTATCCTCTTCTGTGTAAAACTGGGAGTGGTGAACAGCATTCCTCTTCTCTAGCCGGATACTGAAACAAGCAAGCAAACCCACCCCCAACAACCCTGTATTTGCTTTACATGGCCACTTATTTACACAGTTCCTTCATTCTTTTCTGCTTTCTTTTTTTTCATTTGGCCTTTTTTTTTCTGCAGCTCACTCCAAATCTCTTCCTGAAGCAAATGCTGGAGAGGTATATGAAGGCAGAGACGGACAATAACAATGACAAATGGATGACTGAAGGGGTCACAAACACATGGAATAAACTCATGCTTGAGGTAATAATAACATTGAATACTTTCACTAATTACTAAATGCTCTCTAGCTGTGGAATTTCAAGCCCTCCTTGGGGCTGCTCAGTAATAAAGAGGAAAGCATCTGCCTTGAACCTTAGACAAAGTCCTGCCACGCTCCCCATTTTGCTCGTTTATCAGATAGCAGACTGACAAAGACAAGCACTTCAAAAATCTCTCCCATAAATCTGTGGTTAATGCCTAACCCTGTGTAGGGGCCAGCCTTGTGCAGGGCTGTGACCTTGGCGTTTGTCAACCATTCTCTTCTCTCACCCCACAGAACCAGTGCTGCGGGGTTCAGGGGCCCTTGGACTGGCAGGAGTACACGTCTGCCTTTCGTGAGACGTACAACGATGCCGACTACCCCTGGCCACACAATTGCTGTGTCATGGATGCCCGAGGCGCTCCTGTCAACCTCGATGGCTGCAAGCTTGGAGTCCCTGGCTTCTATAACAGCAATGTAAGATTTTCTCTGCTTTTTCCAATTAGCATGTATTGGTCTAAGTTGCCTTGCTGGATGAGAAGGAAACAGCCTTCCTTCTCTACTGTAAGCTACAGGTGTCCATAAGCTTTCTGGAGGAGAAGCAATGCCTCACCATGTTGAAAACAGCAGAGATTGTGATAAAGTCTTTTCTGACAGAGCACCATTAAGAACCATAGAATCATAAAGGTTGAAAAAGACCTCTAACATCAGGTAGTCCAACCATCAGCCCATCACCACCAAGCCCACTAAATCATGTCCCTAACTGCCATGTCTCCATGTTTCTTGAACACCTCCAGGGACAGAGACTCCACCACCTCCCTGGGCAGCTTGTGCCAGTGCCTGACCACTCCTTCAGAGAAGTTTTTCCTTACACTCAACCAGAACCTCCCTTGGCACAACTTGAGGCCATTACCTCTTGTTCTGTCATTAGCTACCTGGGAGAAGTAGCCAACTCCCACCTCACCACAGCCTCCTTTCAGGTGGCTGTAGAGTGCAGTAAGGTGTCCCCTGAGCCTCTTCTTCTCCAGATTGAACAATCCCAGCTCCCTCAGCTGCTCCCCGTAAGACTTGTGCTCCAGCTCAGCCTCATTGCCCTTATTTGGACATACTCCTGCACTTCACTGTCTTTCTTGTAGTGAAGGGCCCAGAACTGAACACATTATTCAAGGTGTTTATTGGAAGAAAACTCTTCCAATGCTACCAATAAGAAACAGCACCTCCTACATGCAGGTAGACACCAGCTAAATCAAACTTTGCTGAAAGATGAGTGCATACATGAGTGAGCAGGACAGCAGTTCTCGTCCTCGAGGCAGTTGTAACACGTAATGGAGAATAGATGGCAAGGGAGGAAGAAGAGGCTGTCCTCTGGCACTGTGCCCAAGGAAATGAACAGTAGAGCATCTCTGAGAAGTATTTCCTATGGTGAGATCCATTTACTGAATCACTTGCTGAACTTTACAGTTAACCAGCTTTTCCTGTTCAGATTGCTGGGTCATAAGCATGAATTTCTACACTAATGAGCATTTTCAGATGTTCGGCTTTCCAAATTTGCCTGCACCTTTTTGACTCCAGAGACCAGCTCTGTATTGACTGTCTTTGGTTCTGTATGTTTATTTGGCAAGTGGATAGCACAGAAAATTGTCCTTGAAGTGGTTAACATGGGTCTACTTTGTATTTGGAGCTAGAAACATGCAGGCTATCTGCAAATTGTCAATAATCAGGGTAGTTCTGGCTTGTCTTTTTGAGTTACACAAGTTACAATAGGAGAGGAGTGTGCCACTTCACTCTCTTGGAGGTGGATGACCTTGTAACTGGGCAACAGAAGCCCAAAGCTGGTGTTGATTCATGCATGGTTGCCTTACAGGGTTGTTACGATGCTATTTCTGGGCCATTGAACAGACAAGCCTGGGGTGTTGCCTGGTTTGGTTTTGCCATCCTCTGCTGGACCGTGAGTGTTTGCTTTTATTACCTCTTCTCTTTCCTTACTGTTCCACACCCTGTTGGGTGGAGGTGAATGACAGGGCTGATGTATGTAAAAAAAATCTGCAGATGACATTGATTTGTCACTGGTGCGCTTGTAGCCTGCTCCGCTAACAGGGCTACATTCAAAAGTTTCCCTCCATCTTGGCTTCCACACTCAAAGAGCTAGATGGCCTTCTGGCCTGCTGCATCCTGCTGCCGTCTCAGCAACACGGCACAGCAAACACAGCTTGGAGGCACTTGTTTTTGAAGGGTATTGGATCATCTAAACTGTAATCATGACAGATAGTTCAGTTTCTAGTTCGAAGACTTTGCATAAGTGTTTCAGATACTCAGAGTTCAGCATTTTCGTGACAGATAATCCGCAGTGAGCTGAGTGATCCGGTCAAATAGTTGTGTCTGCACACATCTTCTCTCTTCACTGTGAAGTTTCTGTGCAGATAAAAAACTTTAAGCTCCCTATGCCTGAATGAACTTTGCTTATCAAGAATTCCTATTGCTGTCTCCTATCGGTAGGATTACATGGGACAGGGGGGAGAGGGGGGGAGAAAGAATGGGGAGTGGAGAAACTTAGTCGTCTTGTCTTTTCAGTTCTGTGTCCTCCTCGGAACCATGTTCTACTGGAGCAGAATTGAATACTGAAGGCTCGACATCCTCAGCCTTGTTCTGAAGCACTCTGTGAAGCAGCATTCACTCATCTCCTGCTCCACTCTCCTTGTGCCACTGGGGACTTGAAGTTTTCCCAGTACTTCTCCCGTGTTACTTATACCTCTCAGAAAACTTGATGCATTGAGCTCATCCCTGCAGGAAGGAACCTTCATGTCCCTTCTTTGCCCCTTGTTCCGACACCTAAATGCCTCCTGGCTGAGGTACAGCCCTTCTTTTGCTATGTGAGAAATCCTTGGAGCATAAGATGAGAAATGATCTGATTTGTTCTGTGATGGCATCAGGGGGGAAAATGTCCATATATGCTCGCTCCTGAAAAGTCTCTCTCTGAAACTAGGCTGAATGTAAATCACAATGCGCTAGGTTCTGGCAAGGGCTGTATGAGCAAAGCTGTAACCTCCTGCGACCAATAAAGGCGGATGCTTCAAGGGAGAAGACTGCAGAACTCTCTAACATATATTATCTTTCAACTTCTGTTCCTGGTCTCTGTCACCCCTTGCCTTAGAGTAAGGAAGATTTTCTAAGAGTTTAAGTGTGTCAGCAGTAAAGACGTATCACAGACAAAAAGTCTGCTGCTAGTCAAGCCCAGTAAAAGGCTAGCTCGCTCCTCTGCAACGTGCTGCCTGTGTTCAAGCCTACCTCCTGGCACTGATGAAACTACTGCTTGTTCTCCACCTTCAGAAGAGCCAGACCATGAAGGGTTCCATGAGCAACTCCACCAAAGCCTGCATGTACTTCACACAAGATTTCGCTAGAATTTGTGCAGAATACAAGGAGTCCTCCGCTGTAGTTGTCTTTGTGGCAGTGGCTGTCCCCCACCCCTCGATCACCGTGCTATCTACATGTGTCCCCTTTGTACTTCCCCTTCCACATCCCCAGATCAGGCAGGAGCAAGTAATCTCATGAAAAATGCAAACAGAGTGCTCTCTGAACCGAATCCAGCCTTTACATCCACAGCTGCGATTCTCAGTCAGTTCAATAGTGGCAGTTTACTTTGGCACGGACCGATCTGGTGTCTCTCCTAGAGAATGCTTCAGTTACAGGTTCACGTAAACACCCTGCAGCGTGGAGCGTTTTAAGATGAAGCCTATTTTAAGGTGTACTGGCTCAGATCGTGACAGTTTACCAGCTACTGTCATTCCTTGTTTTTGTATATTTGCCAAAATGCTCATTAAAAAAGAAGTGGAAGTAAAAATTTCCTCTTGCTTGTGCTTCTATGTTTGGGAAGGGAAAATAATGAGGGTCTGTACCTGGGACACCGGGGGCTGTGTAGGGCTTTGAAGTCCTGTGAGCCCATCCTGAAGGTCTGAGTGTGCAGTGCCTTGATGCACGGTGCTACAGAAAGTCTGTAGCTCAGTGCTTCCCTCACTGGGTACTGGGGGAGACAAAGAGGGCAAATAGCTTGGAGGAGAAACAGGTGCCTGAAGCACATAGGGGTTTTCTTTATGTGTGTATTCAAAAAAGAAAATCCCCATGGATCAGCCACTCCAGAAGGGAAAGTCACCTCACTGCTTCAGTGAGGTGGTGACTGTCCTTGAGAGCCTCTGTATGCCAGTGCTCTGGGTTTGTTGTACAAATATCCTTTGTTTGCTTGTTTCTTTGTTTGTATGTATGTTGCTGAGAGCGACAATAATACATAGATATAAACAGAGTTACAGAATTGTATAATTATTGAGGTTGGAAAAGACCCCTAAGATCATCTAGTCCAACCGTCAGCCTGTCACCACCACACCCACTAAACCCTGCCCCTAAAATAAATCCAAAGAGAATCAGTGTTTGCCCAAGTTAGGCAGCAACAGCAAAGACTTGCTTAAATGCTACTTCAATGCTGCTTCTTGTGAACTGCAAATCCCTGCCTACTGCAGCAGGAGAGCAAGAGGAATGGGGGTGGAGGAACAGCGTGCAGCCACACTGCCTCTGTCCTTGCTTGGGTAAATCCCTTCAAATAATTGTCAGAGAAAATACGGCAGGATTTTACAGGAGAAGAGAAACCGAGACCACCTTGAATAAACTTCAGAAATACTAACTGCTCCAACCAGCTGAAAATGATACTGTTGACCTATGGCATAAGCGGCAGTATAAGCCAACTAAGTTTGGGTCAGTTGAGTTTACCTTCTGCTTTTTGTGCCTTTAGCTCACTTGGCACATTATGTTTTATCATTTACAGAGAAAAAAAAAAAGTTGTGATGAGGAATTAGTCTGTGCAATGGTGGATCTGTGCAGAAGTGCAAAGCATGCCACAACCAGAAAAACCCAGCTATAGCTGCCTGAACTAAGGTGGGAGAAGAAGACTGGACTGGAGGCACAAAGATGTTGAGCGGGACTGAGAAAAATCCCGCACAGCTTTTTCTGGTTTTTCAGCTTCTGAAGGCTGATCCCAATCTCTACAAGTTCCCTACCTGGGATGCCAGGGGAGGGTGAGGGAGGGATGGAATCCATGACCGGAACGATGGTGAACAGGTTCATGTGTTGGCTGGGGCTTGTAAAGAAATCCTGCTCATTCTCAGCTGTTTGGATTTCTGTTGGAGGTTATGGATGAATCTGGTCCTTGGAGCAGGCAATGTGCAGAGGTGCACAAAAACTGCTGGACGAAAACAAGATGAAGAAGAAATCCATTGGGTGGAACTTGTGTGGTTTGTTTGGAGATTTGCTTGATGCATTTCTTCTCTGTAGGTGTCAATATTCACAGTTCTCTCCTGGCAAAGATCCATATTTAAATTCTCCCACAGTTACCAACTGCATTTTTAGATTATTAATTTATTGTAATATTCCAATTCTGAGAAATGAAAGCCTCACTCAGAAGCATCCTTTGTTCACACTTGACCGAGCAGCTTGACCTCTAAGCCAACAAGTAACCCAAATCCTAGCTACTCCCCTCCCACCCACACACAAGAAAACAGTCTTTCAAATTATTGAACGTTTGTAGCCAGCAGTGCTGAAGGTTTTCTTTCCTTCAGGCCATGGAGCTACATGGGCCTGCCTTTGTGCCCGTTTCTCCAACAGGCATTCCTCCTTTCTCCCCGCTTGTTCTTCATCTGCACGAAACCTCTTCACATGCCCTCTCTCAGGCCCTCTTTCTCTTCACTTGCATCTAGCTGCCCAGCTCAGTGCATAAACCTGCACCAGGCTGTTGGTGGTACTCAGCGTCCTCTGACACAGGTGATTTATTTCTCACCCTGCTCACTGCCCTGGCACCTTCGTTTTTCACATTCCTTACAATAGAGACTTGTGCCAAAAAAAATGCTTATTGGGACCAAGCATGACCTACAACTATCTCATAAATGAAGCCTCCTTCTTCTACTCCTTGGCAGCCCTGCTCTGTCTGGCAACTGGGAAAGCCTGAGCAACGTGTGGTATGCTGGGAACCTCCTGCAGGAACTCTCCCTGTAATCTCTGGCATCTGTCTTTAGGAGAGCCTGCTGCACGAGGAGCTGAGGATGGCTGCTGAGGGTTTATCCTCAACAGAAAAAAAGGTGAGGGTGTTTCCAACTATGTGAGCTCGCACGCGAGGTGGAATTCCTGCAGAGGCAAGGTCATGGGCGGTTCTTGCACGTGCATTGGTTGAGATAAACTCTGAGAGAGCCAAATGAAGAGCTGCTCTGGCCATTTGGGGCTCTTGCTGAACGAGAGTGCAGGGTGGAAAACCTTCCCTCTCTCTCTGGTTTCTAGGCAATGTACACCACAGGGTACTGCAGATGGCATCGAGTCTGGAGAAGGTAAAACCCCTACAGGAAACCCCTGAAAATACCCAGCCTCGTCTCTTACATCCCCCTTCTACCTCCACTGTCTGGCAAATGGTGTTTAAAACAAATGATACAAAAAAGGTGAGCAAAGCCATTTGTGAGCACCTGTTTTTTTCTAATCTAAACTGACTCTTACGAAGGAAGAAGCCACCTGATATTTTCCAGACTGGTTCAACTCTATATTATGGCTTATGGGTACTTTTCTTCTGCTTCCATTTCAGGTTTTACTTATCTGGAAACTTTCCCTCTAATAACTGCCATGTGTGTTACTCTCCTTCCTCCAGCTCTGGTTGTTCTCATGTTCCTGTTCCTTGTGGTTTATTCTTAAGCAGCTACTGAGTTCTCTTTGAAGTCATTTCCTCTCTCTGAATTCAAATATTTCCTGGTCTTTTCAGATAAGGGACTTGAATGCTGGAGAGAGATGTGCTCCCTGTAGCAGAGTAGCAGAGGTGAAAAAACAGGTCCAGTTTTAAGATGTATCTGCACCCAAAATGCAGGAAGTAAGTCCTACGAATTTTCTAGGTATGCTAAACAAAGTGTATCTCACATTGCAGTTTGCAAATACGATGTGAAAAAACAGCTACTCTTTTTTTCTTATGGAATGAGCCGAACGCTCTTGTTTTAACACTCGTGTTCTATCTAACCTTTTGGGGGCACCAGGACCTGGCCAGGTGTAAGCTTCACAGCTCCTGTTCGTTTCTAATCCCTAACTCTGAAACTGTTTGTTCATCATCCCTGTGGTGAGACGTGTTTTTTGAAGAGCCGATCCAGCTCAGATAGAAAAGGCACACAAAGATCTCACCACTTCTCTCCATCTTGGACATTCCTGTTGCTGTTCCTGTTGTTGGATGTGTCCTGTTGGACGTTGTTCCTGTTGCTGCCTCATGCCAGCTTGGCCGAAGTTTCCCCCACTGGGACAAATTTCCTTCCCTTGCTTTCAGTCTCCCTTTTCTGCCTCCTGACCAGTGGGGTACCAGCTGGGCATGTCCTGCTGCCCGCAGCAGGGTACATGAGACACGGATATCTAACTCTCTTTGGTGCTGGGTTAGCTTGTCTCCTGGTTAGCTTGGGAACTTGCTTCATCTTGGTTTTGATTTATCTGAAAGGACCCAAGATGTTATAACTGATGTTTCTAACACAGCCTACGCAGTTGTTTGTCCTGACTCAGACTTTCAGACCCGTAATGATGGGAAAGTGGGCAAAAGGAATTGGCTGAAACGGTGCTCAAGCACTTCCACGTGTTTAGGCACACCGACGTGGGGCACAGTGCTGACAGGAGCATGACTGGATCTGTAGTGCCTGTCTTGCTTGGTTCCCGTAATGGTAATGCTGGGGGCAGCCTGAGATTCTCCTCTTGCTTGTTGCCAAGTCACTGCCAGGCTCTGTGGCACAATGAATACGAAAGTGCTGTTTCTCATACAGCACTAATAACAGGCTGGGGCTAACAACAATTGTAGTTCAACAGACATGTTTTTTTGTCCCATTTTGTGTGCCAGTTGCCATGGAAAGCTGGAAGCACAACTCAGGCATTTTCCTAAAGGGAAATTGAAGTCATGAAGTCGGCAGGAAAGGGAGTCAAGTCCTGAGTTCAGCTGCTGATAGGAAAAAATGTATTTCATTAAACTTAATGATTCTTCTGTTGTTTGGGGTGGAGCAAAGAGCAGACTAAACTGCAGATATGCCCACTGAAGCTACAACCACAAGAACCCCTGTCTATTTTTGTTGTCTTTTTTTCCCCCAGGGTAGAATTATGAACGCATGCTAATAATATTCATCTCCACACTAGAGCTCAGAGACTGAATCAATGGGGATGCTGCAAGAATCCTGAGAACCAGGCAACTTAATTCATAATTTTGCAAAGTTCTTGTTTATCCTTTACAAACTGGCAGAAGTGCATGCATGACGCATCAAAGGCTTCATGGTAACTTCTCTTGTTCAGCTTCTCTTGTTGACTCTCTAAGTGCTGGGATCCCAAAGTATTTCTGTCCCCTACTCTCTGTCGCTCTACATTATCACAGACAGGGCAGAATCCTGCACAAGCTGTATTAAATAGGAGGGAGTGATTGTGCATCACAGAAACATCAGCCTGAAATACTACGGAAAAAGATGAATTTTGAAAATGTTAAAGCATTTCAGGTGATGATAATTCTACAGAAGGCTCCAAGCCCTCACTTCATTTCAGAGCTGCAGAACAGCTGCAGCCCTCATAACCCCTGGTCAGAAAAATGTATCACCAAGGCCTTAACATTCATCCCGACAGACAAACGCAGCTAAGTGCCCTGGCCACTCACATACAGGGGAAGGGCTCAAACACCATCTCAGAGGAAGGCATTTTGCACTGCATTCATTAACCAAACCTAGGAGATGGAAGATCTTTCAAAACATCACAAGTGCACGGGTCTGTTTTTATAAAAACTCCAGTTTAATCTCATGGCTGAGACCTGGCAAAACATCTTTTTTTTGTGGATGTTTTCTTTTTTCTCTTTTTTAAGCAATAAGGCACAAAGGCAGGCAAGTCCACACAGAGAACAAAGCTTAACAAAAATACAATCCATTAGGGCTAGCAGGAGAAATAATCAAAACCCAGAGCCAGCAGGATGGGGACAGTCCTTTTCACAGTGTCTGATTTCCAACCCTTCCCTTGACCTGGTAGCAAATGGGGTTTCGAAGGAGACCAGTGCCTGCAAGAGCAATATCCAAGGGGTGGGCTGCTGCATGGAGCCCTCAGGAAGCACTTGCTTCCCACCATCCTTCTCTTCCAGGCCTGTGGAAGTCCTGCTTCATCGCCAGTTGAGCTTGGTGACAAGCTTTCCACTCCTTGCTTGGAGCACAACTAGTTATCACCAAGCCTTTGTATTGATTAGGAGCAAGTAAAAGCTACACAGAATTGGGATCAGCTACTGCTTCTCCCCCATCCCTGGAGACTTTTTTCCTAGAGATAGAGAGAAGCAAAAGGTGCAACTGCAAAACCTGGGCATGCCCAACATGGAATATGTGCTCTGGTAGATTGGTTGTGTTTCCAAGGATTGGGGAGACAATTGTGCTTGAAAGCTGAGTCAGTCTTTGCACTCTAGTCTCCCCTGATTTCATCCCTCCTCTCTCAGGACAGGATTCTGCTCAGGAAGGCAGATTCAGACCCTCTGCCCACCGCAGATGATTAGCCAGAATTAATTAGCTTCTCTAAGGGCAGAATGTCAGTTGGTCTCATGCTTTCAGTGCTAGAAAAGTTGCAACACAAAACAGTTCCATGCATCAGCCCAAGTTTCACAGATGTGTATGATTCTCTTTAGACAATTCCTTCATTTTAATTACATTTCCTTTTTAATATATTTATATAGAATTTAACACAATATTCACCACTACAGGCATTTCAGAACTCATAAAGAAAGAAAAAAGACTTTGATTGCACCTTTTGGACTCTGGGTGAGGGAAAACGTTGCAGGGCTTTGTGAATGCCCTCTAATGAGGCCTAAGTTCCTCTGAAGCTCTAAAGGTGAAAGAAGTGCTTCAGTCTTTCAGAAGTGATAGCATAGGATGGAGAGCCCACAGGAATGTGGTTTATACGGTAAAATAGAGCACCCATTTCTGCTTACCCTCCCTCAAATGAGGCAGCTCCCGCATGGACTAATGCTATCCATGACCCAATTTTTCCATCAGGCAATTCCCATCTTTGCCCACCCAACGATTCCACACTGACCTACACTCCTGCACTTCACAGAAGCTGTGCAATACCCCTGTCTACATGGGAAGAATAGGTGAAATTCAGCCACCTCTTGCCTCCCATCAGTAGAAGTCCACAAAAGCTTGTGACACCACACCACAATGCAAACCAGTCCATCTACAGACTTAGAAGGAGGCCTTCAGACTCTTCACAGTCCCAGGGAAATTGAATGTTCTCCTGCAAATCTGCAGCTGGCGTGACAGTCTATTTAGGAAGGTTCTTTCAACATGCCAAGAGCAACCAACTTAGCTCTCACACAAAACTTCAAATACAGGGCCAAGCCAATCTCCCATAAAACAGTTCCATCTATCTCAATTCTTCTCAGAAAACCAAACAAAAAAAAAAAGAAACAAGGAACAATCAAAAAACAAAAACCCTTCTTTAAAATGTTGTGTTTGCAGGGTCATGTTGGAGGGCAGGAGTGTGGTGCCTACAAGGTACAACTGCAAAACCCTGAACTTCAGAAGACCTTTCAGTCTCAGATTCAATCTGCTACTGCAGGGTGGCAGAGGACAGCCCAAAGGCCCTAACGTGAAGGCAACATCAAGTCTGACCCTGGGGATTACCTCAGGAATGGCTTAGTAAAGTGGGCTCTCAGGACGTTCCAACCACAGTCAGCATCACTCATTGGTCGATGACTTCTGTTTTCTGGCTCTGTCCAACTATCAAGCCCTGGCTCTTGAAGCTGACTGCACCTGTACTATCAATACAGACCCACCTCTTTGCATTAGCAACTGCAGAAGTTTGAGTTCAGAGCTGTGCACAGTGACACCTGTGCAACCAAGCAAGTTCTCCCACCTCTGCGGGATCTGGGATTTACCTCAACTCTTGATACTAGCCCACTGACGACCATAATGCTATTGTGATGTGACTGCATTACGCCCGTTTGGCTTGGATTTTGGAAGTTTGATACATCAGCTGGAGCTGAAATTGTAAATAGAGTTAAAGATAAATAGCTACAGAATAGAAATCTCATTACAGAATCTGTGCTTAATTAAACTCCAGGACCTGGATCTGAGCTCAAATTCTGAAACAGCTTTAAAAAGTACAGTCTGGATACAGATCTTAGTTGAGGCCAATCTTTAATATTACATATAATTTTCCAATAATTTTCTCTTGCAGAAACTTCCCCAATTATGCCAAAAGCACTATTACCTACTGGAAATACAAATTGCCAGGCCTCATTTCTTGTTCGTAGATCAGCTTATATGAGATCAAGAAGGAAAAGAAAGAACAGTTTTAAGGTGCCAAGGTTTCATCACATTTTCTTTTTCTTTTGACACATTATTTTATGAGTTTGGCTGGCTCCGTTCCAGATGCCTTGGCAGTCAAAACTTCTAGGAACTGAAGGAATATAAATCCCTGCCCGAAGTAAGCGATTTTGTTGACGCCAAAAAATCTGGGCACCATTTCCGTTACTTTTACTTTCTGTAAAGCCTTTCCACAGTACCTCGTATCACACCTTCCCAACGTGTTTGCCATTAACCAGCCATGGTAGTTACAGCTTTCCTATGAGGCAGCAAGAAAGCCACTTGGGTGCCATGTAAATGCAGCACAGCGCTGTACTGTGAAGAACATGGAGGACTGGCAGTCCCCTGGTTTTAATGGCAGGCTGCACAGGCATTTTATGGTCTGGGAGGGAGATAATATGATCATTATGAAGCTGCGTATGCTGGACCTGCCATTCATAGCTTGCCCAGGTAAAGCATAGGCTGACATCTGTGAGACAACACGGACCCAAGAACTCCAGGCTCTTTTCTGAATTAATATTCTTTCTCAGCAAAACTGACAGCACAGACTTAGTCCTCTGCTCTGTTCCTTTTCATATTGCATAATACACAGGTGAGGAGTGCAATGGGGAGGATCAAATACAGCAACTTGTGACAGGGAAAAGCCCTCTTGTTTTTTCACGCTCCCTTTGGATCTGGCAAGACAAAATTCTGCTGAAGATGTACTCCTTGCATCTGTGTGCTCACAGCTTCTGAGAAGCACCCAGGCATCCCTCCCCGTTAGCAATCCAAGCGTGCAGACAAAGCACCGTACAGACTCTGGGCCCTCCAGCCACAATGACACTAATTAAGCAACACATTCAGGACAGACCAAGAGCTTGTGGGTTGAGCTTGCTAACAATTTCAAACTGCCAGTGCTTTAGGAAAAAGCCCTAAACACACATCCACTGGGAAATTCTGACTGATACTCACGGCAGTGGCTATAGAATTTCCTACCAGATGCTGAGTTACTGCTCAGACTGTAGCCCATAATAGCCATCAGAGGGTCTACAAACTCAGACATCTCCATGAATGATAGCCCCTGCAAGCACCATTACAAGGACAATCTCAGTGCTGGCAGCAACACCTGTGTTCCCATCTCCTCCGTAGCCACTAGTGACATTTAAATTGCAGAGATGACACTGGCTGTGCCTGGCCTTGCAATCGCCCATCATCACGTACCAGGCAACAGATGAGCCTGCAGTTAACTTAGAGTTAGAGGCTTTATAAAGGAAGCTTTAATTCTATTCCCAAGGCAGCTATTGCTTATATGAACACGTATTTGCCTGTAATGATAACGGCCCTTCAGGAGAGAGCTTAATTCACTTCAAATCCACCTCTCAGGATATTGTTCGTGATCTGTTCTGCAGTCCCACAAATCATCCTCTTTACCACACCTTCAATCAATTTGAAAGTATTGAGGAGCAGGGAGGTGAAAACCAGCCGTGGTCTCAAAGAAACAGTGTAAAATTGTAAGGACAGGGAGTTTGAATGAGGAAGAAGCACCTGGGGACATGCCACACAGTGGCAATGAAAGACCAAGGGTCAAAGATATGTCAGTCAGGGTGCAAGAGGGCAATAGCCCAAGGACGTGCAGATTAGAAGATCCTTCTGCTTTCCTCTGCTGTTGGCAGTGTGGAGCACAGCTGGAGATAGTTGCAGAGGTGTCATCTGGCTTTAAGCAATGATGAAAATGGTTGATGCTGGGCTTTCTTAAGACCATATCTTCACTTCTGTTGATACCAGCCTGAGAAGTCTCTATTGCTGGACACTCACTCCCCAGTCACAAAAATCTCGCCTACCGAAGGAAGGTGTGGCTGAGTACAACAAATCTCATAATTATGACCTGGAAAATTCAAAGAACAACTAGGCGTTTCCTGTCCAGCTTTCATTCCACACCTTGCTCATGCTAGAAAGAGCACATCTTTGATGCAAGAGAAGAGCTGGAGGCAGCGCCTTTGGGTCATATGTGTGCCCCTGAAACATCCTTGGGCGTCTCACACCCTTTGTGTCTTGCTCATGCCAGCTTCATCTTCCTCTTCAGCTATCCCCAGTTTCCTACACTGTTGACTTACACAGCTCAAAGAACACAGCAGAGACAGACAGGCATGGTCACTCACTGGCTGCAAGGAAAAGATAAAAGGAGGTCCCAAACATCTGTACTTACCTCCTTATCTTATCTGCACCCTGGGCTGCAGTTCTTTAGAACAGTGTCCCCCACCCAGCCGTATTCTGTAGTTGTTCTAAGATTTATTTTTCCTTTTTTTCTGTAGAAAGGATAAGGCTTCCACAGGTCTTACAAGACAACCAGAATGCTCCCTGGCACTGGCTTACAAAAAAAGCAGACAGTGAGGGACTAGAAGGGGATGAGAAAGGGAAGGAAAAGCGAGACAAAAAGATTGATTCTCCATAGCAAGATACTTTGCAGAAAATGGTAAGATTTGGGTCCTTCTTGCATAACATAGTAACAACAACAGCAAAATAGCAACAGAGTTGGTCTTGGTGCAGACACTCCCAGCCCATCCAGCATGGAAAAGGAGCAGGGGAAGCAGTTGCTATTCGATCTGCCTCCCACTTCGTCCATCCAGAATCACAGAGCGCCTCTGTGGCTGGTAGAAGCAGCTGGTAGAAGTCTCTAGTCTCTGGCCATTCTTGGGAATGGTCATTTTGTTCCGCAGCATCACTCCCTCGGGCATTGTCTGCGAAGTTTCAGACAGATCACTACAAATGGGGCTCGAAGAAGAGGTCTGAGTGGGGCTCCTTATGGGTGATAACAACACCCTGGAGTCTCCTGAAGAGGAAGGGTGGTCCATGATGGGGAAAGGGGGACTGAAGAGAATCAGACTCTGGGGCCTCCCGGGCCTAGATCTATAGGAAGGCTTGGAGAACCCTGATGGTCTCTCCATCTTTGAGGACTGTGGGTTATCTCCACCTGTCTCCCCCTCAGAAGTGCGCTTTCGGCGCAGAACAGGGGCATCCAGGCTAGGGTTATGGCTGGACTGAGACTGCTCCAGTGGAGAACCAAGGCTACTGTGCCAGGGGCAGGCTGAGTCCTTTTGAGCTGGGTCACTGTTTTCTTTCTCTGCTTTGGTTTTCTTCTCTGCCAGTGGGCTCTTGGAGGGCTCCAGGTGGCCCCATGCCATCCATTGACTCTGCCTGCCAGCCTGTTTGACTTCTGCTTCCTTCTTCTCCACTTGTGGAGTGGAATTTTGAGCCTGCAGGGGCTGGGGGATCTGGGTGTACTGAATCTTGGGTGGTATCACAGGCACAGCTCTTGCCTGGCACATCTTAATCATGAAGGATGTCCTGACTGCCGACACACTGACAGGAGCAGAGTTACGACGGCCAGTGGTGGCATGGGCCACGGCCAGGTAATCCAAGTCTAGATCTACATGGGCATTGAATGGAGACCGCCAGGAAACACCTTTACCCACAGCAGGGCAGGTAGTTGACAGAGATGGGACAGAATCACTGCTTTTAACTTCCTTCTGCCCATATAGAAGATTCCCAGTGGCAGAAGGCATGGCCAGGCTCTCAAATGTGAAGAAATCTGGAGCTGGAAGGAGGGAATCCAAGTTGAGGGATGATGGCCTAGTCTTTACTTTACGAGGTGTT
Organism: Penelope pileata; assembly: GCA_013396635.1. Taxonomy (NCBI): domain Eukaryota; kingdom Metazoa; phylum Chordata; class Aves; order Galliformes; family Cracidae; genus Penelope; species Penelope pileata. The sequence goes on along the minus strand of WBMW01005741.1, from coordinate 97,181 downwards.
TCTTCATCTTTATTACTCAGATGTGACTCAGTGGCAGAGCACAATGCTTTGGTAACAGTGTCTCCTCTCAGGACAATGGCCCGAGATGTAGATAACTCCTCCTTTGAGTTCTCTGCCTGTAAAGAACTGTCTGGATTATTTTGGTATGATAAAGACAGCTCAAGCTTTGAGCTCCGAGGGTTTTCTTTGCTCACATCCACTTTTTTTTCCTCTGGCTCTGAAAGAGGGATTCTGGAGGGTTCTTCTTGCTTAGCTAGTGTTTCCTCCCTGCTGAGAGGATACCTCAGCTTCTCAGTTTTTAGAGGTTCTTCTGGAAGACTCGTGTTATTCTCATCTTGCTTAGCTTTGCCCAAACTAGATGGGGAGATGGGCTGTGTTTTGGGCAGCTCATGAGCCACTGGCAAAATGTCACTGCAAGGTTGCTGCTGTTCTGGGTCATCTATGAAAGCGAATGGGATAGTCCACAGACTCATCACTGTATCTTTACTATCCAGGGAGAGGCTGCGACTGAATCGTGGTCTGAGAGAAAGGCCTGCCTCTGATCTCTGACTTTGTGGCTGAAATTCTGGTATCATCTTCTCCTGTGTGTCCTTAAAGGTGGGGGAGTGGAGTGGGCTTGTGACCCACTGGTGATCCTCCCATGGCTCCACAAGCTCTAAGCTCTGCACATTATCTGTCCAGGTATCCTCATCATCCTGGTCACCAGCATCATGAGTTCTGCTGACAGCACTGCCCTCCTTCAGCTCCTGGATTCCAGCTCCATTCAGTGCCTTGGAGGAGAATGTGTCCTTTCCATCAGCAGTCACTATCTCAGCCTTCTCACTCTGAGTCTGGACTCTAGTGTGGTCATCACTTTCCCTATGCAGCTGGCAAGTGCTGTCTTTTTCTTTCTCTGACTCTGAATGTGCTCCTTTGGAAAGAGAAGATTCATCTCCTGGAGGAAGCTCATTAACTCCTGGTTGACTATGAGGCTTCCATTCCAGGGGAGGAGTGACACATTCACTCATGCTGTCCTCCACCACTGGGTGGTGGTTCTTCAGAGCAGCTGTGCCAGACGGAAGAGTACCCAGTTTGGGTAGGGCTGAAGCACAGCTCTGCTGTGCAGCCACATCAGACTGGCAGTTGTGGTGGCTGTCTGCTTGTTCTGTTTTGGTGGCACCAAATAAAGGCACCTGAGTTGTGGTCTGTGGTGTTCTGCTTGCAGATTTCTGCTCAGACAGGGTTGAACTTTGCTCTGGACCTGAGGAAAATTTATTTTTTTGTACTGAAGAGGAGGATTCAGAAAATGGAACTGTCTTGGGGACAGCTGCTGGCAAGAGCAAAAGCTCCTCTTCAGGTTCAATTATTTTCAGTTCATGCTGTATCTCTGGCCACAGCGGTTCTAGAAAGGCATTCGCAGGGTCCTCCTCAGTCTGAAAAACAGAAGAAATGACGTGACTTGGTAGCTCACAACTTACTGTAAATACCCCCCCATTTTCCTCATACAGCCTCTTAGAATAGACAGGCTCCTGGACAAGCGTGTTCATGGTTACAGAAGCACACACACAGACATACAGTCACTAATCCAGTGAAGGAAGTACATTTATAAACAAGTAGGTTTATGGAGAAGATCTGAGATGCAGCCAGAACAGGGCCTGGGAAGATGCACTGGAAGAGTGAGGTGAATGAGGAGCTGGAGTATCTCAGCCTATGTCTCAGCTCTTCCCATTCAATGCTTACTTGGCCTTGCCAGAGGTTCTGCATTCCCAAATCGCGCTGGAACGAATAATCTGTTTAAGAACATATTGCCAACAGATCTTTAAATAGATGTCCAGAGATGAGTATCGTTCTAAGAAACTTGGTGAGAAAGGTCTGGTGGAGATACAGAGGAAGCAGTGAAAAAAATGTATCTAGAGAACGGAATAAAAAAGAAATGTTCAAGCTGTACAGGACAGTAAAATAGGACAGCAAAAAATAGAAGAGGAGTTCAGAGACCTTGGGTCAAAAGTATCGGACACCTGGACAGTTTCACATCTGGAGAGTCTCACAGGTGACAGATTGTACTGACTGCAGTCACAGTTATGGGAAAAGAAAGCCAAGAGGAGACAGCAGGTGGTTGCATAAAGATAAATCACTAGGTGCTTATATGGACAGGTGTGAAACCAATATGTGGTCAATTCTTGACTCTGCTTAGCCTAGGTCATAGACTAAGTTTTCATGATTATGGACATGCAGTGAAACTTTGAACAACTTCCCAGTCACCACTGTGATATTCTCCCCCATCTTTTTTCTCATAGCTTCATCCTTACCGCATCCCTTACGCGTGGCCCTTCCTCTGGCTTAGCCTTCTGGATCTCCTGCTGCCCACAGCTGCCTTCTGGGGAGATGGCCTTCATCTCAAGCTGCCCTTGCTCTGCCTTATCTGCGGGGAGCGGCCTTATATGAACCTCTGAGGCTGGCATTTGTTCCGCAGAGGGACTAGGCTCTGAGGATTGCTGGAGGCTGCTTGTGCTGCTGCTCTGCCCACGTAATGCCTCCTGATTTTCTGCTGCTGGCTGTGCAGTTTCTAAGGTCTCAGGTTTTCTGGCTGCTACCAGCTCTTCAGGGAGAGAACCTGGATCAGAAACACAAATGAACTTTGTTACTCCTTGTGACTAAAATCATGTGCCTAGCAGCACTCCCCGAAATGAAGTGGTGCTATTGTGACCCAAGAAGAACAAACAGAGCTGAAGGTTCCCTCCACGCAGAACAGAACGTTGCTATGAGGACACCTACCTCCCCAGCCCCAGCACTACCACAGGGGCCAACCCGATCTGCAACTGCCAATGCCTACCCTGGCACAGCTCAGTTTCTTCCCTGCCATGAGAGAAGGTTGAAAGATCCTCAGTGCCACCACAGCCAAGATTTGGCATACCTCCACCACCCCAGCACAGGCTCCATACAGCTCTCCTCAATACACTTTTACCTCTGGATGCTGCCGTTGGCAGGAGAGGCCCAGGTGGCTTCTCCTTCCTCTCTGGGGCCTGCTCCATCTTCGTGTGTCCTCCAGCTTCCAGGACAGATGGGCTGGTGCTCTCGGGCACCAGAGAAGACAGCTCCTCGAGGCTGGAGAGGGAAGGCTTGTCCCTAGCCGGCACACGGCATGGGGTGCTGTTGGTGCTGATGACTGCAGACACCCGGAGCGGAACGGAAACCGCAAAGGGCTCTGAGATGTTCAGGGCTTTCCTCTGGTGCCGAGGGGAGGCCTCCAAGGGAAAGAGGCTGCTGGGAAAGCCTGATTTGGCAGCTGTTTCAGAGGTGTAGAACATGCGGCCACCTTTGGGGGAAGTCTGCTCGTTTTCAGCGTCTTCTGCTGCCCGGAAGACCTTCAGCTGCTCAGGGGGGCACTTTGCCTGTGACATCCGGCAGGGAGCTTTCTCCCCACTCAGCTCTGAGCTTCCTTTGGCTCCCATGGCAGATCCTTCCCGCTCCCACTCATTCTCCTTGCTGAGGTCGTATGAGCTGCCTGTGCCTCCTGTCCGTATTTTCATCACTGGGACAAAAAACCCTCCAGTAGTCACCGTCCGTTTGAATCTGCTCTTTTCATCCTCCCCTAGAGGAGGAAAGATATGAGGCAGTCAGTGGGAAGCAGATAACTGGCAGCAGCCTTCCTCTGCAAGAAGCTGTCCTCCATCCCTCCGGGAATGGGTTCTGCCCTTCACAAACACCTATGTTTCCCCAGAGGGATGAGGGCAGGAAGCACTGAACACCTGCTAGGTTCCAGCCCTGCAGCCTCCTTCACGCTGAGCAGGCAGGACTCAATAGGATGCCCTTCACTGGAAGTCTTTTAGGACTTTTATTAGAGGCACCTCTCAACAAGATGCAGCGAACTCTACAGCTAGCATGCATTGCCCACAGAGATCACAGCTCAGGGCTTTGTCTGTTTGTTGCAAGTATTTTTAATTGCTTTATATTTTTCCTTACAAGTGGGAACTTTCTGCCCACCAAAACAACCAAGAATGAAATCGAAGCAATCCCACAAAAACAAAAGACACAGCTGAGGGTTAAAAACATGTGCATAGAAGGGTAAGGGAACATATAAGCACATAAGGATACACAACATGGTGAGATGAGAAAAGGCACAGACCACATGCAGGCATGGGGGAGAGCTAAGAGTGCAGAGGTGCAACCATTCACCCTTACAGCAGAGGCTGTTGATGTCTCACCTTCCACTGGCAGGGAACAAAGTGAGTCCATGCTCTTCGCGGGACGAATAGTTGCTTTTTCTGTGGAAAACGAGTTTTAGAAACAGGCTTCAGATCCTGCAGCTTTGCAGGCTTCAGCCCATAAAGAACAAAGGCCGCATAGAGACAGACATGCCAGACAGACATCAAAGTTATTTTCCATTTCCAAGCATTCCCCCTCTGTATCTACACCATGCGGCTTATTACCCACAACACTTGTCCACACAGCTGGGGATCTGCTAGTGCTAACAACAGCCTTGCACCTGCCAGACATGTGGAGAGCTATACTTAACCCAGCCAGTCAACACCATCTCCACTGTGTAGCAGTTTGACATCCCCAAAGCTATCATGCACCATTGCCCTCCCCAGTCACACCAGGCTATTGCCTGTGGGGACTTTTCAACCAAAGTGTCATAAATGCCTTCCCATCTCTCATTCTTTCTAGTAAATGTTAAGATATTTTCATGTTCCACCCCCAGATTCTTGCTGGCATGAGCATGCCCAGCCTCCAGCAAGTGCTACAGAAAATTTATGAGAGCATTAAGAAATGTATTCCCTGGTCATCCTCACTGGACTTACTTGTCCATAAATGATCTGCTGTTTGTCACCAGACACTCTACAGGTCTGTTCCTGAGAGGTTTTGGAAGCATGTGACTATTACTGCTCTGAAGAGGGAGATGGAGGGGAAAGTACTGGCAAGAACAGCAAGCTCGTTTCTGGCAGCCCAAAAAGGATCCCTGGAGCTCTGGAAAACGTCTGGGAGCAAACTTTGCTATTTACAATGGTGCATAAAGTAGGAAAGGGAGAAAGTGAGTGGGCCTTTTGCACTTCATTTGTTTATTTAATTAAGGCTTCTGGGACTGACTTCCACATGAGCACAGGAGAAACTCCAGCTACCTTTTGCATTTGGATGGAGTCCTGGCTACCTTTCTCATTCATATGGCACAATGTCTTGAGCACTGGCTCTGCCTTCCCAGAGGAACAGAATTCAAGCTGCAGAGCTCAGATTTTATGTGACTTGTGCATGGACACAAACTGTGGGAAAGCATGTGCTGAGTTCCAACAGCAAGTTCATCTGTTTCCCCCACATTATGCTGTAAGCAGAAAATGCATGAAAATACAACACGGCAGCACTAAAGCACTGCTTCTCCAAAGCATGACCACAGTGCCTAAATCTCTGCATGGTTCTGCATTTTTGTGCCCTGCTGGTGAAAATGTACAGCCTGCTGTCATTCTGTACTGTGCTTGGAGCAAGGCTCAGCCCCCAAAATCACTGGGCTCCAAACATTCCTGGGCATCCTTGGGCCAGCACTATTTTGGGACAGAGTATTCCTTATCAAAGCGAGAAGGTGATCCCACAATTAAAATAGGACGGAGAACTATTTTGAGGTCTGCCATGGGCACCCTATGTGAGGCCATCTGCACATGCAAAACACAGGGGGAGGGCAGGGGTCCAAAAAGAGCTGGATCCAGAATTTGGCTTCACACTTATATTTGATCCAAAGACTGCCACTCTTATATGTGGTGGTAGGTAATGCTGCCAACATTAACTATTAAAAGTCTTGCAGTGTTTGGTAGTGTTCCCCCAAACACCAGTTCCTGGAGTCATAACATTATGTAAAAATTTACACCTTCATCTTCCTTCTCATACGTAAATTCCCCAATCTTGGGGATAGTTAAGGAAAAAAAAAAAAAAAGAAAGAAACTAGGACATATGAGCCCCCAAACATTTCTTTGTAAAATTAAGTGCAAAATAGGCCATGCTTTCTTTAAAAAATCATGATTATTTTAAAATTATCTCCATGATTTTTAGAACTTGACTCATCATTTCTGAACGCTTGGAATTGGCACTCCCAGGTAATTTTCTAGGAAGCACAGTGCTTAAGATATTGCAGCTCAGGAGGGGTTAGAACTCGGGATTACAGCCAGGAGGAAAGACATCTTCTCCATTGTCAATGCTGCAAAAGCAATCAATTCACTCAACGTGCTGAGAGACAGGAGGCACAGAAACTTCTTCTTTTTCACAAAGACACTGAACACGGTTCTTTAGTGCTCTTTAGTGGAAAGACAGTCTAGAAGGACAGCCATTCACTAGTGCTGTGCAAGGAATGTAAGGGTTTGGCTGGGCTGGAAGAGGGGACTAATCCAACCCAATATACCACATAGCATTTCCTAGCCCCTAGGCTTGACAGCTGGGCAATGGGAGCCTGTTTATTGCATACCAAGATGGAATATTTGCTGTGGCTGCCAGGCATATTATCCTTAAGGGTGCTTCTTGCCATCACGCAAAAATAAGATGTCCAAGAAACAAGGAAAAAAACACGACTTCATTAGACTCAAGTCTAGTGGCATTAATGTCATGTGGAAACAGGTTTCCCCATGCTATTAGTGCCACAGGAGAAGCTGTGGCGAGAAACAGTGAACTGCAAAGTGTGTTCTTACCAGATAGCTTCTGTGCCCTTACGAAGACACTCCCATTTCGACTCAGTTTAGACTTTGATTCTGAGCCAGAACGGCCCAAGTTAAATATCGACTTCCATTTCTTGGACTTGGTAGATAATTTTCTCCTGGGGAAAAAAAAAAAGAAAGGTTTCAGGAAATTACCTAACCCCAAAGACTTTTATCTTTTTAGTATCCCATACAAGCCTCTGTGCTCTCTCCTCTCAACATTGCCCCTCTTTTCCTCTCACCTCTTTTAATTCTAGTGTATGCAAGGCATAGCTACACAAATAACTCTCCCTTTTCTGCAAGTGATTTCTCTGTATTGCTGATTTAACTGTGTCATGGATGGAAAGACATCTGAGGCAGCTCTTCACAGAGATGGCTTTGGCACACTACAGCAACTGCGATTGACTGTGTGATACCTGTCTCCAGAAAGGAGAGGTTTCTGAAGCACGAATTCTCTTGCAACACAGTAAAGAAAAATGCCTTTTAGACAGTTTTTAATGACAGAATACAAGATAAATTCCAGAGAACTGATGGAACATGTACAGATGGTGCACAAAGCTATCCTTTAAAGTCCTCATGAGTTATAGTTTTTATAGATTTGCAAAAATAAGAGGATCTTTTAATATAAGCGTCTATTAATGCTTGTCAAACCAATCTGAATTTAATCATAAGTGTTGATCATCTGCTAGCATAATGTAATAACTGAAAGAAGGAAGCTTAAGGGAATTAAATCAGTTTCTAGTAAATGTCAGATGAAGCGGGTTGCCAATTCCCTGTGTCTCTTTGGAAGATTTAAAATAAAAGAAGCTGCTGCTCCTGAAGCCAATTTTCTTCTATGAATATTGTTTCATGAAGCTTTGTTTTAGTTCCTTCACACACCTATTCTAAGTCCTCCTTCAATCTTCAAAAGCAAGAACCATTTTACCTCCCTGTCTTGCGCTCCAAAATGATTTTTCTACCTCCATAGTTCTGCTTTTCTTTCAGAGGAGTACTCAGAAGAGCACAAATCAGTCTTACAAAGATGATTAACATCTTAGTGATATGACTATTCTTTCAAGTGAGAACGGAAAAGGCACTACAGAGGGGCAATACACTCTTCTGTCTGAAATTGGTTATCCTCTTGCCAGTAGTCTGTTAGATGGCTCCTTGTTCCTTTAATATATCAAGTGTGAAGAAATATCTTTGCTACAGTACTTTACGGGTCAGTAGATTAATGAGTCTCCTGCTGCAGAGGCTATAATCTCTCAGAACCAGGCAGTTGAAGAGCCATATATTAATGGACAGATAGACTGATAAATAATTAGATTGGGCACCAGTGCCAACAGCTGCAGCAACATCAGCTAAAATGGGACTCTTCTCAGCATAGGAGCCACTGTGCAAGTATCTGCTAGTGCTAAATGAGAAGTCTTTCCTTGTTGCTTGGCCATGGGTGCAGAGGAACATGGAGAAGGATGAAGCTGAGCAGGTCAGTGCCACCAGCGTGCTGTGGACAAGCCACCAGCAGGTGGAACTCGTAGGAGAGCAGCGTCCTGACCTACTCCATGCCCAGACTATGTTTAGCCAAACCTTGCACTCACACAAGGATGCAAAGACAGTTAATTCCTCCTGCAAGAGGTTCTGCCCTAGTGGAGGGAGGAGGACTAGCAGAGCTATGAACCCAGCAGCTGAAATGCTTCTCAGCTGTGCCTCTCGAGAAGGGTATGCAATTTTCTCCCAACAGTGGCTGCCAATTCATGTGTGCAGGTGCAAAGCTATCACGCTAACAGAAGTTTCATTCCTAATGATGCTGGGGAACCTGATCTTTTTGCTTGCACTTTGCATTCCTCTTAGCACTTACTTGCTGTCAGGGAGGTCAACAACTGTGTGGAAGAGGGACGCAGTTACAGGGACAATCTCAGGCAAACTGTTCTCTCTCCTCTCCTTCCGGGCAGGGTGGGAGGCCGACAGACTCCGTGCCTGTGCTTCTTCCAGGCTCACCAGCTTCATCGGCAGGGAGGCGGAGGGGAGGGTCAGATTTTTCACAACTGGGACACTCTCTGAAAAGCAAGGAAGTACATTCCAACTGTGGGGTGAAGAGAGATCAGAGCAAGAGCTTATTGCACTGGAACAACTCTTATGGAGTGGGGAAAGGAGCAGCACATGCAGAGAGAGAGGCTTTTCTCAGATAAGCCTTCCATCTCCCCAGCAGCCTTATCCATCCAAGTGCATTACCAGCAAGGGCCACGCTTGCCAGCCAAAGGCTGTGTTGCACAGGCTTGCTGCCCCTACTGTAGATGCTGCAGTGTAAAACAAGTGTCCCTGAAAAGCACCAGGATACACACATTCCCCTTTCTCCTCCCTCCTCAGATTTTGGAGCAGTTGAGTCCCCAGTCCACACCTGGTGCTTAATTCTCCTTCTCACTTCCACATTTTTCTCCCTGTCTTGTTCTAGGAAAGGGGATTGTTCTAAAACAAAACACTGCTGTACCTTCCTAATGAATTTCAGGGCTATGGAGAGTACCTGCAGTACAACCAGAAGTCTTGGAATTTGCTAATCAGTGTTTTGCTGTACTGCTGGCAACAGTAAGGACACAGTCCCTCATTCCCTGCCTTCTGCAGTATTGAAAGTGTGGCTGATGGGCGTAGAGAGAAGACCTAGGCCCAGACTGAGAAGCTAGTCAGGTGGTCCTCATTTTGCAGAAAGTGTTAAGCCAGGTGAGATTGTGCAAAATATGAGCCATGGGGCAATCTGAGAGCACACTGAAGGAGGCTAGTATCCAAAAGGAAATGTTGGAGATGGCGATAAGGGGGACTAGGGTAGTGACGAACTGGGATCAAGGTTTGTTTGGGGGAGCTTGTGAGCATGGTGAATGTTGATGATTTTGAAATATTTGCATAAGGAGATACAGACAGAGCTGGACTACAGGGGAAGTGATACGTGGTGTGGTGCAGGGAGGTGGTTACCAATGCTCTCCGCGGAGCTGGCTTTTCTGTTGTTGCTGAAGATCTGATCCACGTGATTCAGGATGAACTCAATCACCAACTGCTGGACTCGCACCTCGAGGAAAGCTGCATCCCCATTGCAGCCAACAGCCTCTATCTCCTTTGACCTGCACCGGGAAAGAGGTATAGTAGTAGCCAGCATTGCCACACGTGGTCTCTGGGAAGGAGCGACTGCCTTTCTTCCTGCAGCACTTGGAACAGGGATGTTTTGCTTGCTCTTGCTGCATCTCTTTTTTTCCTTCCCTCACTAGGCCCTCTCTTTGCCTTTTCACTCTTTTTAAAATCCTTTCCCATTTTCTCTCTCACCTCTGTTATTTTCTTTCCTGCCCATGTTATTTTCCCCCCTTCACTTTTACATTCTTCAGCAGCAGATAAAACTGACTCTCAAACTGCTCTCTTTCCCCCATCTTTAGTCCTCATTTAGCTCTTTCAAAGCTGTCTTTCAGACAATACAGGAGCCTTCAAGCACTGCTTCCAGACCTGTATGCAATGCTTCAGTCATCTATCCAAGGAGGGTTTGAGTGAAATCCTTCAGAAGCTCTCTCATGTCCCCCCCATGTCAGTCCTGACAACGCTCTGTCATGTGTCCTAGCAGGCTCTGCTCTGGCCCCCTGCACTCTCACACTCTCACTCCTGCTCTCAGCAAAGAAACATTCCTTATCTTGACATGTCAAAGTGTTGCTGAAGAAATTATCTCTGGGCAATGGATCCTTTGTAAAGTTAATGACTGGTGTGATAGATAATAGCTTGGGGCACTGCCAATAGGATAACCATGTAAGGAGACTGCAGTTGCATTGCTTGTTCCTTTCTTATCCTCCTTGAGACTTGCACTCACAATGGATTGCAGGAGGAAGCAGACTTCAAGTTTTTGACAAGGACAGATGCTGGAATCAAAGCATCTCAGTTGTGATGTTTCCACTTTTTGATGTTCAGCAGAGTCAACATCTGATTGCTTTTCAGGACCTGCTCTGTCTTTTTTTGTGATCTGCCTGTACCTCTCATGACAATGTCCCTTCCATCTGCTCTGCAGCAGTTCTGGACTCGCCCTGCATAGCTCCTTCCTCTCAATACACGGGTATGGGATGGATGGGGAAGGCAACTTCACCAAGATACAAAATATTTCAGTACAAATTTTTCAGATAGTACGTTTTCTTGTTCCACTCAGCACTACAACATATCAGCCAAAGCTCTGTCTGAATCTTACCTGGGCCTCTTTCCAGCAGAGTGCCAGGCAAAGCAAACAAAATCTACCTAGCAGTCTTGCAATACAATGCTAGCTGCCATTTAAGTCCACCAAGCTTATTTCACTTACACTCAAGCAGAGCTGGACACAGGCCCGTGATGTTCTTGCCCTGTCTCCCTCCCTTCCAAGCCCTAATGTCTCACACCGCACCACTTGCAGAAGCACTGGCACTGCTGGAAATGTCATTTCCGTTCCACAGTGATGAGCTAACTCCTCATTTTTAAATCAATGTACTCAACTTACAAATAACAGCTTTATTTTTGAGGGGAAAAAAAAAAAAGCAAAACCACAAGTTTCATTGGATGCTGGCAGTAAAACCTCGGATTATTCAACCTGGAAGAACTCTTTCCCTTTTTAAAAGCTGTTTGTTTTGTTCTGGCGTTGCCTTTAGCTGTTCTGTTTTTTCCTGCCTTTGCCTTTCCCTCAGTGGATGGGTTGCCAGGCTCAAGTGCTGGTGCTCAACATGTGCTCTGGCTGAGAGGATTCCACCATACCTGAGGAGATTGGGAGCCCACACTAAGGCCAGGTTCCTGGTGTGCATGTTGGTCATGTTGCTGAAGGAGGCCAGGTGAGTCAGGTGCTTGATCAGGTATTCCAGCGTTCTACAGTGGTTTCGCACAAATTGAGAAAAAAGTGTCAGGTCCCTCAGCGAGGTAAAGTCACCTCTAAGCTGCTAGCACATTGCAGCCCACTGTACCCTCTCTCTTCAATTCAGGTGACCAAAACTTGTCTACTGGGACAGCAGGCCTCAGACTCAGCCCTGACCTCAGAGCTGTCCCTTCCTCAAGGAGGGCAGTGCTTGCAATGGCCCAACAGGCCCCATAGGACAGAGGATTTACAGAACCAGGGTTTACATGGGATGGCAGTGAGTGCCTGAACAACCTTGCTCTGGGGTAGCCAAGGATGGAGCATGAACCAAACAATCCTGAGCGTAATGGGTGCAAGGAAAATGGCAGCCAGATGGGAGAAAAGGTGGGATCCAGCAAAGGCGAGGGCCTAGCTCATGCTGACATGCCTCCAGCAGATTATCTGCTTCTCGCCACACCCAGAACACTGGCCAAGGGTACCATGTTGGTCGTACCCAAGGAGGAGGAGGATAGAGTGAGGCAGGGAGAGCCTGTTCAATGACGGCTTGTTCAATGACATTTAAATGCCAGATAAATTGTTGCCAGATTTGGAAATAGTGAGTCAGCTTTTGGAAATTAACTTCTGGGTATTAACTCTGTTGCTGTTTCAAGCAATATTCCCTAGTGCTGAGGGCAACCGTCCTGTTCCTCAGAGCTTTGGTGGACATGTTCTCACCTGTAATGCGATGGTGGGAGCTCCTGGATGACATTTTGTATCCGTGCCAACTGCTCATCCTCGGGGAAGCGTGACACTGCTTCCTGTGGAGATACAAGGAAATAGTCCACCCTGGCAGTGCACTCGGGGGAAAAGGAAGAGGGATAAGGAGGGTCACATGAGACAGCCTGTCTCTGAGGGAATGCTCTCTTGTTACCTTGCAGAGCTATTGGCAAGAGAAGCTGCTTTGTGTTCCCAGCACGGCAGAAATTTGCTGTGCTGTTATTTCATGTCTAGATACATCTTCCCCACACCTTGGGACAGGGTGGTCAATGTTTTGAGGAGAAGGGGGTTTGAAAACTGAGAGCTTCAATTAAGAATTATGTTTCTTGCCATTTTTTTTTTTAACTTGTGTAGCGATGGGTGAAATAGAAAAAGAGGGAAAGAGAGAAAGGAAAATAATGAAAAATGAAAAATATTGAATCCCTCTCACCTGAGACTGTGTTAAAATAAAACAGGTCTTTCAAGCCCTGTGTTATGAAATCATTGGATATGCACATTCTCTATTCATAAAAATAAGCAATCTTTTCATCTGTCATATGAAGATAGCTAGAAGGAGTAGTCTGTGTGAGTTTGCATCTTTTATGATGGGAGAAACAAAATCATTAATAAATTCTTATACTTAAGGTTAGACTACGTTAGACAGAACGAAGGTTATACAACTTGGTCTTGATCAAGTGTTTATGGAGCAAGAGCCCAAAGAGCCACGATAATCTTTTGTCTGCATTCCTAGGAGTTTACTGCACTGGTGTCCATCTGTTCAGCTATTGCTTTTCAGTTTTTGTGCTGGGGGAGGGCAAACCACCACCAACTTCAAACAATGCATGACTGTCTGGGAACCTCCTGCCTGCCCTGCTGCCACTGGGGTTTGGAGGGAGTTCAAAGACAGATGCTGGCAGCCACGCTGCCAGCAGAAGCTTTGCCTTAACATCATGAACCTCATATTACCAGGCACAACTACAGAAGCGTCTTCTCATCCTTGCCACTACAACATCCATGCTAACGATGTCGCCATCCCTGTTCAGGCCGCCATCCATTTCCCTGCAGATCACCTCTTATGCACAACCAACAGCAAGACAAATCTTGCTAGTTTCGAGGTAAGAGATGAGCAGGAATACATTTTATTCCCTAGGACTTGGAAATGAGCTCTATACTCTATAGCTTTAGTTTTCTAACTGGTGTTATGGCAAACAAAAATGAGTGAACTCACTAGCCTGGTATACATGAGATGTGGATGCTCTTCTTTTGCCTAAATTAAAGCTAATTTAACTCCTTGTACAATGACTGATCCGAAAGTAATGTCTCCTATGTTATGATGTTGGCCCGTGACGTCAGAGGTGGATGTTGGCAGGACAGCAGCAGAGGTGGAACCTTCCCACCAATATTCCATCACAATCTGTTGCCGTGTGACAGATGGCAGCAGAGGGGCTCTCTAACCCAATGGCGTCTGACGTGAGAGTGTATAGGAAGCAAAGGTGTGGAACTGAATTCCTCCATATGGAAATAATGGCACTCATCGACGTTCATCAACGTTTGCTGAGCATTTCTGGAGAGCAATCAGTGGATGTGCGCACAGGGAGGCGGTGATGGTGTGTTTCAGCAGTGGCAACAGTGACGTGAAAAACAAGTCACATTCTGGAAAGCCACTCAGATTCATGGTATGAACCAAATCTCTGCCTATGAGAGTGAGCCATGGCAGCAGCGTGCCAGGTCACCTGCAATTGCAAAACACCTGAACTGCAAACGAAAAGCAGCTTCTGAATTGAAAAGAGCTGGCTATAATTTCATTTCCAACTACAAACAGGAAACAAGACTGTTCTGAAATTTGAAAAAGTGATGCTATCTTTCCTCCCATTTTCATTGTTATTTTTATGACACAATGACTTGGAATGGAGGAAGGACCAAGTGAAAGACCCTGTCTGAGTCATGGGACTCATGACAACATCACGATGTTTAGGGGCAGCCCTTTCACTTCAACAAATAAGAAAAAAAGGTCTGTTACCATTACCCCAGAAATACTAAGTACAAGAACTCTCGTGATCTTCACACAAGATTTCCAGTTGAACGGCCTTACCCAAAGATTGAGAAGGAGAGGAATACAAACTTTAACTGGTGCATCTAAAACATTACATTTCAACTAGATTGTACACAATATTCCCACCTAACCCCACCCCCCCAGTGCTGATTTTTATCTCTGCATTTAACTTCCAGGTCTCAAAGACCTAATGCTTAGACAGCAAGTGGATACCAGACAATCTGAATTCATGACCCATTTAAACTTCCAAGCCACGTTTCTGACTTTGAGCAGCAGAATACAGAATTCAAGGAAGAAGCAGTAATTCCATTTATTATATCCCTGTTAACCACGGCATTAATTTCTGTTGTATATTTTCATCTTTCGAGCAGGAAAAGAGCACCCTGAGTATGTCAGAAGGTATCTAAAGCAATTAAAGATCTTGGATTTCATTTGTTACTCTGATGGTGATTTTAGAACGCACAGTTCACAAGCCCTGATTAGTAGGTGGAATAGAGACCACAGAGAGAACGTAGGTTTGGCTTCATACAGCTGATTTGTTCTGAGGGATCATCCACCTCTATGCTCAGGTTGGAACAAGCCAAATAAAGTCAACTTATCTCTCCCATAATACAAGCACCTATCACCAGAATACCAGGCGGCAAACTAGAGAGTGTGAGAGGTTCTGCAAAGGTTGATAGCCAGTGAGGTCGTGACTGGGATGCTACATCTGTGAATGATGACCTAAAGGCCAATCCCACTCTAGTCATTAACAGTTTGACTTTACTTAGCTGTAAATGTCTGAATCACTCTGGTGACTCAAAGTGGAGCCTATCCCATCTCAGACGCAGCTCCAAGTGAGTCAGACAGGCTGGGATTAGCATGCATCCTTTACTCCTACCAGAGCTCTTCTGCCTAGGCACAGCTGCCATCATTCCCTGTTCAGGCACCCCACGCACCCACACACTCCCATAGCGGTTTTTCTGCTCCTTGGGGATTTGGTCTTTTTCACTTATTTCCTCCCTGTATCTGACTGTGTTTCCTGTCAGCTGGGTTACCCATTACAAATCTCTACTGAGTGGAATTACGTGAATAATGGATTTTATGGTGGAGCAGACAAACTAAGAAGCCGGAGTCAAAAAAAATCACTTTAAGGCTAATACAAAGTGATAAGGTTTTGGGGAGCTGGGACAAGATTTTAACAAACAATTATTCAAGGTTGACCAAGCATCATATTCAACCAAAAGTGAAAGAAAATTGCATTTAAATTTAGGGCTGTTTAACCCTTTTCTGAAAGATGTTTTATTTAAAAGTTGCATGTGTTGATTTAATGTTGAAACATTTCCTTCAGAAAGTATTTGTAAAAGAAACATTTGGATAGTTACAGAAGTGTTTTCCCTGTTGTTTTTGAATAAAGCTATTTACCAAATGTATCTAACCAAAATCTGCAAGTCATCATCCCAAAACTGCGTTTTTCAGCAAACATTCTTTCCTAAAAAAGTTTCCATCTAAATCTTCATGTTTCCTTTATAGCATTTTTCTTTCATAAATCAGTAATGATAGCCAGAAAGACACCAGCCAAATATCTCCAGCAAGAATGAGGCTCATCAGTTACTATGAATGAGTGAATAATACTCGGTATTTTCAAGGTCCTATTCAGCCTGACTGCCTCCATTTTGGAGATCCTATCTTACATACTAAGGATCTCTATACCCTGAGGGTATAGAACAATTTTTCAGGTCTGCTCAGAGCTATGACTGAGGTTTTGACTATACACCACCTCAAAATTGGCATCTAAATAGCAGGGCACCTAGCACTATTGTCTGTTAGGCAGCACAGCAAGGCTAGCAAATTCATGTTCCTCAGCTCAGTTATAGTCCCAAGCACCTACCTGACTTCTCTGCCCTACAGCAAGCCCTCTTGCATGAGGAGTCTTTAGAGAAGGTCTTCTTGTGTTGACCCTGTGGGTCTCTCTCAGTGCCTCCTGAGCCATTGCAGTGCTGCTTCGAAGCACTTAACTCGGGGTAGAGACAATGCAGATAGCAGCGCCTGAAGCCAGGGTTGCTTAGACATAATTTTGTCTAATATAGACATGATTTTGCAAAATGTCTTCTCTGTAACATCTGATATTTTTGGCAGCATCTGTACCCTCCACCTCCCAGCAAATAGGAAAGAGTAGGATGATAGAAATTCTTAACAAAGGACGGATGTTTCTGATACTGTGAAAAGTCTCCTTCCCATCCCCCTGCCGCAGTTGTTTGAAGAAGCTGGTGAATGCTTTTCGCTGAAAATTCACACCTCTACCACTGACGATTTCAGCCTGAATGATTTAAATTTGTTGATGTCATAAACAGCTGAAAGTGAATTTAGAAGGGTAAGGAGCAGGCAAACTTAATGGCAAGTGCAGCTTGCCGTGCTACCTTTTAATAAAATATTATTTGTCATCAAAATTAACCAACTCTCTTAAAAATTCAGGCTTCGTAGTCTTAATTTTTCAGCTCCCCACAGTCTGCTCCTACTGTATCCACGTATAATCTATGGCTGTTTGACTTACACTTTGAATTACAATCCCCTCAAACAAGGTTGGAGATTTTTTTTTGGCCAGCTGCCACTTCCCTCTGCTGTCTGTATTTACTACAGGAACATGATGGCTCTGATATGTCGTAGCTGGCATAACCTGTGTCATCATTTTCTCTCTGACAAACTCTGAGGAAATGCTACAGATGCAGAAAAGCTGGTACTTTAAATGTGGTTTGAGCAATCCGTTTGTTCAGGTGTTAAGGACTGTGGGAGGGACAGGGAAGAGGAAGCCACCTCCTGGTAATTATTACGATCATAAGCCCCAGGTAACCCAAGAGGCTTCCAGTGATGGACAGTAATGAGGAAAAGAAAGAGAATTAGGAATTCTGGGAGGAGATGCACAGTGGGGAGAAAGAGTAACACCGGGGAATCAATGCAGTGAAAAAAATGAGCAAAGGGAAGGAAATTATAGAGAAAATGAGAGAAATAAACATGAAGTGGAGAAAAAGAAACAAGGAGAGGGAAAGAGACAGCACAAGATGAGAAGGGAAGAACACTGAGAAGTGTTTATACAGATACACGCACCAGAAACCAGGACTGGAGCGAAACCCAAACAGCTGTCACAGGGGAACCTGCAGCACATCCGTGCTGCTGGTTAGGAATGAGGGCAATGAGGGGTCTCACCGTGAATTTTTTGTAGAGCTCATAAGTGAGGAGAGGGTTGGGCAGCTCCCTGAAGTACAGCTTGCAGAGTGACCCCACACAGTGGATGTCCTGGAGGTAAACTTCCCTTGTCAGGTCTGGGCATTGGTCAGAAACAAATTCTTGTCTGAAACAACACGGAGACAGTGGTTTAGATGAATAAGAGCTGTAGCACCCCGAAACTCCACTCTGCATACTCTTCCACAGCTAGAGGACAAAACAAAATGGAAAGCAGAGATGTCTCTATCACCCACAGCTTTGCCCAGAGTGGCTTCTGAGACAAGGCCCCGAGGTTTCAGCCAGGCCTCAAGGTTTCAACTAGTCTGTGGTTTCACTAGCACGGTCCCATGAGGGGCCCCCGAACTGATCTAAAGAGATTGCTTTGTCTTGAAGCGAGAGAGAACAACTCAGCATTTGTGCTGGGACCCTCCAGGCCTTTCCCATTAAGAGATGCAGAGGGAGGCTTTTTTCTTTGTCATGGGCTAATCCTTGAAATGCTGTATTTCCCTGTTACCAGCTTCAGAAACCATTTCCCTTCTGTATCAGTGCAGAGCTCTGTTGACCCCAGTATGTGCCTGAGGGACTAACAACACAAAGATGCAGAGCAATGTCACCAAATCCCTCTGGCACTCAGACTGATTGACCTTACCTCAGCTTTTGAATGTTGGATGTCACTCCTGAGAGGCGGTAGATCCCATCCACGATGCCGTGAGTCTCAATGAACTCTGCACAGCTCTTCAGCACATAGGGGACTAGGAGAGGAAAAGAAGGCAAGATTCCCAGTGAATATACACTGAGAGCTTTCACAAGCCACCACAGAGGAGACAGTTCCATCAAACACTAGCAGAGGCTCTCTGCACCCTCAGAGAAGAGCCCAATAACAGTAGAAATACAGAGCAAACGAAAAATAAACCCCACAAAGTATCCGTGGCTAATTTGCAGCGTGAGGATATGCAGTGCTTCTGCCATGTCATGCTGATGTGTGACAACTACTGAGCCTGAAGACACAGAAACACTGTGGAAAGAAAGGTAGGACTTCTCTTTTATCTTTTTTTTTTTCCTTTCCAGAAAAAGAGACAATTTCGCTCTAATTGGAAGCATGAGGTAAAGCATGAGGTCCCAGGAACCTCCCCCCTCCCCAGGATAGAGCTCCAGCCTCGCTGAATCAAGCCAAGAGGTCTCATTGGCTTGGATAAAACTCAGAGAAGCATTCACATTTCCATATAAGCCTATATACCCACAGTTTAGTGCTCATAAACTCCCACAGAGGGGGTATAAAGTTCAAATATTGACTAGATCTGCACACTGGCAAAATGTGACATTGGCTTCAAAAGTACTCCATCAACATAACCATCCAAGGACTTAATCAGCCTTAAAGCCAAGAGGAGTCTGAGGCACAACATTTACATCCAGACCTGGATCCAAAGCTTGTGTTTATTTTTTCCCATTATATAGGTAGAGGGAACCTCCACTCTCATGGTCAGACCAAGCCTCCCTGTCCCCAGTACTATAACAACCCTAGCTATAACAATAACAGTAAAAGAGTCCTTCCTTATTAGGTGCTAGAAACTACTGTGTATTTAACACAATGTTTCACACAGCTATAAGCACAGAAGCCAGTAAATGCAAAAGTCGAAGTTCCCTGCTGTAATGCTGACTCTGCTGCACCGCGCATTCAGAAAGCTGTGCAGAAGAAAACAGACTAAGCCACACATTTTACTGGAAAACCAGGCACAGCAATTACTGCATCCTTGTGACACCACAGAGATAATGCTTCTGGCTAGACCTTCCCTGATCTTTTTTGCTCAAGTTCAGGGCCATAATGACATATTAACACATGCTTCATCACACAGGATCCAAAGACAGCACCACAAGGACAGCCTGAAAAACAAGAGCTGCTATATTGTTTTTCTCCTAGGTGCCACTGAGGCCAGAGTCAGCTCATGGCTTCTCAGAAGCGTGGGCTTGCTCCTACCACGCAGACCAGGCCGCAGGCTCTGGTGAGAAGGGTTCGCAGTCTGGGGCCTTCCTCTGTGACACACTATTGCTGAGCCCAGAGCCAGGGAAGTGCTACCCTTCTGCCTCTCAGCTCTCTCTGAGGAAGATAAAGAGGTCCTTCTTGTGTATCCCTTAGCATCAACCCAATCCAAATGGAGGGATAAGCAAAGTGCTGGTGATTACTTGGAAATCTGAGTGATCCGAACAGGCTAATTCTCCTCAGAAGAGCCCAAAGAAGCCTCTTCAGAACAACAGAGAATATTGACCAGGGTTTGGGATTATTTTTTTTTTCTGGAGGAGGGAGTCATAATGCAAGTAAAATAGCCACGTTGGATCACACTTGAAGTCTTTGTGCTGATTTTTAAGAGCCTCAAGTTGTTGGGCTCAGTCTAACTAGCAGCTGAGCCTCTGGCAGGGCCCTTAGCCTACTACAACAATAATGTTCATGGGGAACTGGTGAAGTTCCATGGTATGAGCTTTCACCAGGCACTCATGGACTTTCCTTCCATAAGGAACATGAGAAGCATTCTTTGTAGTGCCTACAGTACCCACTTTCTAAGAGGACAGGGTGATGTGGAAGGATACAGAGCAAACCAAAAGTGTGAAATTTCCTAAATATCTTAGCAAGAAAAGCTCAAGTGACACATCAGAAAAGAGGACCTTCCTATACCAAAATGAGTCTTGGTTATCTGTAACTGTAACGGGGAACTTACATCATATGATGATGAGCATGCTAGAAATAAAGAGAAGGAAACACAATGAATTCAGGCCTCTTCTTCATTTTTGTCTGGTTGGGCTGTGCTGTCTTTGCAACAGAAGCTATGTGTGCATAGCATATTAAGATTATCTTCTTGGTTGGGGTCTCTTTGGGGAGAGAAAATATGAAGAAAGCAGCAAAAATGGAAGCCAGGCTGATCCTATTCACTTCAGATCCACCAGAGTGGAAGAATGGGTGAACCACTCTTTGCCATCTGGAAAAAGAAGACTTAATCGAACAGAAAGACCACTTGAGTAGGAAAGCCACATGACAAGGTCTGTTAGAAAACTAAACAGCCACGCATGTAGGCAGAATTTGTATGATGGTATCTAGCTGCCACATGGATATAGGCCATACCCACAGCACCCTTTGTCAGACACTTTTAAAAACCCCAGTGTTAAGAACAAGCGCACCAAATAAAAATGCATACACTAATGTTTGTTGTGACTAATTTGACCTCTCGCAAGTGGGATCTATTAAATCACATTTCTTTGCTGAGCTTTAAGTTTCTTAGCGATAAATTAGGTCAAAAGGCCTCAGGCGCATAAGCAAACTTCTTATACATAGATCAGAGAAGGCCAGCTCCACCTGTTGAGGACTGGTAAGATAAAAAGGGGCCTGAGGGGAATAATCTGCAGCAAACATATAAAATTCAACTCAATTTTAAAAATGAGTGAAGACTCTACAGTAGAGATGACCATATAGACTGCAGGTAGACAATTGGCAGCACCAAGCTCTGCCAATATCTCTTACCCCAGCCCTGCAATCTGCCTGGCTTTTCCAGCTCTGGACTTCTCCCACATTTCTGCCAGTGCTCTTCACTCCTCATGTACATGACTTCATGCCATACCAGGTCTTTGAATGTTATGAAGAGAAACAGCTCGTTATGCCAAAATGTGTGGCGGTTTTGTGATGTCAATAAAATCCCACATAGAGCATATTTCACTCACAACCAGAAATTACAGACTTTGACCTCAGATCCCTGGAGGTGAAAGGACTGCATCAGCTTCCTGCAAAGCAAGTCCCTAAATGCAGCACTTGTACGAAATTGAGCACAATAAGAGTTTTCTTCGAGCAGAACCTGCAGCTCTGAAATTCCTAAGCAACTCTGATCTCTTACAAAGCCAGGTCTTTAGGGCACTTGGGGGAGGTGGGGTTAGAGCAACAGTCCCTCCCAATTCCAGCCATCTCTGAGGTGGTTGGATTATCTTGGATCTGGCTGCTGAAGATCACAAACCAACCCTGGGTGCCCGGAGACACATTCCCTAGACTCTACCAGCATTACAAGAAACACGGATATCAGAGCTATGGGTGTCTCCCAAAGGAAGATCAGATGGGGATGGGGATTTGTAGCCAGAGCTGTGTGTGCGTGCAAGCACTGAAGGGGGGGTGGAAGGGTGTCCAATCTTGACACTTCTATAATTAAAACTGTGCTGGAGGCTTAGAAGTTGGAAGAGGCAGCTGGTGTCACACAGACCCCGCTTGTTCTGCCAGACAGCCAAACTGTCCTCATTTAAAACTACAATAGAAACCAGATGGGAGAGGAGAGGAGAGTGTGGAACAAGGCATCAGTCAGAAGGGAAATTGAGTTATAAACATACTGCACACAAAAGACAATACTTCTCTTCCCCTAGACAAAAATAAACCAGAAGGGCAGTCACAGTAACTCGTTCCACATTCCACTCTCACTGGATATCACCTCCAAGCTCAGCACACACAGACGCTTACCTTCACCAGGGTCTTTTCCATGACCGCAGCACATGCCAACTCCATTATGTGCCTGCCACTCCCACCAAGCCAGGTGTCACTACTCCCTCTCCTCCTGACCCCACGGCTTCCAGCACAAGTGATGTACACTGAGCCTCTCACCTCCCAGCATGGAGGGGAAGGAGGGTGCTCTCCCTTCTCCCGTCCCTTCCACACCATGTTGAAGCGCTCACCAAAGCTGCCTGCCAGTGAACAAGAAGATCTCTATTTATCTGACAAAGGCTTCGTCTGTCACAGGGCTGAGCTTTTAGAATCAAAACCAGCAAGACTTTTAATGCGTACTCACCCAGCAGCCCTAAGAGGGTCACTAGGAGAGAGGGAGTTACCCCCATCTAACAAAGCCAGCAGAAAGCACGAAAGATGCTAATCCAGCAGGAGATGCAAGCAGCTGCCTGTGGTCTTCAGTGATGCCTTCTGAAAGAAACTCTTGGTCTCCCTGGACCACAGAAGGACCTTAGGGAGAAGGTTGCTAAGTTAGCCACGCAAACCAGTCAGGATGAAGGCCACCCATCGAGGTTGTGCTTATACTTTGCTAATGTGGACTGGGTCATCTCGTCCAGAGCACACTGTGCCAAACTGGTCTGAAGAGCAGCAGGCTTCATTTTTTCCTTTATCCTTTTGTTATTCTCTCAGAAGGCTCCTGCCATGGATAAAAGTTAGCGACAGCTACTCACATCCTCCTTAGTGCATCATTTTGTTTTAATTTTAGTTCAAGAAACCAGAGGGATAAATGAAGGCATTTCATTCCACCTGAAGCATCAACTTTTGATGCTTAATTAGCAGGAATCGTTGTTTTTTTTTTTAATTTTCCCCAAAGAATGAATCCTGTGCCATAGTATCAGTATTTTTTTTTTAAGTTTTCTTCCACTGCCCTTAACAGCAATGCATGCGTCCTATCATACCATGTCAAATTGTGAGACAATAAAGGTCTAAATAGTCTCTTGTTTCAATTTAAATTACTAAATTAGGAGGCATTTCCCCTTAGAAAGTAAGTGTCTCAGTCTGTACTAAGCAAGAGATGTTTCTCTGCACACACAAACATAACAAAATAGTACACATTTTACAACACTAATATATTAATTTGGTCGCTTAATCACAGGAAAGGGACAGCATTGTATAAACGGCAACAAACGAGAGTTAGTATCTCAGATGTGACGCTTTTCTTCATTTCCTGATGATTCCTATTTTAAATCAGGAGCTTAAATGCTGACTCAGTAGATTTCTGTTTTTAATTTCTGTTTTGCAGATCCTCTCTGACTTTTACTCAGCACAAGGAGAAACAGATTCCAGAGATGAAACCGTGCTCCCCTCCCCGTGGCCCGCTCAAGCCCTCCTTCACCATGGCAGACAGGATTCCAGGCTGCTTCCCAACTCACAGTCCCATCCCATGGCAGCTAGGAATAAATGCTGCCTTTCCTGCAGGCATCATCTCCTTTGCCTTCCACAGTCCCCTGGTCAGCAGCTGCCAGGGATGGAAGGGCCACAGTGCCTGGAATCCCTGTAGAGGATCTCCCCTGCCCAGAGGTGAGGTACATCTGCAGAGATGGGGATGGGGAAGCCATGCTCTGCCTACCAGGACAAACAGAGGGCTTCATTCTCTGAGATGTCTGTGGATACTTTTCCTCAGCAATAAATTCATTTTGCAGAAGAAGAAAAAATAAAATGGTCGCATCATCAACTGCCAGCGTTTAGTTTGGCTGGGAGCACTGAGCTACCAGAACCACCCTGAGCACACACATACACACCTGTGTTTGAACAGTGTGAGATTGCTAAACAACACCAAACAAACAGCCTTAAACCACATCATCTTGATGGAGCTCTCCTTGCCTCTTCCCTGCTAGCTGCCATGAACGCAGTTAAAAAAAGATGAATAGCTGACGCCAAGGCAACCCTGTCTGCACGGACAGCACAGCTGAATCATCATGGAAGTCACACACTTTGTGTTTTTCTTTTCCCTCTGTTTCTGTAGGGAACATCTCTGCAACATCACAAAGGTCAGCACAACAGTGCCATTCCCTGCAATGACAGCACTGTTCTGAACGGGCTCAGACATCCGAAACACGGATCTGTCGATGCTGTGAGCCATCCACCTCCGTGGCTGGAGCGGAACATGGGAGCACTGAGCACTCTTTGGATAGGGGCAGGTGGGTTTCAAGCAAATGTGCTTCAGCACAGTCTTTAGGCCCAGTGTGAGTGTGAATGGATTTTTCCTGCTGGTCTTATACTCAGCTTACATCTCACATATCTAAATAAGATATAAGATGTGTAAGAATACCTAATTTTCCAAAGCAGACCTGATGACCAGGATGCTTCAGGCAGACACGAAAGAGCTTGCAGCACACCTGGCCAGCACACCAAGGAAAGCCTCCAAGAAAGCACTACTCAGACAGACGTTCAGTCCTGACTCTCAAACCCCGCAGTCACCAAACCTCTCTGAAATGCGGCTCGTATCTTGACATAGCTGGCAAATTCTGTCGTGCAGGCACTTTTGAAAAGAGATTGTACTAAATACGAGAATAGTTTTGTTAGGGAAACATCCTGCTGTGGATTTCCTGAAAAAAAAAAAAAAAAAGACCAGATAACTGAACAGGATATCTCCACTCCTAACTTTTATGGCTTTGTAGCTAATGTTCACATCCTAACAGCTCTGACCCACAGCAGATTATGGTGGATATCGTATGGAGTTTTGTTCAACACAGGTAACTGGGGTGCTTGATTCTGGTACCATGAGAATGAGCAGGCTGTGAGACAGGGCTTTGGCCATTAACCTCGCTTCTGACAAGACATACTGAGCACAATGCCAAACTATAAGGCTGTGCCAAAGGTTGAGGGGATGCAGGAGCGAGTGGGGTGATATCAATGCTGCAACTCAGGGGAGCGGGAGAAGCAGCCTGCAAGAAAAGAATGCTGGGGAGGACGGACAGTGATTCTGGCTCCAGCTGAAGTCTCTTGAGTGCTCACTGCCTTTCATCTGATTCAATAAACAAGTTTATGGACTGCAGCTGTCACACTGTATCACGTTTTTCTTCCTTTCTCCACTCTCAAGCACAGACACCTATGTAAGCCGTGCTAACCTACTTTACTGATGGTAACAAAGCAAAGCAAATATATGGATTTACAAAAGCTTTTTCGTCCTCTCAACAGCTTTTAACCTACATGCTTTCATGTAGAAGGTTTTCAGCAGCAAGATAGATAACAAACAGCCCACAGTCTCCATGTTCTACCTGCTAGCTGATGCTGGCTTGCTCAGCTTCTTACAGCACCAAAATAATGCTAGGAGCAATTGTAAGATATTATAACTACGTATTCATAGAATCATAGAATCATAGAATGGTTCAGGTTGGAAGGGACCTTAGAGATCATCTTGTTCCAACCCCCCTGCCATGGGCAAGGACACCTCCCACTAGACCAGGTTGCCCAAAGCCCCATCCAGCCTGGCTTTGAATATTTCCAGGGAGGGAGCATCAACGACTTCCCTGGGCAACCTGTTCCAGTGTCTCACCACCCTCACAGTGAAGAATTTCTTCCTTATATCCAGTCTAAATCTACCCTCTTCCAGTTTATAACCATTACCCCTTGTTCTGTCATTATCTATCCTCGTATTGAATGTGAAGAGCATAGAAACAACTCAGCTGATGCTTGGGAATTCTTATGAAGGATGCTTGCACTTTCAGAACCCGGAGAAAGGCAAACCAAGGGGATCAGTTCATATACTCCATGCCTGGCTCCCAGCGTTAGCCTGCTCCTTAGTTCTTTCTGAGTTAGGTCTCATTGTGCCAGGCAATCTGCAATCCTCGCCCCTGTTCATTCCCAGTAAATCACTACTGTCCCCTTGAGCACTACAGGGTAGGCTGGAGGTCTGTCAGCACTCGTGGTTCTCTTTCCAAGCGTTCTGCACAGTGAGTCAGTTGCATGCATACCTGACAGCCATTCCCCAGCTTTAAAGCAGACATCCAGGGGTGCCGGCTAATGCAGAACGGCACTGCCAGTGAGCTCAGGTGTTTGAGAAGGAGACGAGGGGCCAGTCACCACTCTGAGAGCCCAGATCCATGTTTAGTAGCAAAGTGCAAAGTCACTGAGAAGCAGGTCCTGGACCAAGCTTTCATATGGATGAAAACCTGCATGCCTGAGTCTCGCAGCATGTATTTATATATGATGGTATGGTTTTCTTTCCTTCTTATTTTGCCCTCTGTCACACTGATGGACTGATGCAGACTGACACTAGATTATGCAGCAATGTTCTTTCACTCAAGCTGCTTACTGATCTTGTCTCTAGGGCTCTCCTGGTGGAGAGTGGATACAGCAATTTCCAGTGGTTACTCCAAATGGGCTGTTTTATGGATAGTCAACAACTTAGGGCAAAGAGCGGGGAAAATTGTTGAGAATCATTATATATCACAGACAAACAGATGAGGAGCCTAAATAACAAACCCTTAAAGGCTGCCAATGAGAAGTGAAAGGCAAATGAAAACAGACTTTCAAAAAAAGTAAATAAGGCTTCATGATGTCAATGTGATTGAAAACAAACATGTGAAGACACTAGCAATAATCAGACATTATAGTTCAGAGCCAAGCAGTATAAAATTCATTCCATCTTTGCACAGTTGCAGAGGCATATATTTAGACTGAGTGTTTTCATTGCGAGGCTGGCTGGGCGAGACCCAAAGAACCTTACGCATACAAAAAGTCCCATTGAATTCAGCAGCATTTTCCACAAGGGGAAGAAAACTCTATGTCCAACTCTCTCTTACCTCTTACTGTGGCATTCAAATTCTAGCAAGCTGGATGTAGGACTGATAGGAGCATTTTCACCAGCTTTTCAGGAACATAAAGCAATCACAGAATCACACAATGCTGTGATGTTCAGTACAGAACGGAGAGTTAAGATTGCTGCAGGCAGTGAGAGGTCACCCATAAATGCTCCTCCCAGCCCTGCTCAGATGACAATGAAGACAAGTTCGTCTTTACTTCAAGAGGATTAGGGTGTGGGTGACTTGGATTGATGATGTTTGGTGACATGACATGCAGTTCTATCCACCTGAAGTGGCACTGCCCAAGGCATACGATTGCCACAGCCAGTGGGCTTGGTTTCTCTGTCAAAGCAGAAGGCAGAAAATTCTACCAGAAAAAGCAATTGGTCAGACACATGTGCCTATATGTATATATAAATACATGTCCATCACATGTACATCAACATGTAAGTGCAAATCTATGCATGTGAGCATACATATACAAATATGTACAGACATATTTTTACATATACATACAAATACGTGTATGCATGTATATGTGTGAGAGAGAGGCTTCCTGTGTATTACCAGGAAATTCTTCTTAGAGAAACAGATTTTTTTGAATACGTTCTCAACCAAAATCCTAAGACCTACGGGAGTTATTTACAGAGTCAAAAGCCACAAAAGCCTTGCTGTGCCGATGTCATAGATCTGGGACATGCCTCACTTGCAGGCTGGTTCTTTTGCTTGT
The DNA here is from genome assembly GCA_013396635.1 of Penelope pileata. Taxonomy (NCBI): domain Eukaryota; kingdom Metazoa; phylum Chordata; class Aves; order Galliformes; family Cracidae; genus Penelope; species Penelope pileata. The sequence goes on along the minus strand of WBMW01005741.1, from coordinate 69,726 downwards.
TGCAGCTTGCTCAGCCAGCCAGAGAGCAAGCCATTGCCACAGACATTTCCTATGCTTTCCATCCCAGACAAAGTCCATTTAGCTAATGCCTTGCCCTGACTATTGTTACCGTATGCTGAAGGAATTTCTGAGTGAAGTACTTCTCTTAGGGAAAGCTGTCAGTGTGGGGATGAATTCCTCAAGCATGCAAGTATTTCTGCATCAGGAAGTCTCAGTGGATTGGTTTCACTCAGCACCTTAGTTAAGAAGAGTAACCTGTGGGATAGGGGACATTTTGGCTACACCTTTTCACCTCCACAAGCTGCAGCCCTCCAAAGTGTGCCTCACAGCCTTGATCTCAGGGATCATATTTTCCTTTCCATCCACCAGGGAGGGTAAAAAGCCTTAACTGAAGCTGCTAAGCAGTCTGGCCCCAACATCTGGATGTGATGCTGCGCCTTCAGGGCTTCTTGGAGAGGCAGCAGGGAACACAGTGCTGCTCCATCTGCCAGCCTTGGGGCAGATGGTGTGTTGCAAGAGGGCAGCTCTCCCTCTCTGACCTCCACAAGAGTCATCAAGGGCAGCACAAAAGGCAGAGCAGCACTTGCCGATGGTGTCATGCAGCCTCCAAGCCTTCTGGAAGCTGACGCTGGGCGGATTGGTTTAGAAGAAAAGAATTCCTGCTGTGCTCTTTGTGGCTGCCTCCGCTGCAGGACATCAGCGCTGCCCGACCATGAGGCATGGTTTCTCCAGAGCTGAGCTGCAGGGCAGAGGTGTGAGAGTTTCAGAACCAGAAACTGGTGCTGTCAGAGGAAAAATGATGAAAGGAGGCATGGTGTGGCTTTCATAGGTCCTAATAAGGAGGGGGAAGAAATAAAGCTGAATTAATCTTTACTTTGCATTCCCCTAAAGGGCTTCTGTTCCCTGACCTGGTAGAGACAAGCAGGAGAGGTATCATTCTGTAGGCCGCTATAGGCCCTTCTGTGGGAAGAGTTGTCCCCGTGCCTTCTCCCACAGAGAAAACTCCCTCATTTCCACAGGGGATACAGCCTCCGCCTCCCCTCATCTCTCAATAATTAGGCATGGCAACAGTTATCAAGCCGAGGGTCATTTTCAGTGCTAACAATGGAAAAAAAAGGCGATATCCAGCTGTTACCAAAGCAGTAAATCTCGTCACTTCACAACTGCTCTCCTCAGTTCCCAAGCCCCCCAACGGATTCCTGATACATTCCATATTTTGCTCTTTATTTTGTTTTCCATTTGGCAAAGGATCGGCTCCGAACCAGTGTGAAGAAAAACAACCTTTTTCTTTTTTTCTTTTTTTTTTCTTTTTTTTTTTTTTTTCCGCCACACTATCTCTGCTCCAAGTCAGACCAGGTAGTGCTTATCATTTCCTCTGCACTGCAAACACCAGCATGCCTTCATTTCCTGCCACCAAGCCCTGAACCCCAAGCTGACATTGTTTTCAAGGCCTCTCTCGCCTGGACGCGCTTCCTGTTGATGTCAGGCCCCTCTTCCTCCCAAAGCAAATGGCCTTCCTGCCCGCACATGTATCCTTTTCCATCAGGACCAGCAGGAGCCATTTTCCTCCGCTGAGGCTGAGAATAAAAACAAAAGCAGTGGAGACGGGGATGTGACGGGGAGGAGCAGAGGGGGATGTTTGACACCAGGATATATCTCGAGCCCATCTCTGTGAGGAGGAGAGGGAGAAGAGGTCAAAGTAATTGAGCTATGTCTCAGGGATGCCGGTATTTGCAAGTACCGGAGAAATCACTTAGTAGCAGACAACATCAGAGACTAATTACAGCTGCCGATTTCCCACTGCTAAGGAATGCAGGCTCACAAAGGAAACGCTGCAGCCTCAGCCTCCACGTTCCAGCAGCACTATCACAAGCTGAGGAAGATGCCAAGATCTTTATACTAGACCACTGACTTCGTTTTTAATCTTTTAAACAGAGGAACCTCTGCTGCTGCCAGCACTGTTTCATCAACAGTGGAGAAACCAGTGGTGATTGCAGAACATGGCTTATACCAGGCTGAAGCCCTTCGGCTCGACACACTGTCACTGCACGCCCTAGCAGGGTGGGAACCTGACCCAGCTCCATTTTGGACCTTTCCTGGACCATGGCATTCAGTTTTCCATCTTTCTACCAAGGGAAGCTGACAGGCTTTCCCCAGATCCCACCAGGAGGTTACAAAGGACAAGGCTGCTGAGATGATGAGGAGTTCCTGAGCGTGCTGAACCTGCCATCTAGGTTCCATGGCATGTACGGGGAAGAACACGGGTGCTGAAGAGACCATGTGTGCATTTACACCACCCTGAGCACAGCAGGGCTGATGGGCTGAGGCTCCAAAGCACATGCTGCACCAACTGCACCCAGCTCAGGCCATGAACACACCCTGGGTGATAGGAGGCTGTGCACTACGCAAGAAGCAGCCCGGAAACGCCTGTTTGCAGGCTGCACCGCAGCGCGGGCGCACGGCAGAGCCAGCCCTCGCAATGGCATTTCCTGCCCTGCGGAGCGTTCCTGCTACGCGGCCGCCACAGCCGCCAGCACCGGGAGAGGAGCTGGCTTGCATTAGGACGCATTCCCCTGAAAATGAGGTTTCCCCTAGTGAGGGAACGACCAGGGAGACTGGGTTCCCCTGCATTTACTGCGCCACACCTAAAAGTTCTGCCAAAAGAGGGGGTGTGAGAAGAGGGTTTACTATGGGGTCCCAGTGTTTAGCAATAACCAAAACAGGACCAGACCCTTCCAGTCATGGTCCTCTGGGGGTGTTTGATGTATGTTTCAATAAAATAAGTGCTTATAACATGTTTTTCTCCTTCCTTTCCTATCTGTTGCCTGGCCACCCTCTTGAGTAGAAGCTAAATAAAGGGTTACACTTCCAGCCTCTGGGTGTAAATTGCCACAGAGGCTGACAAAATGACTCCAGCTTTATGCAACCGATGTGGCCCCAAGCCTGGCAGAGCCAGCAGAGTTGCAAGAGAGCCAGCTGGGGCTTCGCTTTCCCCACAAACAGGGCTTCTTACTCAAGGTACGATTGCAAAATCTGTACTGTTGGTGAGAGGGCAAGACGCAAAGGCAAAAAACCCACCTACATTCCTCTGGCAGATATAGGGGTAGCAGATGCTGAGCATTTGGAGCCCAGCCCCATGCAGCTAAACCCCACTGGAGCTAAATCCCACGAGCACTGAGGACACCAAGCACGCTGGGCCCTGTTTCCAAACCTGCCCCCTGAGCAAAGTCTTGCTTTGAGGAAGGAGCATGACTTGGGATCCCAGCGAGCTCACATTTTCCCTTGATTCTCTCTGTCAGTATGGCTTGCTGCTCGTGAATGAATGACCTCAACCACTCACAAGCAATGTGCCGACCAGGAAAAGGGCGTGGGGATTATTAATGGAAAAATCCTTGAATCTTTTAGCCCTGCGCATGGCTACAGTTACAAGGAAAACAGGATACCACACTGCATATGGGGAGGAGGAAGAGAAAAGGAACAGAAACTAATGATCTACAGGGACCGACTCGCAAGGAAGAACAAAGTGACGGTGGTAAATAGGCACAGCTGGCCCGAATTAGGAGGAGAGCCGTGAACACACAATAGCAGTCTGCAGAGGGTATAAACACCACGGAGGGATAGGGCCCATTCTGGGTGATCAAGGGGCTGTAACTGGGAGTGACGGAATGAAATTATGAAGGGAAATGTAGGTTGAGCTGTAGGAAAAACAGCCTAGGAGCGAGACATGGAATCATGCTGCAGAATTGCCTCCTCTAGGGAAGGGGCGTGAGCCACACTGCCTGGATATTCAGGATCAGGCAGGAGACTGCTCTGAAGGTCCTGCACGGGCCTCTGCAGCAAAGACAAAATAATCTCACTGCCCTTCCCGTGCTGTTATCAGGTGATGCTTTCTAAACCACAGCGAGATCCCCTGGAAGAGCGTGCTGTGGCAATTACAAAGGGAAGCATAGAGTGTCAGCACTTGCTACAAGAAGGAACAAGCACAGCCAGCAGCTGGAGTCTGAATTGGATACTGAAGCACGCGGGAAGAAAGGCTACTTGAAAATCTTCCAGCAGAATGATTTTCCAGTGGGAAAGTGAGCACTTCACAGAATCAAAATGTTTCACGGGAATGCAGGGATTCAGTTCAATTTTTCAACCAAAGACAATCCAAATATGTTGTTTCCAGAAGGTGAAATACATCTGCTTCAATATCATTATTTTTGATGTAATACCACTTTTAGGACAACTTTTATTTACGGGGAGTTTCTACTTTATTATTCCAATTTTTGGGATGAAGGTAATCTCGCAATAGTGAAGTGGAATGCAGCACAGACCGGGAGCCAGCTCTAATGGATATCAAGTGATACCCAAGGAGGCTGGCTAGCATCTGCTGCTCTCTGCATGAGCATGGCAGCATCCTTGAAAGCCAAAGTCCAAACTATTGTATGTGCTTCCTGTCAGCAAACAAGAGAAAAAGGAGGTGAGTGTCCTAGGGTTTGCTTTTCAGCCCTCGGGTTACAACAAACCCTCATTTGAAATCTTATTTGTATCTCATGTCCCCCATTGTGAGGATAAAACCCCAGCACAGCCTTACAGAATGCGCTTCGCTTCCATCAGCAAAAATCCAACCCCTCGGCAAGGAGCTGTGAATTCACACAGGAGAAGTATCATTCCCATCCCATAGGTGCAAAAAATGAGAAACAGAAATGAGCCGGCAGCCTGAGGTCATGCAGTGAGCTAGTGGAAGAGCTACGGATAGAGCTCGCAGCTTTGACTCTCGCACTGTAACTGAACCACAGCCAGATTTCTTCCATCCAAACTCCGAGTAAATAGGAACTTACTGCTGAAAGTTCAGAAGCTGGTAAAGCACACACAGATTGCAACTGGCTTATCGGAATCGCTGACCCGAAGGTCAAGCTGAAAAACTCACACAGATGTGTTTTTCTGGGAGAGACTCAGCTCTTCTCAGGCTCCTGTCAAACCAGAAGGACCCTTCTTACCCAAAACTTCAGCCAAAATCAGGAGGCACAGACTAAAACCACAGCAAGAGATTCGGGTCAGAGAGTGCCAAGCGGATTATCGGAGTAGTGTTTTGGGTTGGTTGTCACAAAAGTTAGTTTTGTACCAAAGGACCAGACGGCAGTACCCCTGTGCTGGGAATGCTGGAATGGGACCCACGCTTTGTGGCTTGGTCTCACTTCCAATTCTCTCCTTTTTTTTTCTCTTGAATGGTTCTCTTATAACTAAAAACCACAATAATGGCAATAAGCTACCCAGAGGCCATCTGGGGAGAAATTGCATTGCTTCTGATCCTTTCAGGGAATGGAGGTTGGTGGGGGGCAGGAGGAGAGGGGCTGAATACACTGGAAAAGATGTGATGGTCCGTCTGTCCACAGCGCAGTTATCCCAAGCTTCTTGAATTTCCTGTCCTCTTTTCCTCAACTGACCATTTGTTTCTTTTCTTTACCTCTCCTCTTTGTTTCACAGGGCACCCAGTTTTCTGCATAGACTTTTTTTTCCCTTGGAGACCAAACTCAAGTCTCACCTTAGGGACCTGAGCCGATGTTCACAACACTGACCCTGCAAAAAGGAGTTTGGGTCCAGCATTTACAATTTAGCCCCATACCTTCCAGCTGCATCTCTAAACTGGCTCAAAGGCATCTGTTCCCAGCTTTTGTTCCCTTCTGCGTTCCCTTGAAATGTCAGCAAACATGACGGCTCCGCCGATGCCACCAGGGTGGTCTGGCCGCTTCCCACGCTGGGCATGCACACTGGGTAGCCGTGGAGCAGTCAGCAATTCTCCGGGTGCCTCCTCTGGGATACTGTTGTTCCTCACACCACGGCAGTGCCCTGAAGCAGCAACACTGCCATGAAATCAACAGAAAACAAATCCACCTCCAGCTACCCTGGCTTGCTAAGGGACACACAGACTTTGTTCTGAGCCTGCAGCTGGCAGTGCTGCTGAGAGGCCAGGGACCTGCTCTCGGAGCTCAGGTCTCTTCTTGGATGTGGGGCTAGATGCCCTCTCCTCCAGATATTCTGTGCTTTGTCTGGAGGCCCCTGTGGCAGCTCCAGAGTGAGACACAGAGAGCACTGCTGGCCATCCTGGCTCATGTTTTTCCCTCCAAGGCCATGGGACAGCCCACGTGGAGCCCAGCCATGAGGAGTACCCACAAAACGTGTCTGCTGTCACAGCATCGCAGGGCAGCTCATGGGAGAGATGAGGGAAAGGATATACACTGTGAGTCAGCTACCAGCCCCGGGTTGTCTTTCTCTGCTCCAGCGTAGGAACCGCTTTTAGCCTGCACTGCCTTAGGATAGATCCTAAGGCTTAGGACAGCTCCTAAGGCTTAGGACATGCTGCAAAATACCAACTTTGGGCTCTCGGCCTTTCTGAAAGAATATGTTTGGCTTCTGTCTGAAGAGCCTGAGTACCTGGTACCCATCATGTTATGGATGTGGCTGTGTTTAGGAACACGCTCAGACTCTTTGTGCTCTCTGCTCTGCACCTCTCCCAGGTTCAATTGACCTTCTTCCGCCACAATGTTTTTTTTTCCTCACTGTTTATACCAATTCATTTTCTCCAATTACAGCAGAGAAGGGCCCTGGTCAAAGGGGAATCTCACAGCAAGCCTCAAAAAAGATCATATTTATCTGCAGTTGGCTTCATTTAAGGTCATTCTGTAGTCAGGAATTCTCAAAATAGACAATGCCTCATCGCCAGGTGTCCAGAACGTCCCATCCAGGCACTGTCGTCGAATCTTTCCACTTGAGTGTTCCTCTGATACGTACTCAACATCACCAATGCTTTCTCAGCATTCTGTCTCACAAGAGATTCAGGCCAACACAATTACTTCTCTGGGAGGTGATGGTACCACCATCTTCAATGCCAATGGCAGTAAATCACAGCAGTGGTACCTGCTGTCAGCAAACACACCTAAAATTTCATTCTTTTTTTCACTCCTGGAAAGTTCGTTCTGGGGCATTCCTTGCACTTCCCTGGAGCTGATCTGTGCCTCAGTCTGGTGATAATGAGATAAGTGTGGGTGTCACCAAAGCACTTCATCAGAGTGGGAGATTCGCATGTACCCAAGTCACGCAGACATTGCTTTTGTTTTGCTGTTTTGCCAACTGAAATCATAACCCCTTTACAGCTGGGAGCACTTGCTGTATATGCAGATTTGAAGCACTTCCACACGGGTTGGCTGCAGCATCCCAGATTTATTCCGGTGTCATGGAGGTCAGGAGCTGGCCTGGTGCCACGCAGCCCGTGCTTCTGGAGGAGATCAGTGCTAGCAGACAGCATGCCGAAATGGAGGCAGCGTCAGAATGCCGCAAGGTGCTGGAAAAAGGACTTTTTAGAGCCATGGGAACAAAATGAAGGCACCCTTTCTCTGCCAGCATGTGAACCCCTTCTACTCCTTGTGTCCCAGTGTGAGATCCCGTGTGTTGGAGCACTTGAAAGACCATGTTGGGTATCCAGAACAACATGCCAAGGAGGGTCTGTGGGGCAACATGCAGCCAAGCAGCATGCTTCAAGCTGGCCCCTTGGCTTGCACAGCCCTGTAGCATCCAACTTTGCCACCCAGCCCTGAACATTCCCTTCTACCCCCATAGCTTTACATCAGAGGACAGCTGAGCCCCTAGGGGACACAGTCAGGCCAGCTGTGCCTCCAGACCACCCAAGCAGAGAAGGGAGGAGGCTGCATGGAGACACATCAGTGCAGATGAAAGAAGTGCAGATATAGGTGTCGTGAGGCACAGAGCAGGGCGTCTGTCCCCAGGCACAGGGGGTCCTCAGTCCCATGCAGAGTTAGACACGCACACAGCACCCACGCCATCCCCAGCTTTAGGGTGGCTAATGGTTGTATGAATCACATAACACACTGCCCTTGATGTGAAATGCTGGGCATATTGCCATGATTTGACAGCAGAGCCTGGTTTATAACTGTCCCCTTGGTTTTACAGTATGCAGGCAAACATTGGGGTGGATGATGTCTTGATGGACTCAGGATGGAAAGGGAGTTGGCAAAGCACATGTAAGTCACAGGTATGTATCAGCAGGCTTGTTTTGCTCAGAAAAACACAACGGAAACCTTGCAAAAGATAGTGATGCTCCCAGGCAAACCCAGGCAACTTCTGAATCTGGTTTGCCTGGCCGTGACCTGAGACTACTTGATAAATCGCATCAGGAAGGCAGCATTGGCCAACTAAACACAACAGCTAATCATAAAATCCAAAGAATATCCATTCTCAGCTCAGCTAGTGACATTTTAAAGCCTCTAATTTTTTGCATCTGTAGGCTCCTGGCCTGTAGTGCTCACTCTGCCTTCCCTTGGAGCCAAGCTAGAGACAGACTCAGATAAAAACTCTGCAGCTGAGCACCTCAGATTTCAGGAAAATTGATCTCAAGAGCCTGTACTTCAGATCTAGTAGCACTTGGGTAAGCCCAGTCTTCTTTTACACAATAGCTTGGGCACTCCTGTCTGGAAGCTTTAGAGAGGGTTTGAAAAAGAGAATTGGAAAAACATGATTTCTGCCAACGGGAATGTTATAACCTTGCTAGTGCAAAGGGAAAAGCCATTGCATGCACAGAAGTTCGGAAGCAGCAAGGGCAAAATCCTCTGAAGGAAAACAGCGGTGATTTTTGTTGTCTTATATGAGTTCAGAATGCTGCGAAGCTAAACAAAGCAATTATAAAGTATAAAAATACTTAATGTTTCACAGTCTGCTTTGAGATGAATCAGGTATCCAAACATCTGGGGACTGCAAAATCCATCAGGAAGCCCAGACAGATGAGGCGATCGAGGCAGGAAGGTTCAGGGCTGCCATTGGAGAGACAGGGAACAGCAGGAGATTCCCGCAGCTCCTTTTGGGCAAGAAATGTTAGTGCTACATGGATGTGTACGCTAAACAAAAAGAGGAAGAAAGAGAGAGAGCTAAAAAAGGTTTGTGCAAGTCTCCTGCTGTTCTGCATCTTTCTCACTTTGCTCTGATCTCTCTGTACATGTCACTGGCTGGCGGGATGACTGCTTCCTGCTTCATGATTTCATATTTAATTCTTTCTATATAAAAGGAGTTTAAAGGAAATTATTACAAACAGTTTGACCACACCGCATCAAGTCATTGGAATCTAGTTTATTACTCCTGCCATTTTCTTCTTTTTTTCCTCCCCTTTCTTTTTTCGTTTAAAAGCTAGACACTTCCCTAAACGCTTTCCAGACTTGAGCTATTCCCAGAGAGCATGTGGACAGCAAACGCAGCCCAGGCCTGGAAGAAAGAGCCTCTCACACCGGACACCCCAGTAGCTGGGGGCACTGCAGGCGGTGTTCTCGGCAGCGTTTCATTGCGGAGAGACACTGCAGCATGGAAACGCTTTGGGTGTAGCAATCCTGCGCTCATCCCACAGGCAATTCATGAAAGAGGCAACTGTTCCATGTTGGGAACCCGGAGAAACCCCGATTAAAGCCCCATTGTTTCATCCTCTCCAGCAGCAGGGCCAGGCTGCTCCCCATCGAAGCCCCTGTCTGTCCAGCGGTTTGGGAAGAGGCAAATAAATAAAGGCAGTCGTCGCTGGGAATAACAAAGATTGGGGGAAGCAAGGAAAGAGGAAGTATGAAAAAATCCTTTCATGCTCTATGTTTCTTCAAAGGCAAATGCCAAGGAGTTGCTTTTCTGGGCTGTGTCTCTTTTGTCTTTCTGACTGCTGGATCTTGCTGTACTAAGGGCTTTGAGACACTAACAAACACACTGCGAACACAAGAAGGGGTGTTGCAGGAAAAGGGAATTGAGGTCATGCTTAATCAAACTTCCTTACATTTTGATAGCTGCGGTACTGCCGTAGAAGTCAGCCATCTCCTTGCCTTTGCATCTCTCTCCTGAGGCTGCTGGCCAAGACTTGACATTGGTGCAAGGCTGCGCAATCTAAAAGCAGGAACTGGCTGAAGACTGTAGAACTGGAGAAGTTATGATTCATAGCACCACAGCACAGGCTTCCAAAATGAAGGAAGCTGATGTACTGCATGCCCCTAGCATGAGCATGTTGGAACATTCAGTATTGCAAGCTTACCCAAGTGAGACAAAGCTGCTGTTGCTCACGCCCATAGACTCTGGAACCATTCAGAGAACGAAGCTCATTTTAAAATCAATTAGGCACCAAAGGGAGAAGGAAAAAATGCAGTTAGCTGATGAAAAACTGAAGCACTGGGAATGCAGTCACTCAGTGGCATCTCTACTTCCCGAAACCAAGCTTGTTTCACGGGTTGAAAGGAGCCAAGAAATAAATCTCTCACCTCTTTTGTTGGATCAGTTTTGGGTAAGAATCTGGAGGAGTGTGGGATAAGAACTGTTGGTGCTGTGAGCACCTTCCCTCACTGACCACGGCTGCTGCTGGACGCTATTCCTGGCTGTCTGTGCTCAGAAAAGCCTCTCTGCATCTGTTCTGCCCTTGAAAGAGCTGCCAGGATTTTGCATATCACACCCGTTTGTGGTCCTCTCTCTTCTTCCCATTCACTGGCAGTCTCCATCTGGTCACTTTTGCTCCCAGGCTGGTTTTTCCAACCTTGCCCTTCTCCAGCTCAAGCACACTGGGATTTCCTCACATGCTTTCTGCATTCCATCTTCACCCTTCCTCCCTTTCCACATTCATTTCTTCTGGTCTATTTTTCATTTCTCTGCTGCACTCCTCCTCTCCCAGCTGTTTCTCTGGATGCGTTCTCATTAGCTTCTATCAACAGCCTCGGGCTGGGCCCGGTCTCCAAACCAGAACCAATTGACATGGCTGTCAGTGACTTGTAGGGGCATTTCTTTCCACAAACCAGTGACGAACCGTGTCCCACGACATGCAAAGAAAGCTGCACTGTAAGCAAAGACTCCCTTCTAAATTGGTGACTATGAAATGAAGGTTGCAGTCTTGCAGTAAGTTTTTGTAAAACTTTTTTTTTTTTTTTTTTTGCAATATTAACAGAAATGAAGAAGGGATCCTGGCTGAATTCCAGCTTAGGCAATCTTTTCTGCTAGCTCAGATAGATGCTGGATTGTTTCTCCATCTCCTAGACACAGAGGTCACTCGGTAAATGTCATGTTCTGCTTGAAGCTAAAACACCATGAGCCTCTAGCTCAGAAGTCTTCATCTTTAGCAGCCTTCATCTTCAGGCATGTGATGCCACCACAGTGTTCCAGGCAGGAGCACAGGGCCTGTGGCACGTCACCACTGGGGTTCCACCACCTCCGTTGCTCAGCACAGCTCCAGCTCAGATCTGCACAACTCAGCCTTCATTCACGCAGAGCCCACGTACTGGGGACTGTCCCCGTGCTACTGGGATGGGACAGTCAGGCACTGTTTGGGCACTGAATGGCAGCTCTGTGGGCCTGCAGGCTGGGCAGGCTGGGCAGCATGCAGGCTGCCCTGGGAAGGAAGGTGTTGTGTGGCCATCACCCCATGATGGACAGAAGGGTTGAGTGTCACCACTGAGCCAAAGGAGCTAGAACACCTTGGAAGTTGTATGAGTTCGTCAGGTGTGCCTGAACTGTCCCCAGAATCACAAATACATGAAATCTTCTCACATTCTACAAATATTTTCTAGTAAAGGGAAGGAACACATTTTCCTTATTTTCCTTATTTTTCCCATTTTTCCAAAGCAAACATGCATGTCTCTTTTCCCTTTTCTTTTTTTACCTATTCTCACTTAAATTTCCTTCACAGGTATGCAGTTTCATAACAAAAATCCTTGCAGTCACCTGCTGTCCACCTGTTAGGTCCTTCCACCACCCAGCAGTGAGTTCAGTTCTGCCTCAAGGGACGCATGAGAAAACCCCGTAGTGAACAACTCATAGGGCAGGACTGAGCCTCAAAGGCCTCCATGATCCAGAGCTGCATTTCAGATCTGTCTTTAATGGCCAAGAGCTAACATCAGTAATTTAATGAGCGCCTTACATCCTGAAATATTTCACAAACTGCAAAAACAAGATTCGCTCCACCCATCTCTGGGCTGGGAGGTGGCAGCTGTTGAACTGGGCAGAGCCCCACGATGTGGCAGTATGGGACGCCGAGTCAAAACAAACCACAGCTCCAGTTGAAATTGCTTTTGGAAAGGGAAAGAGGCAGTACAGCATGTACGTGTGTGAAAAGGTCTCTATCCCCTAGAAACCAAAGATAAGCTAGATTTTAAAAAGCAAAGGATTGGCACCCTTGTTCTACTCTGCACCCAAATGGCAACACTTCCCTAAAAGATGCCAGGGCAACAACTTGGCTGATGGATGCTGAGCTTTCCACCTCCTGAATCACCACCCCCTGCTTGCAGCAGACCTTCTCGGGCACCTCCCAAGCAAGCGCTAATCAGACATGAACCTGCTCCAGCTGTAATTGCTGCGAGCAGGGCTCAAGACTGAATAGCAGCACGCTTATTTAGCTGTCGTGTTCAGGAGCCTAAGCAGTATCCAGTTAATCTTCTCAAATCCCATTATTGAAGTGGAGTGACAGATGGGTATTTTAGCAGGATAGAAATGTGGACTAATTAGTCCTAACCCTGCTTTGTATTTATTACGCTGATTCCTTCTCCAGCTCCAAAGCAGGTTTACTAGCAATGCCCAGGTCCCCGTCACCTGGCTGTTCCAGGGCTGGGGCCGTAGGAGGACCTCATCCAGGTTCCTCCAAGCCCAAGGTGGGACCCCAGATCCAAGTCTTGGTGGGATCTGGAACTGAATTTCCTGGCTCTGAGCCCTTTTGTGGCTTTGCATAGCAGACCTCGAGCAGCAGTGTGTGACTGACGCTCGCGATCGAGCCAGGAAGGAAGAGTAATGGAGTCACTAGATCAAAACCATCCCTTCCCATTTACTGCTCTTAAGCCCGCCTTAGGCACAGACGCTTGATGTATTGACTTTGGCAACATGTGCATACTGCCATCCTGGCAATGAAGTGATTGGAATGGAAAGAAAAAACGAAAACTGAGGAGTTAAGGAAGGGGAACCAAAAATGCTGTGAAGAGGGGAGAATCCCCCTTGCCTTCCCTGTGACCCTGAGCCGTCACCCCAAGCCAAGCCCCACAGCCTCCTCAGAGGTTCCAGGCCATTTGTTTTAACTTTTCTTTGCTGCATTCCTCTACCTTGTTGCACTTCTGGTTTCCAGCCGGGATGGGAAGGGAGAGGACAGGATTATATAAGGAAGGCTGTTGCTCTGTTTTTCTGGCTTGATTAGAAGCAGAATGTGAATAAATCTCACAGGAGAGCTCGTTCTCATTTAGCAGCTCATGGATCTGAAACTACCTGACTCAGGCAAGGGTAAGGCAAATGCAATAGCAAGAAGAGAACACCAGGAGGATAAAAAAGAGCAAAATGGTGAAGCTGTTCCCCTCTCCCATTTTGCATAAGGGAAGAAAGCAATTCAGCCCTGCTGACAGCTTATTTATTTCACATGGACTGCAGCACCGACGCCAGGGTCCAGAAGGAGGGCTCATCCTGCCCATCGCACCTCAGAGCCTCCCAGGGGATGGCTGCAGGGATGAATGGAAAAACAAACGTGAGGTGCACATGGAGCAGTGATTTTTCCTCATGCTGGTCAGCCGTTGTGCCGCCAAGCCGCCTGTCTGCAGCAGGGCAGACGGTCATGCTCACTGCTAGAGATGGCAAATGCAGCGTGCTAACAGCAGCAAGAACATCCCAGCTGAAATCCTCAGATCCAGGCTAACAGATCCTTCCCTTTCCTCCCAGTGTTCTGGGTTTGCTAAATCAGCATTTTTGATGAGTCGAGGAGTATAGGCAGTGAGCATTGCACAGCCCTAGCCTGGATCTCACCTTCTGAGCCCTGCATCCCACGTTTAGGGACAGTTTGTGAGCACGTCAGCACCTTTCAGAAAAAAAAAGGCAGCACCAATTCTGCTGCATCTGGTGAAAACCACAGCTATACTCTCTAAATGAAGTTTGTACCAGAGAACCTGAGCCAATCTCCTGTCTGCAGTCAGTGGGAAACAAGTGACACAGCTCGGCTACAGCAGGAATGTCTCCTGGCCCTTCGGATGTTCAGTCTCCATTTTAGAGATGCAGGTACATCTCCTCTAACCATTTAGCCACCGGACAGTATTTAATCACATTACAAAAGCAAACACACACGCTGCCCCAGATGGGAGAAAGCAAAGAAAGGACATGAGATGCAGAGAGAGCTTTGCATTTGGTTTGGGGGTTACTTTTTGTTCTATCTCTAACAGTTCTGTGCTTTACAGAACTAAACAAAGCCTCCTGTTCCAGATGATAAATCTTCAAGCTGCTCCGGGCCCCAGAGAGCATGGAAGATAATAGCATTTCCAAAGGCATTTAGTTAGCCGAGCCTTGAATGTACAAGAGGGCAGAGAGGAGGAGGAGATAAATGGCTACAGACCCAGCTCAGCTGCTTGGGGCGTAATTCGGAGAGCAGCAGCCACAGCTGCGCATCCTGCATGGGGAGACACGTTTGCCCTGCCCTGTCCAGTCCTGGTGCAGAGGAAGAAGTTGGGCCACCAGCCCCCGGCTTGCTGCCTTCATGGGTCTGCGCCTGAGGACGGTGTGCTGCCTTGCAGCAGTTTGCTGGCTTTCTATTCAGCCAAGGCATGCACAGCTTTCATAAGATGCAGCATATCGGCCTGTTATATAAAGCATACATCAAGTTGCTCGAGCTGGCCAGCAGCAAGGCTGCAGACAGCATTAAAGAACAGGGGCCCTTCATGAAAAGATAATTCATTTTCAGCATTAACGAGGGCAGAAAGGATGCTCAGCACTGTCCTAGTTGCATGTTAGTTATTCATTGAAATTTTCAGCCTAGGTTGGGAGGCCAAAGCCAATTTCTGACAGAAACTGTGTACATTAGTAAGAACATTAGAAAAACCGTGAAAAGCATTACTAGCAAGGGAGGGAGGTGATCCTTCCCCTCTGCTCAGTGCTGGTGAGGCCACGTCTGGTGCACTGTGTCCAGCTCTGGGCTGCCCAGTAGAGGAAAGACAAGGACTGACTGGAGGAAGTCCCGCTTAGTGCCGCTGCAATGTTTTCTGCTGCTGTTAAGGTAACTCTGTCCACATGCACATTAATTTATCTAAGTCCAATTGGCCATGCAGCCAACCCAGTGTTGCTGGAAACTGGGGCTGTCACGTAGGGGCATCAGCTGCCGGCACCAGTATGGAGGCAGGCAGCTTGGAGTCTAGTCAAGGTGCCTCTTCCCAAACAGGGGAACGGCAACTAAAGGCAAGTGCAATAGGAGCGTGTTTTGCTCTTTCTCTTTTGGTGCACTGTTAAGAGCAAAAGATGCCCCCACAACAAGACAACAAGATCAGTCTCAAGCCCATGGGAGGCACTCTCATATCTACAGCCGCACTGGCACAGAACACCAGAAGGTCTGCTTGTGGCTTCAGATAAACAGAGAAAACAGAGGGTTACATTATTGAATTAAGTATGAAAGTTAATAATACAGTCAGCACAGTTGCCCCACATTATTTAATTCAACAGTAAATCCAATTTATGTCACTCTGTTCTGTCTGTGTCCATTGTAAACATGCTGCAGATTTTTTTGTTGACAATGCAAAACACATCCACTGAAGTTTTCAGCAGAGAAGCTGAAGGGTCTGGCATATGAACAAAGGATAACTGGGGCTGGGAATGGATGGAAAGATGACCTTAAAACAACCATCAGTGAGACTAGTCAGCAGCTTTCATCTCGTACTAGGTACCTAGGATAATATGGAAAAGACCCTTACGGATATCTAGTCCAACCATCAGCCTAACGCTGCCAATTCCACTGCTAAACCACGTCCCTTAGCACCACATCCACACGTAGGTCTCCATGTCAAAGCCCTAAGTGCACCCAGCCCCTGCCAGTGGTTCAAGTCTGGAGGCAGACAGCAGTGGTTCTCCCCTTTCAGCCACCCTCCATTTGTATTTCACACTTTTGTATTCCATTTGTATTTTGTATTTTCCATTTGTATTTTGTATTTTGTATTCCATTTGTATTTCACANGGTTCTCCCCTTTCAGCCACCCTCCATTTGTATTTCACACTTCGGGAAACCACGTCTGATGCAGCTCAGAGATGTGGTCCAAGAAGTGACGTAGGTGGCCAATGTGACAGCCACCCCACCCTGCGCCCCTCAGAGCAGGACAGGCATGCTGCTAGCGACGGGCTGTTTGCATTTTCCCCTAACACTGTTAAAGGAGGAACACTGGAACATACATCTCTGGCACAGCCTTGACTGCCAGCAAACGCTGCTGCTGTAAAACTGCGTCATACACTCAAAATCTGAGCTACGGATGCAGCCTTTCTCGTATTTCATTTGTGTCATGGGCTCTCCAAAGCAGAACCAGGCCTGCACCAACACTTGAGATCCAAGTACCAATGTTACTGAGACCACTTCTTCCCGTATCAGCCTGTGTTGCACATTCACCTCATGCAGTGCCAGGGTTTCCTCCACCACAGGTATTTGCTTGAGCCACTGTGAGCTGTCATGTCACAGGCACTGAGGTCCCTATCCTCGGTGCCCCACGTCCAGATGAAATCAGCTCTCACCAACAAAAAGGAAACATTTGCTGAATCAAAACATATTTTCTAATCTAGGATCTTCAGGCAAGATGTGATTCACACTGATCTTCACCAATCATGGGGGAGAGGGCAGGGTCAAAGCAGGGCTCAGTGCATGCAGAAAACTCGTGTGCCTCCTGCAGTGCTTGGTAAGGGAAGGGGAAAGCAGGAGGCAATGGGGAAGAGCTCTCTGCTGATCCCAGTGCTAGCAATGAGAAATCAACACAGAGCACGGAGCTGAGCTCGACATCAATGTTTAACTGCAGCAACATGGTGCCACGGGGACACAAAACTCCAGCTCCCAGGAACCAGGAACAGATTGAGGAAGTAACACAAACATCGTCCAAAGCAAGGAGGAACAGAGGAGCTGCAGAAGCAAACAGATGGCTCCTGCTCCCGTTGTTCCCAGTGTCTTGTTGCTCTCGCTTTGTTGCCATAGAGGCTGATGTCTGGGACCCATAAGATGATGCTCTGCTTGCGAGAGTGGGTGGGGAAAATGCCACCTCTGTTAGTAACAGCTTTCCCCCTGCATTCTGCACTTTGGCAGCACAGGGTCTCACTGCTCAGTCCCCTGCACATGCCTTAGCAGACACTGGAATGGTGACCCCAGCACACTCTCATGTGCTCAGCCCCTGAGGCCCTTTTGCCACAATTCTCCTCCACTGTATAACAATATGGTCCCCCTTCTTCTGCCCCTAATTTCAGAGCCAGGCTGTCCTCCTGGCTCCCATCACAAAGACGAGGGGATGCAGCCTAAAGTATCCGCACAGACCACACGTCTGCAGCCAGGAGCAGACCCCACAGAGCACGAGGCATGGGGCTGCTTGGTCCACCAGCAGTGCAGGGTGCAGAGCAGATGCAGCAGCACATCCGATGGAATAACTGCTGCCCTTCCAGCCAGCCCAGGGGGCTTTGCTCATCCCCTTCTCCTCCCAACCCCTGCCAATTCCTCCCACGCAGGGTGACAAGTGTTTGCATTGCCCCTGAGTGACGTGGGTCAGGGGACTGATCTGGATTGAAAGCAACCCGGCTGCAAAAAGAGAAAAAGGTTTCTTTTCAGATCAGTTCTTGAGACAGAAATCCCCAGTGCCACGGTTTCTAATTTCGAGAGCGGGATGAAGGCAGCTCCTCATTCTCCTGCAGCAGATTGAAGGAGCATGTGGCATTTTCATTTTACCAAGGAGAATTTGAAAAAATGGCCTTGTCTTTTTCCTCCGCATTGCCATTAATGATCCTTCAGCACTTTTCCCAGGACTTTCTGCATGCATCGCTAACCAAAAGCACCTAATCAAAAGCAAGGGCATGCGTTCACTTTGGTATGTCAACATGAGAAGAGCAGCTTGAAAAGAAATAAAGTAAGCAGACACAGACGCATATTTTTTGTAAGTCTGCGGCATCCAGTTCCACTTTGGAGCCCAGAAATTCATGCAGCGACATGGGGTAAATCTTTGATGTTCAACAATGTTGGGCAAAAGCACACACCGGTCTCTGCACACCTACACGTGCTATGGGTTTTTGCAACACCCATGCTCATCCCCACCTGCTCTGGTCCCAGACACACAGCTGCACATGCAAGCACGAGGAAGGAAAGACTCATGACCCAGGAAAGCTGCTTCACATCTGAGTAGCAGGTTTAAGGGTTGGCTCTGAAGGCAGCCTGTCCTCAGAGCAGACTTTCTTCCTGTGAGAGGCAGGTCTCATCCGCCTGAGCCCAGATGAGGTGGCTGCATGGGGGAACGCACGGCGTCAGAATGAGGCAGACGACGGCATGCTAAGGGGCTGCCCCAAACGAACCCCAGAGTGCCCAGGGCCACCTGTCCTTCGGACAAAGCCCATTACCATCGAAATATTTTTACTGTTTCCCCTCAGAAACACTTGCCAATCCTCCAGTTGAAAGTCTTGACCCGATGCACATCCCAAAAGTGGTTAAGATTTTGTTCGGGGAGCAAGTGCCAGCCAGAACTACTGCATTTTTATGAGACCACTAGCACGAAATGAAAACCTTTCTTCCTCTTTCATTCAAATGTGGTTGTGACAAGGCAGAAGCAGTCTCTGCAAAGGCTGATAACATCTCCCTTCCTACATTTGCACGGCTCCCTTTCCCTCTGTGCCTCCAGGGAATGATGCGGGCTGGCCCTGAGCTCAGCCATGGCAAGGAGAGTGTGAGCGTGCTGGTGGCTTCAAAGCTCCTCGAGAGAAGCAGACTTATTTCTGTAGCAAATAATCACAGGCAATAACCAGTGCGGGGCAAAGAGACAGAAAGTGCTTGGGTGCCACTGTGGGAGCTGCGGGGAGTGTGGGAGGGGGTTAAGGGGAAAAGCTGAGCTCATTGCATCCCAACTAGACAACATCAGGCAGGAAACAGATGTGCAAACCACAGAGGGGTACAGCAACGGCAGAATTAACCCTCTGGCAAATGGGGGAGGCTAGGGCATGCAGAACTGACCTGCAGGCTGAGAACAAGGTGCCTAGGCTGAGATTTGGCCTTTCACTGTCCTGGTAGCATCCCCTCACCCAGCACCTAGACACCATCATTTTCAAATGGAAGAGAAGGATTCAGCCTTTCTCTGAGTTCTACCTGAAGCAAAGGTAGATCTGAATCAGTAGCAGTTCCTACGCGGAAGAATGGACCTGCTGTAGAGAACTGCTTTGGCAGGGGGGTTGGACACGATGATCTCTAGAGGTCCCTTCCAACCCCTACAGCTCTGTGATTCTGTGATCATCTTTCACCAGCACAATCCAATTTTTATAGATACTGGGGCCATTTCTGTGGAACTTCATGGAAGTTGTACCTGGTTGTATCTCCGGTAACCTAGTCTGAATCTTAAGTGTTAGAAGTCCTGGGAATATTGAACTCCATTTTTCTTAGTTCCTCTCATTTGAACAGCTTCGAGTCCTTCAGCCCCCTCTTCCAACAGTTCGGTGATATGCCCAGAAGCAGGGCTGTACTTTCTGACTGTTTTCTTGAGCAGATCAGATCGCCTTGCCTCAGTTAGGGTTCGTGCACAGGCTTGCGTCTCATCTTCTCTGCCGGCCCACCCATTGCTATAAAATTGTTATTACAGGAACTAGGGGGCCAGCATGAGGCTCCCATTGACTTCAGCAGAAGCACTACGTGCTTTTCCCCACTGGACACCTGGATGGATATCAAGAGGCCAAAATACAGCTCTAAGGTTAACCCTTCAGGGCTAATACTCGCTAGATCCATTGCACCAGTACAACGCTTTAATGAAGTCTGACACAATGAAACGTTTGTGTAGAGGGCATTAGCACTAGTTTTGTCCTGCATGGGTGTCCATCTGTGCCCAAAGTCTGCTTCATTGGGAAGCTCTCACAGTCCAGGATCACAGTATCATAGAATGGCTGGAGTTGGAAGGGACCTTAATGACCACCCAGCTCCAACCCCTGCTGTGGTGGCAGAGACAAACGAGGGACCATGTGAAGGCAGAGGTCTTTTACTCATTGGTATTGCTGGTCACCAGAGTTTTATGTCCTACAGGAGCTTTTCCTAAAAACCACTGCTCAAAACCAAAAAACAGGACATTGTTTGAGAATGTCAGTGGGGAGGAACTGCTGCTAGCCCTTCCCCAAGTTTCTAGCCCTCTTGCCAGCAGAAAGACCTGGAAGCATAACTCAGATGCGCAACTGAAGTTTCAGAAAACAGAAGGCAGTTAAAGAGCCCAGCACCAATTTTCATTTCATCTCGTGATTTTTGTGGCCGGACTCGTGACTTCAAATGCTTGGGAGCACCGATAACAGCCGGCCCCCATAGGGAGCACAACCACTCTCTGTGTTGAGACCGCCACCAGGAAAAGGCCAAGTAGAGCCAAATGTACCAGTGAGAGGAACTGACTTGAAATATGGTAAATTCAACACAACTGAGCTTCAAACCAACTGCCAGGCAGCAAAATCTGTCTGTCACCACCAACCTGGGTCAGATCTGAAGAATCAACAGAGGGCTAAAGGTCTATAATCCTCTGAGCTGCCCCACTGTACCTGTTGAAGTCTTTATATCTACACCACCCTTAAATACCTTGTAATTCTGCCTCAGCTTTTATTGCATTATCATAAAGCTCGTTACCAAGCTCATTACCTACATCCATCTGATAAGGGAGACAGTGGAATCTCATCACCGTTCCCTGAAACGCAGCCGTATCTGATGCAGACCACAGCAAGCTGTTAAACAGTTAAACGACAGGAGAGGAAATGCTGATACCTTAAGCAGAACATAATTCTCTCCACTGGAATTTGGCAAGGACACGGGGACTAAGGTCCTTACAGAAAGCACAAGCCGCTCTTCAACGACCGCAAGCATGCAGGGACTCCAGTTGTGCATTTCTCCTGCAGAGCATCGCGCACGTCACGCAGCACCCCCTAACTGTAACGGCTGGGCATTAACCCGGAGGGAAAAAAGCCAAACTGAACTGCCTGCGCTAGAACCTGCTTTCATGAAGATCCACCACAAACCCTTTCCTGGAGAGCAGCCGATGCACTCTCCCCCTCCTCACTGCTGCCAGCTTCCATGAACAGTCTGGTAGCAGCCCTGCTTCCAAGTAGGGAACAGCAGAGCCCACTTCCCACCAGTCAAACACACAGCACTATTCAAAGAAGAGTGAAAGTTAGTGCTTCGCATCTGTGACAAAGCCTCTGCTTGCAGGAGTGCTGGCATGTCACCGACAACGAGCAGGATGGTTTAACTATCCCCAATCCAGCCATCTTTTGCACCCTAACTTGAAACTTCCCGTCTTGTCTCATAGGTACAGGTTGCAAATTCGTGATGTCCTGGTGACATCTCAACATTCACTTCTTCCCAGGAGACCACCTTGGCTTACTTGGTCATGTTCCTGCTGATCCTGGGAGCTTACTAGCAGAGAAACGAGTATTGCTCATTCTCCCACTTTTTCTTCCAACGATTTGAGTTGTACCAATCCAGCTTACTTCTCAATAAACCTGTAACAACTGAACCTTTCATTTCTGGATCCCACAGCACTGGGCAACGAGATGTGCTATTCAGCAAACAGCAGCACTCTGCAAAGGGAATGGGACTTCTCCTCCTCCCCCAGAGCTCCTCGACGCAGAGGGAGAAGTAGGTTGGCACCGTGAACCATCCCACAGATGAGACTTGAGACAATGTCCTTCTTTCTTGTGCCCAGAAAAGCTGTTTTAAAGAACTGTGGGATTTCTGGCAATAAATGTTGCTGTTCTGGCATAATTTCAGCTGCAGTAATTATGTTTCTCCCTTAAAATGCTTCAGCTGAGTACACTGCCTATACCTGCCTTCCCTGTGTTGGTTTTTAGTGTCCCTGTAAACAGCTGTAAATTGTCCCTCCACCACAGCAGCTCACCTAAGCACTGGATGGAGTTTATCTAGCTGTATCTTGTGCTGCCAAAGTGATAGCAGTTCGTTAAGTCTGTTATTCTGGCCGCTTCGATTCAGTGGCCGTTAAGGGCTATATAAGTTAAAGGATACAGTAATTGGTACTGTCGGCTCACAATGAAATTGAATGACTGGCTTTCCCCCACACCTGAATAAATGCATGTATATAGCGTTTTATCTCGGTGATATATGCTCTGTCCTCTCCCCTGTGCTGTGGAAAGGACTGCTGCTATGCAGTCCATCCCGCTGCCAGTGCAGTACCTCCCTGCACTCCATCAGCCATGCTCATCAGCAAATGAAAGACCTGATTGTGCAGCCTTCCCCGCACCACGCTGACACTGCTGCTGGAAGCTCTCCTGCTCAGAGCAGCCTGACATCGGTAAAAGTTCGCCAACTCCAACTGGCGCACGGTGCTAACATCAGGGATGGGAGCAGGCATGCATTTCTTTTTTTCCTTTTTCTGAAAGTCAGACTCTGCTTCTTCTTTCATCCTCCAGCTCTCTTTTGGAAAAACCACTGTGCATCTTCCCACACCCAAGACCGACTGCTTTGAGCCCGGGACCCTCTGATCTTATCACAGTTTCCTCTTATCTGAACTACCGTGTTCCGATCCGGTATCTAGGGGCACAGAGGTCAGGGGGAGGAGGAGAGAAGGGAAAGATAACAGGCAGGGCAGCGAAAATGTTAGCTCAGCTGCCCCCCGCGCCTCACACTCAGCCCTGCTCCGTCTCCAGCCTCTGTCCTGCCCCAGTTCCCAGTGAAAGGACAATATGGGAACTGGAGCCAAGGATGGGCAGATGGGATGTCCCCAGCCCGTCTCTACAGGCCCTGCTGTGCTCCTGTCCCATGGACTTCAAGAGCGTTGGGTCTGGGAGAAGACAACGCTCTGCTTGCCAAGCCTGGCTCCCTCAAGCCTGCTGACCCCCCCCTCAAGGCCAAGAGGATGGGAAAGGGCACTGTGACATGTGCCTGGCCATCTGTGCCCACTCCGACACAACCCCATCCCCGTGCACCATGATCCTCATGCAGGGGCCATGCAGGCACGTCACCGGAGCAATCCTCCGCTTGTTCATTCATTGCGAGTGCCTGGGCAGTGACTCCACTTCCCACAGATAAAGCAGTTCCCGGTTGCCTAGCCCTCACCCTTGGGAACGGTTCATTTTCCAGTCCCAACAATGAAAAATAAAACCCAAATACCAGGAGGACACATGCTATGCTCGTCCACAACCACAGTGAGAATAAAGAGGCATTTACCATCCTGCCCAGAGCTCTCCAGATGCTCCGTCAGGTCACAGCCGAATGCGCTCGTGGCTCCCTTCCTCTTGAGTTTCTGCTTGGCTCCCTTGTTCTTCATGAGGTTAGTCCCAAAAGAGGTTTGCCCCCCGCCCCCCGGCCTCACACGGGGCGACAAAAGCTGGCTCTTCTCAGACCACCACCCACGCCCCGCTCCCGGGAGGTAGCATCGGGGGTCCCACGCGGCGTCTGGCCAGAGGAATCAACATTAATCCCCACCAGATGCTGGGCTGCTCCAGTGGCAGGGGAAGGTCAGGGCGCAAGCAGGCTGCCCAGCAGCGATCATAGCCTGTGCCCGGAAGGCTTCGCATCGGGGGGAAGCGGGTGGTGGATGGGTGCCCGCATCCGAGCTGGCGAGCTGAGAGCAGGAGGTGGTGGTGGCAGTGGTGGTGGTGGGGATGTCTGTCCCTCAGCGCGGTCCTGGGACCCTCTGCAGCCACCCTTCTGGGTTTCGTCAGCCGTGCTGTCACCACTGCCGGCCGCAAGCGTCCTGCTCTGATCTTCCTTCTCCCAGCTCTTGGAGGAGAGTGGGAGCTCCAGCGGACTAATGGAAAGGGACTGGGGAAGAGCCTGTGCGAGGCTCCTCGCTGGCTCCCCCCCTTCCCCTCCTCCTGCCGTGGTCGGACAGCGAGAGGAATGAGAAACCAGCTTCCTGTCCTGACTCCCTCGCCCGCTCTCCCTCCTTTCCTCGCTTTGACAAATCCTAGGATTATCCAGCTCAAAAAAATGCTGAAAGGAAGTTCGCTGAGGAGGAGCATTTTTTTGAGCTGGATAATCCTAGGATTATCCAGCTCAAAAAAATGCTCCTCCNGGTGCAGAGGACGTTTTTTTGGCAGTAAAGTGTGCTTGTGTGCAAGAGGCTGAGGGGAGGCGGAGAGGAGCTGGGGGACAAGGGGAGGAAGAGGGACAGCCTGCCCTGGCTGTGGGCAGATAACGGGCCCCGGAGGAAACCACGGCTCCCCCAGCACTGCTGTGGCCCGCAGTCAGGCCCTTCCTGTGCTACCAAGGCTCAGCCCCGAAATAGTCCAAAGAGGAGGGAGGCCAGGAGGTCCCTGGCTCTGCTGGCTGGTTCTTTCATCCCAACGCATCCCTCCACTGTGGCTCTGACCCTTCAGGGTATGCCTTCCTCTCTGGGGGCACGGGCTGGGGCTGGCACAGCGCAAGACAGAGGCAGAAAGTTGGGAAACGAAAGAAAGGGGAGGCGGGAAACCCTCAGCTCCCTCCTCCCTGGCTCTCCTCCCAGCCAACAGAAACAGATGCCGTTCCTGCGCTGTGGAGTCAGCTCCCAGAAAAAGCTGCCCTTTGCTGAAAAAGGGGTTCAGAGGCAAGGGGCAAGAGGGAATATTGGACGGCTCTTCCCTCAGTCTCTCAGCTCCTGCACCCCTCCAACACCTCTCTACGCTACACACACCTCTGCTTGTGAGAACAGCCCCTTACATGTGCTCTGTATTTTCTGTCCCAGAAACAGACCTCCTTGCAGGGCTGGGTACGCTGGTGGGCTGCCAGGGCTTCGCTGCCCCCTCCTGCCCTATGCCACATCAGGCTCTGTGGAGCTCAGTAAAAAATGAACACATAAACAAAAACAGGACCTTGCAGCTTTTCACA